>MU224858.1:10610856-10646369 GCA_018584345.1 Thuja plicata
TAACAGGGTTTCCACGTTAAAATCCTTGTGTTATATGTGTATGGTTTATTACTTTATTATTTTACATTCTACATATGCATTTATGGATTGATTGGTATACTCTGCATATTTACTGAGTATTGGTAAATACAATTTATTGCTTATCGGTAATCAAGGAGAATAAGGACATCTTTAGTTGTGCATCATTTGGTGGTATATCTAGATGCTAAACCAATAAAGAAAAAATGAAGAAATGTGCATCCACAAAATCCCCTCATAATAAAAGAAAAACCATATAAGCTTCTAGAAATGGTGTTTATAGGTATTATTGTATACGTATAATTGGCCTAAAACATTGTTATATTTGTAAAACCACCTAAGGGTATCTATAATTATACCAATTTTAGAGATCTCAAAAAACATGTCCAAAATATGATTTACCATTTCCAAACATTAATATCATTTTCAAATTAATATTAAGGCTTGCTTAGTTTAATGTAGTTTTCTAGCATTGTGTTTGAAATTTATCTTATCTATTTTCTGCAAGTGTTAGGTTTTTTAATTCTTAAAGTGTGCGATTTGAGTTCTTAGTTCTCTTCTAAAGGTATTTGTTTTGCTTCTATTGTTTTGTTTTTAATTTTATTACAATTTTTAGGGTTTCTAACATTTTGTGTTCGCAGGTTTTTCAGCTTATTAATTTACTTAAACCTAGGCTCTATTTTTAGGTCTTTTTAAAGAGTTTTGTGAAATGACACCTCTACTCTTTGTATGGATGCTCGTGCTTCAAATAATTACACCTTTTTCCAATAAATCTTTTCCTTATATTTAAAAAAAAAAAATCTAAAATATTATAATTTTTCATGCTAGCCTTGGTATCGTTTGTTTTAATTGTCTCTACAAGTTTTTAACATTCTATTTTACATTTTGTTAATCTATTTTTGACATAGGTTTCATATTTAGAGGGTTTGAAAGTTTGAGTATTTTGACATTTATTTTTATATATTTTATTGATTATCCTAGTGTTTTAGAGTTTATGAACCTTTCCTTTCTATTTGCTAATATCTTGTGTTTTCAAGTTTATACATGTTCTATTTTTTCTTTTTGCAAACATTATCTTTTTTTAGCTTTTGCAAGAAAATGTGCATTTATTTAGTCATAAGGTGCTTCTATTAGCATTTGATGAAGGTGATATGAGTTTTTATCATGAAATTACACTTTGGTGTTGTCATTGTTGGCAACATGATCTATTGGAGGCATGAGATCAAATTTACTGATGGTGTTGAAGGATATAATTGGAGAAATGACTAAGTGTTCAGTCAACCAGGAAGATCATGAAAGTATGTGAGATATAGGTGACCGGATTTGGAGTTAGAGATGAAGTTAAGATGTGTGATCATGAAATTGTCATCTACAGAGGCATATCTATCTATATCTATGACCGCATCAGTTAGATTGAAGAATTGAGAAAGTTATTAAAGATTGAAGTGACACTGGCAGGATGAACATGAGATAGACAAAATGAGCTTGATTAGACCAGCTAACCAGTTAATTTAATGTTTGTAAATATTTTTTATGACTTGGTAATGTTGTGTTGACTTTATTGAGTTGAAAAATGCATTTTGGCATGATCGGATTTGATTTTTATGTCAGTGGGTAAAATATTTTAGGGCAAATGCCAACTTGGACAAGGTGTAATAAAATAAGGATGAAATCAAGTTTTAGGGTAATTATGTGATGATGCGATAGGAAATTATGATTGTGTTAAGTTGAAGAAAGAAGATTTGATGTTTAAGGTGACTCTATGATCATAATTGAAGTGGATCTATCAGATAGGAAGTGTTATAATTAGATCATTTACTCTTGGGTTTATCTCAAGGAAAGCCCTAATAGGTTTGCAGGTAAAATCCTTTGACAAGGTCACTCCTAATATGGTGAGCAAGATCTCTAACATGATCCAAAGTATAAATCCTCTAACCTGGTAACTCTCAGAAGGAGTTTGTAATCCATCAACATGGTGGTTCTTAATAGGAGTTATATTAGCTTCTAACCAGGCTACATATACTCTTAACATGGTATGTGCTTAGCAGGGTAAATTTATTTGGTGCACTAGTGAAATTTGTGGGTATCACCCAACATGTGGTTTTCTACCTCTAACAAGGATTTCCACAGGAAAAATCTTGTGTCTTGAGTTTACTTTGTGTGAATGGTTTATTTGCTTAGTTTCTATGTAATATTCTCTTTTGCATGTTGGTTGTTGTGGAAGCTATTGAAGAAGTGTTTCAATTTTGTGGGTGCACTGATTCAACCCCCTCTCAGTGCCTTTAAAGACTAATAATTGGTATCAGATTCTAGTTCCCTTGAAGAATCCTAACAACTTGAGTAGGATCCTTAAGGCGAATATGGAGGGTTTGTTGAAGCACAAGAAGTAACTCAAAGAAGATGAAACAGTCATTGAGGAATTGAAGAATCAACTGAAGTAGTCAAGAGCTAAAAGACAAGAACTTGTTAAACAATTAAATAAGATTCAAGACTACATTGAGAAAATGTCTGAATAAAGTGGAACTGATGAATCTGAAGCGGCCCTAGAAGCCATGGCTATGGAGAATGAAAAATTGTGCAAACACAAGAAAAACCTTCAGAGAGAGATTGAAGCTCAACCAATTAGGATGGGTGAAGATTTGGAAGCAAGGACATCTACAGAGGATGCAAGGGAAGTTGCAGAAGATGCCCTAAAGGCCAAAGATAAAGCGATAACTATGAAAGAAGATGAACTTTTCAAGTCAAGCCAAGAAGTTAGTACATTGTATGAACATCTACATGATACAAATGAATAAAATTGAAAAACCCCAAGGGAGACTGAAATCTAAGAAACAAGAATGAGAAATTAAAAGGAGACTTGAAGACTACTAATGATCTACTAAATAAATTCAATGAGAGCACTACAAATATTGATGAACAACTAAGGAATCAAAGAACCAGAAAAGAGACCACATGCCTTGGATATTGCTAGCACTTTTGATGGATATTGCTACAACTGCAATAATTATGGACATACTACTTATGATTATAGATCCAGATCTAGTAGATTTGATGGTTACTATATTACAATTGCAAAAAATATGGTCACAAAGCTGATGAGTGCAGGCCAAGAGTGAACAATCAAAGGTCACCAATGAATCGGGAAATACTTTACCAAAGAGAGAGGCAATTAAATGTCACATGCTCAATCTGTGGTAACTATGGACACATGGATATGAATTGTAGAATGAGGTATGCAAGAGGTAATGTTGGACCATGGAAATCAACTGGCATGGCATGTTTTCATTGTCACAAGAATGAACATCTAGCAAGGAACTACACCAATCGATAAATCAGTCAAGAAATCAGAAATAAAATCAAATTGTAATGTAGAAGAGACCAGGAATGAGATGAACAAGATTTGGAAAAAGAGGGAAGAAAGTAAGACATCAGAGGGATCCACATCTCCATCGGGTGTGGAGAATTCATCATCAAACTAAGCCTTCATGTGGCTTAGGGGGAGAAAGTATTATTGAATCCATCTTCAGACCCCCTATATGTGTATGGTAAGATCTATCATTATTTCAAGATGAAATAAGGTCATTTGGAGTGTATTATGAAGCTTTAATAAGTTACATGGTGTTTTGGTTATCGGTAATGAGTTTTTGGGTCAATCGGTGAAAAGGTAAGTTTTACCAGTAAGTGCATTTAGTGTATGTGTGCGAAGGTAGATAAAAAATACTATTTTGGATTTCATTTTCACTTTGCACATTTTGAAAGCTTTTGTGGAGAAAAAGTAGCATTGTTTGAGCCATTTGCAAAGATCTAGGCAATAAGGAGACTTTTTTTATCTAGAAGAGCAAATCAATCGAGTGTTGTCATCTTCTTCTACAAGAACCCTATTTGCGAACTATTTGAGTTATTTATCTGATATATGGTATTGTGATTTAAATTTAAGATGGATACTCCTAAGTTGATTGATATTACTAAGAGGTCATGAACGAAGTTTAAGAAACATCCATTCAAATTGATGGAAAATGACCTAGTGGGTGCCCTAACTAGCGTGCCCTATGGTATTCTACATTTAGAGGATGTTAGAGATTTTATTCATTGCAAATTGGAAGACCTAGGATCAGGGGAAATACATGAACAATACAAGAAGTTATGTGATGACAACTTAGTGTTGAAGGATGAACATAAATGAATTTCCGATAGAGGTTTTCATCACGTAGTAAGTTACCCTGATGAATTTGAAGATGACCAGGTCAGGCATGTTTTGAGAAGAATTCATGACCAGTTCATGTGGTTAAATTGACCACATAAAATAAAAAAGAGGCAATCCATGTTGTAACCAGTCTATGTGCAATAGGTGGTGTGCCCATTCTTTGCACCATTCCTAATGATGAAGTGATCAGAATGACAAAAACTAAGTGGGATGGTCATGCTATGACTATGAATGGTATTTCAGATGAAGAGGTAAAGTATGAAGAATAGTATACCCGGTGGTGCTATTTATACAACCCATATGATGTTCAAGGAAAATGAGGACTTTGATTTGGTTGAAGCTATGAGAGAGCAACTAATGTTGAATTTGGAAAAGATCAAAAAGGACAAGAGACAAAAGTTCAAGTATGGTCAGGTGATCATGTGTTTGTTATTCTATTTTTGAAACATGTTCCCTGGTATCGATAAAATCACTTGGTCAGTAGATACTCCAACTTTCATTAAAATTAATAATTGTATCTGACTCTTAGGAAATTATTTCACTAGCAAGGTATGGGGTTACCTTAAAGAATTTCAGAAGAAGATGCATGAGAAGGAAAGGATAACATCAAAAATCGTTGACACGTATAAGGATACGATTTTCTTCATGGTAGACATAGACACTTATTTCATGGAATCAATTGATCCAAGGACCTCATGGGTTATGCCTATGGGTTATGAAGTAGATGGAGATATTTTGGCTATTTATGTATAAAATTTGTTGGCTCAACTGGTAGATCCCCAGACTCCAAGGTTTGGGACATATGAAGAGAAGTCACTTAAAGTGCACAAGGATTTGATGGAACCTATTATTGAAAGAAAAGTGAGAAAGGATGTTGAGAAATTCATGAATCAGAAAGGTTTAACAAAGGAACAAATTGAGAAGGAAAGAGCCAAACATGCTGAAGATAAAGTTGGTACGTCTGGTGCAACAGATGTTGGTGATGTTGAATTTGTTGGTTCAACCGTTAGTAGTCCAACCAGTTGACAAACTAGAAGTGCTACACAAGTCAAGAAGGAGAAAATTTCACCTCCTACCAAAATACAAGAGAAGAAACTAGTAAAGAATGCTAAGCCTAAAGCTACATCAGTCAAGGAGACACAAAGCACAACTAAGGTGATAGGTAAAAGGAAGAAACAAAAGGCAAAGATGGATAAGAAAGCTATTGCTGAAGAAAGTGAAGAGACAAAATCTGAAGAAGATAAAAATGAACTAAATGCTAAAGGAAAGAAATCAAAGGTGGTAGGTTCCTCCACTACTAAGACTGTTGAATCTAAATCTGGTAAGGTAGTTTCTATCAATTCAGTCATTCAAAATGTTAGTAAATATGGGATACTTGTTGGAGTTAATAAGTATTATCACTTACTTGATGAGGGAGGTTATAAGAAAGTTGAAGATGTTGTAGTTGCAAGCATGAATAGGCTAATTCAAGTATTAATCCAACTACAAGGACAAATTCCTAATGTTTTATATGATAAAATTGATGCAACATGGAAGGTAGCACTTGCTAAGGACAAGGAAATAGTAAAGTATGTTTTACTGGGCCTTTTACTCGACTCATTTGAGGAAGAAATAGATGATAAGATCAAAGAGGTAAGACCTTTATTCAAACCAAGTGAAAGAGTTACAAATCTATTAGCTGGAGAAACCCAATCGGTGAAGGATGAAACATAGGAGATTCTAAGAAGGCACTTAGGTCTGGTGAAGGATAAGAGTGAAGAAATTCACATGGATGTTCAAGAGGAATCAATGAAAGAAAAAGAGAGTGATCCAGTGGTGACTCAAACTGATGAAGGATTTACTATTGATGGTGTGTAGGACACTTTAGGAAATTAGAGATGAGATGGACAATACAAGTGATATCCTTTCCATGGAGATACTCGATAAGAAAATGGATACACAAGATCAACATGATTCACACCAACAACAAGATGTACACAAGGAAAACAAGGAAGAAGAGCCAGTAAACATGGGTTTCGGTGAGGATATGACCGATGATACACATGACAGTTTTTATAGAAGATCAACGACAAGAAAAAGTAAAAGAAAAGGAGGCTACATATGCTGAGATATAAGGTACATAAGAACTTGAGGAGGAAACTATAGAGAAGGAAAAAAATCAAGAAAAGGTAACACCTTCCTCTCAGTCCAAGATAAACATTAATGTAGATGATATATCGCTTAAGGGACGGATTGAATCAAGCACAATGAGCCCCAAGGAGATGATAGATTTTCTACGACGATAAAGTTAAAATCTAAACAGAAAAGGATGCAAAAAGAAGCACAGATAATTATCACTACCAAAGATTTACTTTCAGATTTGTTAAGCAATGTGGAGTATGATGAGACTGCCACACCGATAGAGAAACTAGCCAATTTGGTCACTGCTACCGGTGAGGAAATGAAATTTTTAGAGGATGCTGCAATTTTGAGAATAGAGAAGGTATATGAGAAGAAGAGGTAAGAGAAGTTAGCACAGTCAATTGTCACAAAAAACAAAAAACTTACTTTGGATATCAATCAATTAAAAGATGCATTAAATGCAAGTGGTAAGATTCTTAAATCAATCTCTGACTTTTCCCAGTTCTTGAAAGATTTAGAGATGGAAAATGTGAAGCTCAACAGGAGCTTAGATTGCTTATTTCAAATTTTGATCCTATACATGAGCCTGCTACTAACTTTTGTGCTAAGGTTAGCAATATAAACAAGTTTAAATCTAATACAAATGAGAAAGACAAGAAGATAGCTAACTTGATGGAGTTACAAAGTTTATTTATTCCCAAATTAGTCATTTTGCAACATGGTGTGAAGGAGGTTGAGAAGGCCCTAGAATTTCCAGATGTGTGCATAGTTAATGGTTTATAGGAATTAGCATTTTTGCTAAGTGGATAGATAGCATAGTGGAGAATTTTGTGAAGAATTGGGCCATTGATCTGTAGATTTTGAAGGGTACCTTCAATGATGTTTTTAGTAGAATATAATTAGGTGTTACTACTCTTACATGAATAAAATTTTGACACCTTTTGTAATACCTTTGTCATTGTTGTCAAAGGGGGAGTAATGTAAATAAGGTTGAATTTGGCTAAGTCCATGAAAAATGTAATGTAATGGTTAAGGGGAATAGTATACATGTGTGTAATTCCTAGGGGGAGATTTTGAGCTACCGGGAATCAGATTACTGCTTTACAATGTAATGTATTTTTTTGTTTCTACAGAAGTTAGACACTTAGCAAATTTTTGTTTGTTTTTTTAAGTGTTTCCATCAATGCCAAAGGGGGAGATTGTTGGCATTTGATGAAGGTGATATGAGTTTTGATAATGAGATTGTATTGTGGTATTGTTATTGCTGGAAACATGATTTATTGGAGGCATGAGATCAGTTTTAACAATGGTATTGAAGGATCTAATTGGAGAAATGACTAAGTCTTCAGTCAACCAGGAAGATGACAGTATGCGAGATACAAGCGACTAAATTTGGAGTTAGAGATCGAGTTAAGGTGTGCGATCATGCATTTATCATCTACAGAGGTATATCTAGCTATATATGTGACCGCATCAGTTAGATTGAATAATTGAGCAAGTTACACGAGTATATTTTGGCAAATATGTGACTACGTGACTAAAACGTTTGGTCACACCACTAAATTTTTTGGCCACGTGACTAAAAATTGATCATATTCTACTTTTTTTTTCAATTTACAAGTATAGATGACTAAATAAGTGACTAATTTAGTCACCAAGTAAAATCACAAAGTCAACTAAATAAAAGTGACTAAATAAAATACCAAATAATGACTAAACAAACTACTAAATAAATGACTAAATAAACTACCAAATAATCTACCAAATAAATGACTACATAAACTACCAAATAAATGACTAAATATAAGTGACTAAATAAACTACCAAATAAATGACTAAATAATTAGTCACCTAAACAAAAATGACTAAATAAAGGACCAAATAAATGACAAATAGTTAGTCACTAGTAATCCCATTTCATTAGTAATGCTTGTTTGCCAATAGGCTTTATATTACGTGAGAAATCCATCTACACTTGTCTCATGCTAGAAATCTGACTTTCAGGTGGTTTGATCAAAATTGATTGATTATAAACAAGATTAATTTAGAGATATTATAATCAAAGTCAAAATGAATATTTTATAACATCAAATAAATTTTCAATTATGGTTTATTATGACAAGTTGCATTTTGAATACTTCCTTTGCAGAATAGGGGTAATTGCAGACCTAAAATGGAGGATAGTTAATATAGTTAACAAGATTTTTCCAAATTAAATTAAGTACGCCTGCTGGTTTGAAGATTATATCATGTTATACTAGACCAATTAATTAAATATGTAGGGTGTCTGAATTAGTGAGTTGTTTGAAGATCATAACTAATTTATGAAGTTTGAGAGTTTTAAACCCAAAACAATGTTGGGAGGGCTAGTAGACCTAGAGTTATTGTTTGAAGGAATAAGTAAAGGTAATGTTTTGAAGCAAATAATAAGTGTTGCTATTGTGTATATTTCTGGATTCAACTGTGTCAAATTTTTTAATTAATATTATCTTATATTAAAAATAAAAATAAAAATATTTGAGAACTCATTGTACACATCACCTAAAATAGATTATTTATTATACTATGTATTAATTACTCAAAAATTTAAATTAAAAAATTAAGAATAAAGATGAGTTAATTAAAAATTAAAATTCAATGAACATTTTTAATTTATTAAATAATTTATAATGATGGGCCAATCATGGAAAGTTTGGGTGGATATAAAACATAAACCAAAATATAATTTCTAATATTCCATTCCAAAATCATTCGACTGGAGGAGAACTCAAAGGCAAATTTGTTCACATGCCTGAATGTGCTTGGCGCCAAGTTGAACATTTCATTCCAAAATCATTCGACTGGAGGAGAACTCATAGGCAAAGTTTTTTGCACGCTTGAATGTGGTTGCTGCCAAGCTAAATGTGGTTGACGTCAAGCTGAATGTGCTTTCTACCATTGCCTTTGCCATAAAACAAATCTTATTTTCCTATTTTTTTCTGTTTTGGGTTTTCAAGTAGCTCTTGTATTCCCTTCTTTACAAAATCGATCCTATTTTTTTAATAGGGAAAACTTGCTTGTACATATTTCAGTTTATATTTGAGCTTTCTCTGAAGGGGTAACAAAATTAGCTGATGTTTTGATATCTGATAGAGAATGAGTATTTTGAGCAAGAAAATTTGTAGCATCACCTTCAACATCACCAAGTATTCTTTTATCCATATCCTTTTAGCCACTTCCTTATCCTTATCAAATTTAATGATGGCCTCAAATAATAAAGAATAACAAGAATGGATACTTACTAACTTTTCTTCCACCTTCACATTCAAGTGGTACAATACCAACTGCACAAGACCTCTTTTCTTACCCTCAAAAGGTGTTAGCACTTTTTCTTGCAGAATAAATTTAATATGATAGTATACTTGAATGCAAGCTCCTAATTTTGTTGCAAGAGAAAGGCTAATTAATGAGGGTATTAGATAAAATCTAGGGAAACTATTACCTCCTCCATATTTTTTGAGATCCAATGACTCAAGAAGGTATTGCCTATGGATGATTACTGAATGACGTTATCTTTTAAGTGGATTATCTTCTTACTAATTTGCTGAAATGCCTTTTAATGAATCAACAAGTAGATGACTATGTAAATGACTATGAAGGTTATGATACATAGCTTAATGATCCAAACTAGTATTTTGACAACAACAAGTAGTAATGCAATAAGGATTCTCATCCTTCTTCCTTTTTCAGCTCTTATGAACTTCAAGAGGGATAGCCTATTTTGATTCTCTCTTATAGGAATCAGTAAACTGAATTGTATTCCTTAAACACAATTACTTGAATGGAATATAAATTTGAAATGTGAATGATTGGATAAATTAAAATATTGGTTGGATAATGAACAAATTATTAGCCATCTATAAACCAGTGCCTAATCCTTGGGCTATGAGTCAATATCTGGTATAACTCCACAGTAAGGTGATCAATAAAATACTTGCGATAACGATAAAATGCCTTACAGATTATCCTGTTTCTACTATTATGTCATCAGAACCTTAAACTAATGCTAAGTTCTCTGGGGTCACTTGAAATAATTAATCCTTCCTTGAAGGAGCTCACAAATGACTACACAACCACCTTGTGATCAGTATGTCTAAGTTCCTTACAAATAAACATACAATAACTTTAACAATAATGAAAAGAGACAACTAAGATGCAGATAAGAGATTGCAAAATATTTTTATTAATGTCTTAAAGCTTCAAATACATTCAGATAGACAAATAGTACAAAGGCTCAGACAAATTTTAGTACTCTGCCTTGTAAGTCTATTTCATTAATTTTCCAACTCTCTTACAAAATGATGCAAGATATATATATATATATATATATATATATAGGTCTAAACAATCTTGGAGTCCTTAAGATAAGGATGCAACAAGATTTGGATGGTTTAAAAGACCTAACCCTAAAAACTAGAAAAGACAAAAGATAGGAAAACACCAAGCGGTGGATGGAAAAAATTGAATAATAAGATCTGATTTGCCTTTGTCTTATTGTGATCTTTGGCACCTTTGTCTATATATGTTCAAGGTAGCATCTGATATTTGTAATAAGATCTAGTGACCACCTATACAGGCTAACTTATACTAGTCTTTAAGATTGCTAACCTTCTTGTGCTCATAGAACAGGTGCCATGTGTCCTATTCTTCATCCATGATGTCCAATTCAAATGTAACATGATTTTTCTTCTTGGGCATTGTCAAGATGTCCCATGTTGTTACATCTTCCTCCTTTGCCCACTCAAAGCTCTATATACTTTCCAACTTGGCCTTCTGTCTTTCCCATCTAGCATCAGTTATGCTCTTGACATCTGTGATGAATTTATTACAGTCTGTCTCTGCTTTAATTGCTTCATCCAAAATCTTATTAAATATCTCCATGTCCATCTCTCCTTGATCAGATATATAAATATATTTATTAGGTAGCACATTTTCAAACTCTAAGCCCCATAGCGCTAATGGCTTGATCTGATTGTCCTCTATTCTGATGGGAGGCACAAATCGATTGTGACTTAGACCAAACATGTTCAAATTTTCCTCTATCTAATTTTATTTTCCTTTAAAGAATGACAAAGTGTCTCCAATTTGTTCTATCTCTATTCCAACCAAGGTAACTATTTCAGGTAAATCTGACCTCAGTGGTTGCACAGATGCTAATCTTTCAAAAAGTCATGTTCTATTGGACCAAGTTGCATAGTAAGGATTTAAAATTGATATAAAATTATTCACTTCTATTTGGAGGCCTGGAAATTTTCCGTAGGATCCATATACCACATAAATCTTATCCTTAATGGTGTTTATCCTATGCTACAAAATTGATGTCAATGCATCCAAAATTACACTGTTGTACTCACTAATCTCTTGCTCCTTTTCTACTGCTATCTCCCCTGTTTCCTCTGTTTGGAATTATACATCCTACAACTCTTTGGGCTCAGTAGGGGAAACTTCTAGCATGTCAAGTAGTTGTTGAATAAGCTCAGCTATGAGCTTCTCTTATGCTTTGATCTTTATCACCCCTAGTTCTCTGTCCTTAACAATATCATTAGTGAGCTTCTTTAGCTTTTAAGACATTTGAACTTCCTTGGCCTCATTTAGTTGGGAAAAATGTGTGAGCACTTGGGAGATCTCCAAGTCTCATGTGTTCTGTACTGACCCGATTATCTTATTTCCATCCATCTTCTCTTGAATGTTCAACAGGGTTGGCTTTTGATCTTTTGGAGCCAAGCTCCACATTGCTAGTGCCTGGGACTTGGGGTTGTAACCAAACCCTCTAATCATGTCCCCAACCTGTGTTTCTAATGACAATTTCACATCAGGTTGTTTTATTATTTGATCAATGATAAATGCAAAGGCCAAATCCCAACCTTCCACTAGTAACATTTCAGTTGCCTTGACCAGTTTCCTTGCCTGCTCTGGTGTAATCTACTCTAATTTAGGATCATAGTCCTATAGTGTTTGTAGAGCCTCTTGGGTCACCGGGTAACCACCTGCCAACTGCAATTGTGTACCCACTTGTTGTTCCTTGTTCAAGATGAGGAAGTCCTTGAATTCCTTAGTCTTGATAAAATTATCATCCTTAAGGAATTGATCTTGGTATATTAGTCGCCCATCTGTGCATGTTATAAGAGGTAGCTCTACCTCCTCTTCCACATCCTTTTGCAATTTCTTTCCTGCCCTTATCTATTTTCTCAGTTGGTGATCATATGCCCTGTTTCTAGTTATTAAGGCACCAATTCTATCTCTCTTCTTTTCTTTCTTTTGAGAAGGTTCCCCTGCTTCAACCTTTTGTCTCTTAGGTGGGGGTTCATTTGTGACTTCTTTCTCAAGGACCTTTGTTAGGTCAATGATATTTTCTCCCTCAGCTACTTGTTCTTTTGCAACTACTTGATTAACAGGAGGGGAACTGGGTGTTGAATATCATTCATCACTATCATCATCATACTCTAATGATGAGTGCCCCTTATGGCCCTTTTCTAGCACTAGTAGTGCATCTTATAACTGATTGCACAAGAGAGTGTTGGACTCTATCATGGCATCCAGCCTCTTTAAATATGGCATGTCTGGGTAAAAACCCCCAAAAGTAATGCCCTTTCTTTTCACTTGTCTCTCTAGATCCATAAGTTCATTGAACTTATATGCTCTTTTATCCACCTCCTCATCCTCCAAAATGTTTCTAATCAAGCCCTCTTCCATGCATTCCTCATGGTATTTGGTGTAGGGGATGGTTGGTGTCAGCAACTTCTTTGCACTGAGGATGAAACCCTTTGTGTCAATGTATCTGTAAAGAGCCACATTCATCCTATAATGACTCATCTAGTTATTTACTGGGTCCAATGCTTTCTTCCCAATTATAAAATTATAAATTTTGAACTTCCTTGGGGTAAAAGTACCCTTCCTGTGAGGAGCAAGGTGTTCCTTATCAGTTAAAATAAATTTCCTAATGAATTCCCTTGCAGCAATCCTTGGTGGCACATGGAATGGAAAAATATGGGGAGGGTGGGTACAACCATACACCAAGTTCTTTTCATAATAAAAATCACCCCAGTTGTGATCTCCTAGCCATTTGTCAAGATATTGGTAGGGTATGAGTAGTTGTATAACCTTGATAGGAAGCCTAGTCTTGTTGACACCTAGGAACTGAAGAATTGGATACACTATCCAATTTTTGAAGGCACAAAATTCTTGTTTCCTAGAGGTGTAATTCCACACTCTCAGCCAAAATTGAATGGGGTTAGGATGGCCCTGATGAGACCTTTGTGGCCTTAAACATTGGAAGTTCATGATTGGTAAGTTGTAATATAATATCAAATGCATCAATACAAAGTAATGCATGAATCTAGGGTTATCCTTCTTATTATGAATATCCACAAACCCCTGTTGTATCTGATCTATGATATATTGGATATAGTCATAGTTAGAACTGGTGTGAGGGCTCTGCATGTTCAGCACCATCATTAGGATGTCTGAAGTGATTCTCTCTGGCCCTCCATCCTTTCCTAGCACTCTGCATAGTGCATATGATATATACTTCATGTAGAAGTTCAAATCTTTATAATAGTATGGGGCAGTCCCTGGAATGGGTGCTATATAGTTCTTCATTCTCCTTGGAACATGGTGTTCCTAAACAAATTTGGAGGCAATGCCAGTCTCCCTCGTATATCTGTTCTCCAAACTCTCCAGTTTGATCTCCGTAGCCATGGGATGGTAGACATTGAAGGATTTCATGAAAGAGTTTCTATCTAGGGTAACTAGGGATTTTTCATCATCCCTTTTGATTGTTTTTGTCAGGGTGTCATATCTATTGGCCATTTCTAGGATGAAATCGGTAACTACAAATATATTTGGGACAATCAACTTGGCTAATCCACAAGTCAATGGGTTTGATATGGGTACAACTTCATCACTATTGTTATAGAAATAATTGAACAAGGAATACCTAGAGGACCCTGGGGTTTTAGCATCCCTAATAAAGCTCAAATTATCAGTGAGGGTATCAGCACTTAACTTTTTGTTCTGGGTTGATCATGGAAGTAAGGAAATGAATTCTTCCGAATAGTTGTTTCCCTTTCATATCATCATCTGCATCATCACTCCTCCCACGTGTAGATGCCACACTTACTACCCTACTCATCTTGTTCAGTTCCAATATATGTTACTGATATTGAAACAAATCTCCTCAAAACCCTCACCATAGGCTGTCAATTACTCTGTAATCTACAATTCTGAATGGTTCACTGAAAACACTGCCAATCACAATTCCTTCTGAATTCTAGACCAGGAAAACACTTTTCTCAATACACACTACTAGAGTATTCTACTCTTCTCGAGAAATGCTGAACTCTTTAAAAAATTCTTAGCTCTAAAAACTTGGAAGCTGGTAAGAAAGAAATAACAACGGATATGCTTACTTATAACTGAGAAATCAATGCAGCCATCTCTTCGAAACTGGTAAACTTACAATTCAATCACTTCCGCCATTAGTTTACACACTGTGACATCAATTCTGGTTCTAGCCATGGCATTTCAAACTGTCATGTAATCAATTTTTAATGAGTGCTTTTGCTTATTAAAACCTTATAAAATTTGAAAAGAGATCGAACTCAAATCTGATTGACTGTCATTAATCATATTTTGGCTACTTCTCCATCTGTCAAAATATTTGAAATGCTATTGGTCAGCAACTATCCACCATGGCGTTGAAGAAAAGTCATCCTTTTAACTCTGGTTTTACTTCTGGTGACCTAGCGACTGTGTAATCTCCTTGTCGCTTGATATTCCTTCTAATTGTGGTTTGTCACCGAGACTTAGCGATTGTCGTTGGATCAATCTTCAGATCAACGGTTTTCTCCATGTCGCTTGATCTTTTAACTTAACTCATCTTCTTACAGAGACATCACGACTAAGCCTTTCTTCTAAGTGTTCTTCAACCTCAGGTTACATCCAGAGACTTGGCGACAGTTATATCTCTATGTTGCTGAACCAAATCTTCAAACTCACAGTTTATCTGGAGACCTAGCGACAAACACCTTTAGTCTCTTAATCACTTGATAATTTTACTATTATGATTTCCATCTAGAGACAACACGGCTGTCGTTGATCTTCTTTTCCTCTGCATCTGACGGTTGTCGCTAAGTCTCCTGATTCTCATTGCAAACCCTAATCCTTCATGACACTTCGCGACTGATGAATACGTGTCTTATTTTTCCTTTTGTCTCCTGATCGCCACATCTTGTTTGAATTTTCAACTTCTTACCGTGACCACGTGACTACCATTGGAACTGGCTTTCATCCTGTGGTTTCGCTAAGTCTCCTGATTATCATCTTAACTGATGGTTTCTTCCGCGACTAGGTGACAACACTATTATCCAAACTAAATTTTAACCCAGGTTTATCCAGAGACTCGGTGACTGTTGAATCTCCATGTCGCTTGATAAATTCTAAACTGCAGGGTTTATCTGGAGATAACTCGACCACCGTTAGATCAAATCCGAGATGAACGGTTTGTGCCAAGTCTCCAGATCTTTTAAAGCATATTCTTTTTATTAAGAGACAACGTGACCAAAGCTTTTTTCCAAGTCTCCAGACTTAATGGAATATTCGCTTTTCTTCATGAGACTAAGAGACAAACAATAGGCACATGCAAATAACTTAGATTTAAGTTATGAAAAATGTAACATGAAAATAGAGACTCGGCTGATAAATTAGGGCTTTTTTGAATTTTTGAATAGAAATGACCCTAGGGCTTAGGTTTTTTGGAACTTTTGGCTAGGTTTAGGGCTAAAACATTTATTTGCAGAGATATATAAGCGATTTTAGCCATGACTTTCAAATTTTTGAGCATAGGTTTGATAGGAAACTGCAAAATTGTTACAGGGCAGACTCAAAAATAGGAAATATAACCAACAAAAGGTTCATGATATTTGATTGAGGATTCCTCAAGCTCTCTGATCCTTAGTGGCCTCCACTGAACATTCAACTTTCTCTACAGCCTCAAATACATAAGGTGGGGGAGAAGAAGCCTTGTCAACAAAAAATGGTCCAATTGCAAGTTTCCCTAGTTGTATTAGTATAACAGAAGAGGATGGGACTGAAACCCCTGTAGGAAAGACTACTAGGTCAATTCATTGATTTTGTGTTGCAATAATGCAACTTGGCCTTCAAGTTCCACACATCTTTTAAATGCCCTGTCATACTCCCTGAAAAGATGTTGATTCTATATTCCTAATTCTTCAATCCTCTTCTTCTCCTTGTGAGCCGCATCATGTGCCCACCTTGTTGATTCCATGAAAAGTTTGGTGGTATCCACTCCTTCTGCATATCCTAATTTTATTACTCATTATATGTTAATAAATTATTAATTTTATTTGTAAAAGCAATTAGATTCAATTTACATGAATTGTAGAAATGTATTTTAATCATATAAAAATATCAGTTTCATTTTCATATTAGATTTATTTCAAATGTTAGAGTAGCGTCTTGATGTTGATATCTCTAACATATCTTAGATATATATATTTTCTATATTTATATCATTTTATAATATTTTTACTTAGATTTATACTTGAAAAATGAATGTTTGACATGTATATGTTTGTAAACTTTATATTAATTATTTTATATTCACTCACTCTAATATCTCCAAATATTAGTATTCTTATCTTCCTAAGAATTAATATGATTCTCAATTATTTCAATAATTTTAGAAATATTAAATTTAGAGTATAATAAGTATTTAGATTTATATTTTAAAATCATAAATATAAAAATTAAAGTAAGGGAAGGCTTATTTATATGTCCAAATATCATATCAGTTTAATATTTGATAGACAAAAGGGGAAGAATATAGCGGGAAATGAATTTTTAGCACAATATAGACTTGAAAAAGCAGGAAAAATAGATTGGTTATTATAACTTTTTTACTATGTTTCGGGTAATGCAGGAATTTCCACCCAGGAGTAGGGTTGCTACATGTAATAGGGAGTTGTTGAGAGGCTTCAAGGGTGATATGTGTAACCACCTGAATTTGGTCTGTAGCAACTATATACCCTATTTTCCCTAAGTGTGATCATACCCTCGATTATATACAAATGACAGTATTACTGCTTGGCATAATTCTTTAAATCAATTTAATATCCTAGGTGATTTTTATCACTGATTTATATTAACTATTATAGCCATACAATTCAAATTAATTCTCACCAATCAAATTAAATCAAAAATCAAATATGGCTATAGTATTTAATTATAAAGGAATTAAATGAATCCCTAAATCAAATACCCACTTGCAAAATAGCCCATTCCCCTAGCCTATTTAATTTAATTAAAATGGCTATAGTCCCTTAATTATTAAAAAACAATTTCATTGTTTAAATAATTAATTCCTATATTTCTAAATAAATTAAATAAGTTTATTTCATTTTTTAATATTCCCTCAAACCCCAACCTAACCTATCTCAACCACTTCTACCTTGGGTTCTAACCCTTCTCAACCCATTCACCCATACTAATCTAATCCTAATCCTAAATTCTTCTCTAACCCACCTCCTAATGTTGTCACATTCCTTTCCTAGCACTCTGCATAGTGCATATGATATATACTTCATGTAGAAGTTCAAATCTTTATAATAGTATGGGGCAGTCCCTAGAATGGGTGCTATATAGTTCTTCATTCTCCTCGGAACATGGTGTTCCTGAATCAATTTAGAGGCAATACCACTCTCCCTCGTATATCTGTTCTCCAAACTCTTCAGGTTGATCTCAGTAGCCATGGGATGGTAGACATTGAAGGCTTTCTTGAAAGATTTTCTGTCTAGGATAACTAGGGCTTTGTCGTCATCCCTTTTGATTGTTTTTGTCAGGGTGTCATATCTACTAGCCATTTCTAGGATGAAATCAACATCTACAAATATGTCTGGGACAATCAACTTGGCTAATCCACAAGTCCATGGGTTTGATATGGGTACAACTTCATCACTATTTTTATAGAAATAATTGAACAAGGAATACCCAGAGGACCCTGGGGTTTTAGCATCCCTAATAAATCTCAAATTATCAGTGAGGGTATCAGCACCTACCTTTCTATTCTGGGTTGATCCTGGCAGTAAGGAAATGAATTCTTCTGAATAGTTGTGTTTCCCTTTCATATCATCATCTGCATCATCACTCCTCCCACTGGTAGATGCCACACTCACTGCCCTACTCATCTTGTTTAGTTCCAATATATGTTACCGATATTGAAACAAATCTCCTCAAAAACCTCACAATAGGCTGTCAATTACTCTATAATCTGCAATTCTGAACACAGAAAATACTGGTAATCACAATTCCTTCTGAATTCTGGACCAGGAAAACACTTTTCTCAATATACACTGCTGGAGAATTCTACTATTCTCAAAAAATGCTAAACTCTTTAAAAAATTCTTAGCTCTGAAAACTTGGAAGCTGGTAAGAAAGAAATAACAACAGATATGCTTACTTATAACTGAGAAATCAATGCAGCTAGCTCTTCGAAACTGGTAAACTTACAATTCAATCACTTCTACCATTTGTTTACGCAATGTGACATTAATTTTGGTTCTAGCCGTGGCATTTCAAACTATCATGTAATCAATTTTTAATGAGTAATTTTTCTTATTAAAACCTTATAAAAATTGAAAAGAGATCAAACTCAAATCTGATTGGTTCTCATTAATCATATTTCAGCCACTTTTCTATCTGCCAAAATATTTGAAATCCTATTGGTCAGCAATTGTCCACCATGGCGTCGAAGAAAAGTCATCCTTTTAACTCTAGTTTTACTTTTGGCGACCAAGCGACTGTGTAAGCTCCTTGTCGCTTGATATTCCTTCTAACTATGGTTTGTCACCGAGACTTAGCGACTGTCGTTGGATCAATCTTCAGATCAATGATTGTCTCCATGTCACTTGATCTTTTAAATTAACTCATCTTCTTACAGAGACATCGAGACTAAGCCTTTCTTCTAACTGTTCTTCAACCTCCGGTTACATCCAGAGACTTGGCAACTGTTATATCTCTATGTCACTGAACCAAATCTTCAAACTCATGATTTATCTGGAGACCTAGCGACAAACACCTTTAGTCTCTTAATCGCTTGATAATTTTACTGTTATGATTTCCATCTAGAGACAACGTGACTACCATTGATCTTCTTTTCCTTTGCATCTGATGGTTGTCGCTAAGTCTTCTGATTCTCATTGCAAACCCTAATCTTTCATGAGACTTCATGACTAATGAACACGTGTCTTATTTTTCCTTTTGTCTCCTGATCGCCAGATCTTGTTTGACTTTTCAACTTCTTGCTGTGACCATGCGACTACCATTGGATCTGGATTTCATCCTATGGTTGTCGCTAAGTCTCCTGATTATCATCTTAACTCATGGTTTCTTTCACAACTAGGCGACAACACTGTTATCCAAACTGACTTTTAACCCAGGTTTATCTAGAGACTCAACGACTGTTGAATCTCCATGTCGCTTGATAACTTCTACACTACAGGGTTATCCAGAGATAACCTGACCACTGTTAGATCAAATATGAGATGAACGGTCTATGCCAAGTCTCCAGATCTTTTAAAGCATATTCTTTTTATTAAGAGACAATGCGACCAAAGCTTTTCGCCAAGTCTCCAGACTGAATGGAATATTTTCTTTTCTTCACGAGACTAAGCAACAAACAATAGGCACATGCAAATAACTTAGACTTAATTTATGAAAAAGGTAACATGAAAATAGAGACTCGACTGATAAATTAGGGCTTTTTTGCATTTTCAAGTAGAAATGACCCTAGGGCTTACGGTTTTTGGCATTTTTGGCTATTTTTAGGGCTAAAACATTTATTTGTAGAGATATATGAGTGATTTCAGCCATGACTTTCAACTTTTTGAGCTTAGGTTCAACAGGAAACTTAAAAAAAAATTCAGGGCAAACTCAAAAACAAGAAATACAACCAACAATGGCTCTATCTAAGGATGGCTAAAGACAAGTTTATTACAAGAACCATAGAATCTCTGGTTGCAGACCACTTCAAAAAATGAAGGCAACGCTGACTAACCTACTGCAGGGAAGAAACACACAACAAAAAGGAGACACACTTATTTACATATGATACATACTTACTTGTGCATGAAAATTTGATTTTCAATTGAAAAAAGGTTTCAGAAATTTCCCATGCACATGCAACTCAAAATATTCTCCATCCATATTCTTTAGAAGATAAGAATATTTACCAAAGCTCTAAGAAATAACAAAGGGTCCAAGTCATAATGACCCAAATTTCTTGTGCTTCCCTTTATCCTCCGCTCTCACATTCCACTGAAGAACAAGGTCATTTGGTTGGAATTTTCTGTTGCTAGCCCTTTTGTCAAAAAGATACTTCATTTTTTGTTGTAATTTTATGTTCTCTTTTTGGATATCCTTTCTAATTTCATCCAACTCTACCAATTTCATCATTCTATCTTGCATATTGTCAGAAATTTCTAATTGTTCCTCTTGTATAAACTGGTATACAGATAACAAATTATTAATAGGCATTCTTGATTTCATACCATATACAAGTTCAAATGGTGATTTTCCTGCTACTTTCTTGATGGTTACCCTGTCAGCCCATAGTGCCAATTTCAATTTTGTATGCCATGCTCTCTTGTTCTTTTCAAGAGTCTTCTTCAAGATCTTCAATATACTTTTGTTATTAGACTCAACTTGTCCATTTTCTTGAGGATGATATGGGGATGAATATGACATCATTATCCCATACTTCTCACAGAAATATTTTATCTCATCTGATCTAAAACACATGGCATTATCTATTACTAGCTTTGTAGGCACACCAAATCTGGTTAAAATATTTTCCATCAAAAATTCAGTAACCACATTACTTGTTGCCTTTTTTGTGGGTATATCTTCAATCCATTTTGTAAAATAATTTGTGGCTACAAGTATCCAACTGTGTCCACCACTAGATTTTTCTAAAAATTCACCTATAAAATCAATTCCCCGCATAGCAAAAGGAGTTTTAGCATTCATAGGGTTTAGTTACAGGGCTCCTAAAATTTTTAGCTTATTTGTGAACCTTTGACATGGCTCACATCTCTTGACAAATGCATGGGTATCTTTGAATAAGCTGGGCCAAAAATACCCAACCCTTAAAATTTTATGGGCAGTAGTCTTAGCAGAAAAATGACTTCCACATACCCCAACATGCATTTCATTTAACATCTTCTCAGATTGGCTTTGATCTAGACATAGCAATAATACACCATTTCTATATTTCCAATATAAATCTCCTTGTACTAAGGTGTATCTCTGAACCTGTAATCTGAGACTTATCTTTTGGTTATGTATCATAGCATTAGGACACTTGGCATTTTTTAATAAATATACAATATCAACATAAAATGGTTGCTTCTCTATACTTGTGATGGTCTGATCATGTATTTCTATATTATTTACCTGTACTAAATCCAAGTTCTCGTCTGTCATAAGTTTTTCCAAACCCTGACCTCTTACCAATTTTGTAATGTGGATTTCTAAATTGAATTCTTGAATTTGGTTAATCCACTTACATCTCTTACCAGTCACTTTTGATTGGGCAATAATGTATTTCACTACTGAATGAGGCACATATGCAAGCACCTTAGCACAGACTAAGTATGGTCTAAAAGATTTTACACCTTTTACCAGGGCATATGCTTGATTTTCCATCATTTCATAGTTTGGCTCTACAACTTGAAGGGATTTGCTAAAAAGGGCTATTGGATGTTCAAACCCTTCTTCGTCCTTTTGTAACAGAACAACAGCTATAGTGTGAAAAGATACAAATGAAAATAAAGAAAAGGGCTTACTATAATCTGGAGATTTCAAAACAGGTGCCTCTTGTACTACTTTCTTTATTCTTTCAAATGATACTTGAGCTTCCTCATTCCATTGAAACTTTGCATCTTTCTTTAGCAATTTGAAAATTGGTTTGACAATTTCTGCAAAATTAGCAATGAATCTTTTGACAAAATTTATCTTTCCTAAGAAAGATTGTACTCCTTTTAAATTTTTTGGAGCAGTGACCTTTTGGATAGCCTCTATTCTCTCAGGGTCTATCCTAACTCCATCCTTGGACACTATATGTCCCAATAACTTTCCTTATGTAACTGTAAAATGACACTTTCTAGGGTTTAGTGAGACACTTTCTAGGGTTTAGTGAAACACCATATTCTAAATCCTTATTAAGAATTTTCTCTAGATGCTCACAGTGATCCCTTGATTTTTTAGAATATGCAGTCAAATCATCTTGATAAATAACCATGAACAAAACAATAAATTATTTAAAAGCCACATCCATGGCTCTCTAGAAAGTTGCTCCTACATTTATTAATCCAAAGGGCATTCTGACATAGTCATAGGTTCCCCATGGAGTAGTAAAAGCAGTCTTGAATTGCTCTGATTCTTTCACAAGTACCTGGTTGTAGCCTGAGAATCCATCCATCATGATAGAAACTCACAACCAGTTACCTTATGCAACATTGCTTCCATTTTTGGTAAAGAATAGTTATCCTTTAGGGAAGCAATATTCAAGTTTCTGAAATCTACACACATTCTTATATCACCATTCTTCTTTCTTACTGGTACTAGGTTTGAGACCCAAGTTGAGTGTCTGATAGGCTGAATAATTCCAGCATCTTTTAACTTCATCAACTCTTGTTGCATCTTAGGAGCCAATAGAGGATTAATAGGTCTTTGCTTTTGTCTGAATGGTTTCATATCTACTTTGATTGGGATTTCATGCTGGAAAAGATCCTCTCTATAAGATTTAAGATCTTCATATGTCCAAGAAAAAACATGCTTATGTTTTCTCAGTAGTTTTATCAAGTTGGTTCTAACATGAGAGTCTAATTCTTTTCTAATATAAACTATTTAAGGAGTGGTCTGTGAACCCAAATTTGTCTCCTCTAGATTCTCAATTTTAGCATTGCTTATCTTTATTGTATGTTCATTTTGATCAGTAAACAATGCCTCAAGTTCTACCAATCCCTTAGGAATCTAGTTAGAACTGAGTTGGACAACCTCACCCCCCAGTACACAATCCTTACCATCAATGACCTCAAGCAGATTATTGAAATCTATACGTTGGTCTTCATAATGATCAAGGCATTGAAGAAATCTAAGGATATCTTTGTCATCCTCAAACACTTGCCAGTTGTAAATTTTGTTTGGGACAACTGGTCTTCTTTTAACTTCCACAATTGATACCCCATTTAAGGTCATATCATCAGTTTTCAAAGCCACATTGGCCAAGAAATCTGCCATAATATTTATAGACCTTTCTATCCAATTTATATTAAAGGCATCAAAGAATTCTATTTGGTCCCAAATAGCATGTCTATACATTTTTAATCTGTCATTCTTTACAACATATTTGGACCTTACTTGGGCTACTACTAACTTTGACTCACCATAGACTTTTAAACATTTTATACCATGTTTAGTAGCAATTTCTAGCCCTAGAAACAAAGCTTCATATTCTATTGTATTATGTGTACACTGAAAAGATAGACGAAAAGAATAATTGAATGTGGTACCTAATGGAGATATGAGTAGAACTCCAGCTCCTGATCCTTCTTTTGAACATGCTCCATCAAAGTACATTTGCCACAAACCATCACTTTGACAGATAACTCCTTTACCAAATGATCAACATTCTCACACTGGTGAGTACTCCCCTTGATTCTGAATTTTTCCATGTCAATGTCAACACAATAATTATTGTTTGTATCCTCATACAATTCTATCATGTGAGGTGTTCTTCCCTCTCTAGATACCTTTACATTATTTCCATCTATATTGAAAGATGCATAGGATAGGTCACACTGAATACTGTCACCCATTGAAGCACTCCATTTTCTAGACAACAACGTGCCATAATGTGGTGGTATGTCAACCACCAGTACACTCATGGTTAACATTGTATCTGGGCACATGGCTAATTTGTAAGGTGGGGATTCAATAGTTCCAACAACAGGGGTTTCTCTTGAGTCCATTGCTTGACACCTCCCATGAGGAGTATCTACTTGTAAACCCATGGATCTCATAATGTCTGCAGGCACGACTGTATTGGATGCTCCTGATTCAATCATACAATTTTTTAGCATCTTTCCATTTATAACCAATGTCAAGAAAAAGGGGTCAACAACCCCTGTAGAAGTTTTTGTATTTAAGTAAATCTGAGGAATCTCAGAAATCATCCCCTTGGGCTCTTTTCCCTTGTTGTTAAATTTCTTCTCAATATGCTCTATTTTTTGAGGTTTTATCAGTGATACATTATTCAATACTAAAAGAACTTTATCTTTGTGTTCTTTTATTCTCATCATCTCTAGGAATTGGACCTTCACAGTCAACTTAGATAAGCACTATCCCATATCTACTGGAGTATACTTTACATTAGAGGTTTTAGGCTTTTCTACAATGATATTATTCTCTTCTATCTGAATATTCACAGCGGGCTCTTCTCTCCTAGATTTCTTATTTTCCATTTTAGGGGAAGAAGAACTTGCTTCTGGCTCTTTAGCCTTTTCTACATGTACATATTTTTGTTCATTGGCTTTTTTTACTATCTTGACCTTAGGTCTATTTACATTTTCCCTAGGTCCATCTTTTTTAGGTACATATTTGGCATCTGTTTTGTTTTCTTTTATAAAGATCCCTGATGGGTGACTACCAGCATTACCCACCACTATGTTTCTTAGGTGATAATTATTTCTAGCTTTGTTTACCAAATCAGCAGTGATTCTAAATTTTTCCTCATCAGAGGCTTTTCTTACTACTAGGGATTCCTGACTATTTTGGGCATAACACCTGATGTGATCATCTCCTTCTTCTTCTTCATTGTCTGACAAGATTTTTTGCTGATAAACTTCAATTCTGCCTTGCGAGCTATATATGTCATGATTTTCAATTTCTTCATCAGAATCCATATCATGACAATAATATGCATTATTCATACTCTAATCACATGAATCATTTTCATCCTTTTCCTGTTCTTCATTTGCTTTTAAATCTAACGAAACAATGCAAAAATTAGGATTGTGTGGTGCCTCACAGGCTTCACACCAAAATTCATCATTGCACATGTGAATAGTATTTTTTTGTAAGGGATCAAGAGTCCTATTCTCAGGTTTGTCTTTCCTTAATGGAGCAATAGATTTACCATCTTTGGATTAGGTACCATAGGGGTAATTTTGCATCCTATTTTGTGGGTTGTAATTATTATTGTAGGATGGCTTGCTATTCTCTAGAGTCTTATACTCTCTGTACTCATGTTCCTTTTGATTACTCCTATTTAAGCATGGATCTTCTCTTTTACCCAATTTTCCTGATATCCTTCTATTCATTTCTATATTAACAACTATTTTATAGGCTTCTGTTAAAGTTCTAGGATTTTTATCTCTCAGTGCATAGCCCATTTTGTGAATCAAAGGCATTAAGATAGGTAGCAAGACATACCTTTTGATCCAACTTCATTTTTTGGAATAGCCTATGCATAGCTCGTTGGAATCTTTTATTCAACTCTATTACTTCTTCATTTGAGATCTTCCTTATATTATTAAATTCATTAAGAAAAAACCCTTCATTAGTCTTATCACCATATTGATCCTTGAATAGATCAATCAGTTCATCCATTGTTCCTACAGAACCATGAGATAGCCTCCTAAACCATTCCTTAGCATATCTACTAGAGATTGTACAAATAATTTCATAAGAACATCTTCATGATTGATATTTAAATCATCTATAACATCAAAGAATTTTTTTAAATGTTCTTCACTAGTCACAACATTATTACCTGAAAATCTTGGAATTTTTTCTCCCATATCCTCTGGTATTACATTAGGGTAACCTGGAATTCCAAAGAAAGAAAATTGCTTGTACATTTCTGCAGGAAGGGGTCTCCTTTGAAATTTTTCATTATCTCTCAGAGCAAATAATTTTATATGGTCCTTGAAAGAAGAAGCCTTGTTCTTTGATGTTGTAGCTTCTTCTGTATTAGAAAAAGAGATTGTAGTTGACTGCAAGAAGTCAATTTTTATTTTCATCTCAATAGGAGCAGCTTTTGCTTCAGCTTTCCCCAACACCTTAGCCATATTTTCTTTTTCTTTTCTAATATTTTCAAGGTCAATGTCTAGTTTAGACATTTTCTCAGTCAGGTTCTTTTGAGTTTTTGGATCCTCAACTTGTGTTTCTGCAACTTTATTTTTTCCTTTATCCCTGAAGTTTTGAGGACCTAAACTTTGTTGGGTGTTGGGAATGTCCTGGTATCTGTGAGACCTCTCACTAATATTTTTAGCTTGATGTCTTAGGGTTCTTCTCCTATACTTGTCAACATCCTTTTGCTCATGTTTTTTCTTTTTATGTTCTTTTTCCCATTTCATCTGTTGAATAAGGGCTAGTTGTTTCATGAGGATTCTTTCTTCCTCTGAAAGCTCGTTAGAAGGAACCTCAGAGTCTAAACTAATTGTATATGTTCCTTCTCTCTCACTAGAAGTAGAAGTGACTGCATAGGTGTCTATTCCAAGGCTTGGGGCTTCTACATACTCTGAGGCACTCTCCTCATGACTAGACTAATTAGTATTCTTCCTTCTAGTGCTATTCTCTTCACTTCTTGGAGAAGAATCATTGATGTTTGCTTGGTTCTTCTTCTGTCTCCAAGACATCCTAGATTTTGAAGTAGTTGGGATACCACTATCCAACTCAACTTCAGGATTGTTTCTCATTCTTGACCTAGTATTCATATTTGAAAATATATACTTGACTTTTCCACTGATCACAAAGATTTCACTTTTAGAGTCACCACCCAAACTTGTTTGGGAGAAATGCAGTAGAAACTTAACTTATGAATACTATAAAAATGACTTAGGCAAATTCAACTGTAATTTTATTTGTCTTTTGAAACTAGAGATTCTGAATACTTTAATCAAAACTTTATAATCTCTATCCCCAGCAGAGTCGCTAGTTTGTTAGCACTTTTTCTTGTAGAACAACTTTAATATGACAGTATACTTGTATACTTGAATGCAAACTCCTAATTTTGTTGCAAGAGAAAGGCTAATTAATGAGGGTATTAGATAACATCTAGGGAAACTATTACCTCCTCCTTCTTTTTTGAGATCCACTAACTTAGGCATGTATTACCTATGGATGATTACTGAATGACAATATCTTTTAAGTGGATTATCTCCTTACTAATTTGCTGAAATGCCTTTTAATGAATCAACAAGTAGACGACTATGCAAATGACTAAGAAGTTTCTGATACAGAGCTTAATGATCTAGACTAGTATTTTGACAATAGAAGGTAGTAATGCAATAAGGATTCTCATCCTTCTTCCTTTTTCATCTCTTATGAACTTCAGGAGGGATAACCTATTTTGATTCTCTCTTAAAGGAATCAGTAAATTGGATTGTATCCCTTAAACACGATTACTTGAATGGAATATAAATTTTAAATATGAATGATTGGATAAATTAAAATATTGGTTGGATAATGAACAACTACTTATCCAACTATAAACCAGTGCCTAATCCTTGGGCTATGAGTCAATATATGGTATAACTCCATAGTAAGGTGATCAATAAAATACTTGTGACAAAGATAAAATGCCTTACATATTATCCTGTTTCTACTACTATCTCATCAGATCCTTAAACTAATGCTAAGTTCTTTGGGGTCACTTGAAATAATTAATCCTTCCTTGAAGGAGCTCACAAATGAATGCATAACCACCTCATGACCAGTATGTCTAAGTGCCTTACAAATAAACATACAAGAACTGAAACATTAATGAAAAGAGACAACTAAGATGCAGAAAAGAGATTGCAAAATATTTGTATTAATGTCTTAAAGCTTCAAATACATTCAGATAGACAAATAGTACAAAGGCTCAGACAAATTTTAGTAGTCTGCCTTGTAACTCTATTTCATTAATTTTCTAACTCTCTTACAAAATGATACAAGAGATCTATATATAGGACTAAACCATCTTGGAGTCCTTAAGATAAGGATGCAACAAGCTTTAGATGGTTTAAAAGACCTAACCCTAAAAACTAGAAAAGACAAAAGATAGGAAAACACCAAGCGGTGGATGGACAAAATTGAATAATAAGATATGATTTGCCTTTGTCTTCTTGTGATCTTTGGCGCCTTTGACTGTATATGTTCATGATAGCATCTAATATTTGTAATAAGATCTAGTGACTGCCAATACACGCTAACTTACACTAGTCTTTATGATTTCTAACCTTCATGTGCTCATAGAACAGGTACCATGTGTCCTCATATTCTTCATCCATGATGTCCAAGTCAACTGTAATAGGATTTTTTTTCTTGAGCTTCGTTAAGATGTCCCATGCTATTACATCTTCCTCCTTTGGCTACTTAAAGCTCTATATACTTTACAACTGGGCCTTCTGTCTTTCCCATCTGGCATAAGTTATGCTCTTGACATCTGTCATGAATTTATCATAGTCTGTCTCTGCTTTAATTACTTTATCCAGAATCTTATTAAATCTCTCCATGTCTAGCTCTCCTTGATCAGATATATAAATATCTTTATTGGGTAGCACATTGTCAAACTCTGAGCCCCATAGCCCTAATGCCTTGATCTGATTGTCCACTGTTATGATGGGAGGCATAAATCTGTTGTAACTTAGTCCAAACATGCTCAACTTTGCCTCTATCTAATTTGATTTTCCTTTAAAGAATGACAAAGTGACTCTAATTTGTTCTATATTTGTTCCAACCAAGGTAACTATTTCTGGTAAATCTGACCTCAGTGGTTGAACAGATGCCAACCTTTCAAAAATTCATGTTCTGTCAGACCAAGTTGCATAGTAAGGATTTAAAATTGATATAAAATTATTCACTTCTATTTGGAGGCCTCACAATTTTCCATAGGCTCCATATACCACATTAATCTTATCCTTAATGTTGTTTATCCTATGCTGCAAAATTGATGTCAATGCACCCAAAATTACACTGTTGTGCTCACTGCTATCTTGCTCTGTTTCTACTGCTATGTCCCATGTTTCCTCTGTTTGGACTTCTACATCCTGCAAATCTTTGGGTTCAGCAGGGGCAACTTTTGGCATGTCAAGTAGTTGTTGAGTAAGCTCAGCTATGAGCTTCTCTTGTGCTTTGATCTTTATTATCCCTAGTTCTCTGTCCTTAACAATATCACTAGTGTCACTAGTGAGCTTCTTCAGCTTTGCAGACATTTGAACTGCCTTGGCCTTGTTTAGTTGGGAAAAATGTGTGATCACTTGGGAGATCTCCAAGTCTCCTGTGTTCTGGACTGACCAAATTATCTTATTTCCCTCCACCTTCTCTTGAATGTTCAACAGGACTGGCTTTTGATCTTTTGGAGCCAAGCTCCACATTGCTAGTGCCTGAGACTTGGGGTTCTAACCAAACCCTTTAATCATGTCCCCAACCTATATTTCTGAGGAAAATTTCACATTAGGTTGTTTTCTTACTTGATCAATGATAAATGCAGAGGCCAAATCCCAACCTTCCAATAGTAACATTCCACTAGCCTTGACAAGTTGCCTTGCATGCTCTGGTGTAATCTGCATCGATTTAGGATCATAGTCTTGCAGTATTTGTAGAGCCTCTTGGGTCACCGGGTCACCACCTGTCAACTGCAATTGTGCACCCACTTGTTGTTTCTTGTTCAAGATGAGGAAGTCCTTGAATTCCTTAGTCTTGATAAAATTATCATCCTTAAGGAACTGATCCTGGTATATCAGTCGCTCATTTGTGCATGTTCTAAGAGGTAGATCTACCTCCTCTTCCACATCCTTTTGCAATTTCTTTCCTGCCCTTATCTATTTTATCAGTTGGTGATCATATGGCATGTTTCCAGTTATTAAAGCACCAATTCTATCTCTCTTCTTTTCTTTCTTCTTAGAAGGTTCCCTTATTTCAACCTTTGTCTCTTAGGTGGGTGTTCATTTGTGACTTCTTTCTCAGGGACCTCTGTTAGGTCAATGATATTTTCTCCCTCAGCTATTTGTTCTTTTGCAACTGCTTGATTGACTGGAGGGGAACTAGGCATTGAATATCCTTCATCACTATCATCATCATACTCTAATGGTGAGTGCCCCTTGTGGCCCTTCTCTGGAACTATTAGTGCATTTTCTAACTGATTGCACAAGAGAGTGTGGGACTTTATCATGGCATCTAGCCTCTTCAAATATGGCATGTCTAGGTAAAAACCCCCAAAAGTAATGCCCTTTCTTTTCACTTGTCTCTCTAGATCCATAAGTTCATTGAACTTATATGCTCTTTTATCCACCTCCTCATCCTCCAAAATGTTTCTAATCAAGTCATCTTCCATGCATTCCTCATGGTCTTTGGTGTAGGGGATTGTTGGTGTCAGCACCTTCTTTGCACTCAGGATGAAACCCTCTGTGTCAATGTATCTGTAAAGAGCCACATTCATCCGGTAATGAATCATACAGTTATTTATTGGGTCTAATGCTTTCTTCCCAATTGTAAAATTATAAATTTTGAACTGCCTTTTGGTAAAATTACCCTTCCTGTGAGGAGCAAGGTGTTCCTTATCAATTAAAATCAAGTGCCTAATGAATTCCATTGCAGCAATCCTTGTGGCACATGGAATGGAAAAATATGGGGAGGGTGGGTATAACCATATAGCCTAATAAATGTAAATTTATTTTCATAATTAAAATCACCCCAGTTGTGATCTCCTGGCCATTTGTCAAGATATTGGTAGGGTCTGAGTAGTTGTATAACCTTGATTTGCAGCCTAGTCTTGCTGACACCTAGGCATTGAAGAATTGGATAGACTATCCAATTTTTGAAGGTACAAAATTATTCTTCCCTAGAGGTATAATTCCACACTCTCAGCCATAATTGAATGGGGTTAGGATGGCCCTGATGAGACCTTTGTGGCCTTAAACATTTGCATTTCATGATGGGGAAGTTGTAATATAAGATCAAATGCATCAAAATAGAGTAATGCATGAATCTAGGGTTGTCCTTATTTTGAATATCCACAAACCCCTAGTGCATCTGATCTATGATATATTGGATATAGTCATAGTTAGTACTGGTGTGAGGGCTCTGCATGTCCAGCACCATCATTACGATGTCTGAAGTGATTCTCTCTGGCCCTCCATCCTTTCCTAGCACTCTGCATAGTGCATATGATATATACTTCATGTAGAAGTTCAAATCTTTATAATAGTATGGGGCAGTCCCTGGAATGGGTGCTATATAGTTCTTCATTCTCCTTGGAACATGGTGTTCCTAAACAAATTTGGAGGCAATGCCAGTCTCCCTCGTATATCTGTTCTCCAAACTCTCCAGTTTGATCTCCGTAGCCATGGGATGGTAGACATTGAAGGATTTCATGAAAGAGTTTCTATCTAGGGTAACTAGGGATTTTTCATCATCCCTTTTGATTGTTTTTGTCAGGGTGTCATATCTATTGGCCATTTCTAGGATGAAATCGGTAACTACAAATATATTTGGGACAATCAACTTGGCTAATCCACAAGTCAATGGGTTTGATATGGGTACAACTTCATCACTATTGTTATAGAAATAATTGAACAAGGAATACCTAGAGGACCCTGGGGTTTTAGCATCCCTAATAAAGCTCAAATTATCAGTGAGGGTATCAGCACTTAACTTTTTGTTCTGGGTTGATCATGGAAGTAAGGAAATGAATTCTTCCGAATAGTTGTTTCCCTTTCATATCATCATCTGCATCATCACTCCTCCCACGTGTAGATGCCACACTTACTACCCTACTCATCTTGTTCAGTTCCAATATATGTTACTGATATTGAAACAAATCTCCTCAAAACCCTCACCATAGGCTGTCAATTACTCTGTAATCTACAATTCTGAATGGTTCACTGAAAACACTGCCAATCACAATTCCTTCTGAATTCTAGACCAGGAAAACACTTTTCTCAATACACACTACTAGAGTATTCTACTCTTCTCGAGAAATGCTGAACTCTTTAAAAAATTCTTAGCTCTAAAAACTTGGAAGCTGGTAAGAAAGAAATAACAACGGATATGCTTACTTATAACTGAGAAATCAATGCAGCCATCTCTTCGAAACTGGTAAACTTACAATTCAATCACTTCCGCCATTAGTTTACACACTGTGACATCAATTCTGGTTCTAGCCATGGCATTTCAAACTGTCATGTAATCAATTTTTAATGAGTGCTTTTGCTTATTAAAACCTTATAAAATTTGAAAAGAGATCGAACTCAAATCTGATTGACTGTCATTAATCATATTTTGGCTACTTCTCCATCTGTCAAAATATTTGAAATGCTATTGGTCAGCAACTATCCACCATGGCGTTGAAGAAAAGTCATCCTTTTAACTCTGGTTTTACTTCTGGTGACCTAGCGACTGTGTAATCTCCTTGTCGCTTGATATTCCTTCTAATTGTGGTTTGTCACCGAGACTTAGCGATTGTCGTTGGATCAATCTTCAGATCAACGGTTTTCTCCATGTCGCTTGATCTTTTAACTTAACTCATCTTCTTACAGAGACATCACGACTAAGCCTTTCTTCTAAGTGTTCTTCAACCTCAGGTTACATCCAGAGACTTGGCGACAGTTATATCTCTATGTTGCTGAACCAAATCTTCAAACTCACAGTTTATCTGGAGACCTAGCGACAAACACCTTTAGTCTCTTAATCACTTGATAATTTTACTATTATGATTTCCATCTAGAGACAACACGGCTGTCGTTGATCTTCTTTTCCTCTGCATCTGACGGTTGTCGCTAAGTCTCCTGATTCTCATTGCAAACCCTAATCCTTCATGACACTTCGCGACTGATGAATACGTGTCTTATTTTTCCTTTTGTCTCCTGATCGCCACATCTTGTTTGAATTTTCAACTTCTTACCGTGACCACGTGACTACCATTGGAACTGGCTTTCATCCTGTGGTTTCGCTAAGTCTCCTGATTATCATCTTAACTGATGGTTTCTTCCGCGACTAGGTGACAACACTATTATCCAAACTAAATTTTAACCCAGGTTTATCCAGAGACTCGGTGACTGTTGAATCTCCATGTCGCTTGATAAATTCTAAACTGCAGGGTTTATCTGGAGATAACTCGACCACCGTTAGATCAAATCCGAGATGAACGGTTTGTGCCAAGTCTCCAGATCTTTTAAAGCATATTCTTTTTATTAAGAGACAACGTGACCAAAGCTTTTTTCCAAGTCTCCAGACTTAATGGAATATTCGCTTTTCTTCATGAGACTAAGAGACAAACAATAGGCACATGCAAATAACTTAGATTTAAGTTATGAAAAATGTAACATGAAAATAGAGACTCGGCTGATAAATTAGGGCTTTTTTGAATTTTTGAATAGAAATGACCCTAGGGCTTAGGTTTTTTGGAACTTTTGGCTAGGTTTAGGGCTAAAACATTTATTTGCAGAGATATATAAGCGATTTTAGCCATGACTTTCAAATTTTTGAGCATAGGTTTGATAGGAAACTGCAAAATTGTTACAGGGCAGACTCAAAAATAGGAAATATAACCAACAAAAGGTTCATGATATTTGATTGAGGATTCCTCAAGCTCTCTGATCCTTAGTGGCCTCCACTGAACATTCAACTTTCTCTACAGCCTCAAATACATAAGGTGGGGGAGAAGAAGCCTTGTCAACAAAAAATGGTCCAATTGCAAGTTTCCCTAGTTGTATTAGTATAACAGAAGAGGATGGGACTGAAACCCCTGTAGGAAAGACTACTAGGTCAATTCATTGATTTTGTGTTGCAATAATGCAACTTGGCCTTCAAGTTCCACACATCTTTTAAATGCCCTGTCATACTCCCTGAAAAGATGTTGATTCTATATTCCTAATTCTTCAATCCTCTTCTTCTCCTTGTGAGCCGCATCATGTGCCCACCTTGTTGATTCCATGAAAAGTTTGGTGGTATCCACTCCTTCTGCATATCCTAATTTTATTACTCATTATATGTTAATAAATTATTAATTTTATTTGTAAAAGCAATTAGATTCAATTTACATGAATTGTAGAAATGTATTTTAATCATATAAAAATATCAGTTTCATTTTCATATTAGATTTATTTCAAATGTTAGAGTAGCGTCTTGATGTTGATATCTCTAACATATCTTAGATATATATATTTTCTATATTTATATCATTTTATAATATTTTTACTTAGATTTATACTTGAAAAATGAATGTTTGACATGTATATGTTTGTAAACTTTATATTAATTATTTTATATTCACTCACTCTAATATCTCCAAATATTAGTATTCTTATCTTCCTAAGAATTAATATGATTCTCAATTATTTCAATAATTTTAGAAATATTAAATTTAGAGTATAATAAGTATTTAGATTTATATTTTAAAATCATAAATATAAAAATTAAAGTAAGGGAAGGCTTATTTATATGTCCAAATATCATATCAGTTTAATATTTGATAGACAAAAGGGGAAGAATATAGCGGGAAATGAATTTTTAGCACAATATAGACTTGAAAAAGCAGGAAAAATAGATTGGTTATTATAACTTTTTTACTATGTTTCGGGTAATGCAGGAATTTCCACCCAGGAGTAGGGTTGCTACATGTAATAGGGAGTTGTTGAGAGGCTTCAAGGGTGATATGTGTAACCACCTGAATTTGGTCTGTAGCAACTATATACCCTATTTTCCCTAAGTGTGATCATACCCTCGATTATATACAAATGACAGTATTACTGCTTGGCATAATTCTTTAAATCAATTTAATATCCTAGGTGATTTTTATCACTGATTTATATTAACTATTATAGCCATACAATTCAAATTAATTCTCACCAATCAAATTAAATCAAAAATCAAATATGGCTATAGTATTTAATTATAAAGGAATTAAATGAATCCCTAAATCAAATACCCACTTGCAAAATAGCCCATTCCCCTAGCCTATTTAATTTAATTAAAATGGCTATAGTCCCTTAATTATTAAAAAACAATTTCATTGTTTAAATAATTAATTCCTATATTTCTAAATAAATTAAATAAGTTTATTTCATTT
>MU224858.1:10678782-10692417 GCA_018584345.1 Thuja plicata
AATTGCATTGTATTTGGCCGTAACCTGGAAGGCCTTACAGCCGGGCATGTTGGATGAAAATATAATGATTCTATTATGAGTATTTGCATTGTGTGGATATAAATCTCTGTGTTGTTATTTATATTCCTTTGTGTGGTTATTGGTTGGGGGCTAGGACATCTCTATTGGGGATCCTCCTGCCTTTCCCTTCATCAATAATAGTGGTCTGGAGGTAGTAGCTTAAGACAGGTTTTGGTATATTGTGTTCATAAGGAAGAGGTGTTTATCAGTGCATTATTGTTGTATTCTTAGGTTCAGATGTTTGTGTCTCGGTGGCAGTGATACATAGTTGCAAATAACATTTTTACTGTTGCTGATGATAGTGATTCATTTGTGCTTTTCAAAATGATTTTGATCTAGGAATAATGATTGGAGGTACGCAGGTATAATTTGTATTATATTTGAAGGTCTTGGTCTTGGTTGCGATGTTTGTTGGTGATCCGAAAATACTTACTGGTGATCTGAAAATGCTATTACCAAGTGTTGCCATTTTGTTCACTTGTAACTCTGGTCTATAAATGCATTGTGATGGCTTCTAACGTGGCATATGGATCTCTCTATAACTTGTGGAGGTTTGGATTCATATACCAAGTTAAGTAGTTCTTTAGGCAGTGTGTTTATACATGTTTGATATGATAAAGTTGTTTCAATAATTGTGGATCTGGCATCGAGCTATGTGTAGTGCTCTCTCTCTCTCTCTCTCTCTCTCTCTCTCTCTCTCTCTCTCTCTCTCTCTCTCTCTCTCTCTCTCTCCTAGAGTGGATCATGCTTCTTGATTTAGGTTCAAGTTATGAATTTAATGATTATCTCTTATCTAGATGGGTTTGTGCTATATGGGACCTATGCATTTAATGTTTATCTCTTTTTTGGCAGGGTTCATTCTATGTTTTGGTTTGGATGCTTCTAGCATGGGACCTTATTGCATTTTGTTGTTACCTTGGCTCACTTGTAATTTAAATTATAATATTCCATTAGTTTGGTCGACCTTGTTATAAAATCCAATGACCTATCTTGTATATAGACATGTAGTTTGTGCCTTTGAAAAATATAAATGTAAGAAAAATAATATATTGTGATCAAGAAAGGAAGATCTACAAGTAGGTTTTTGGAAGAGAAGAAATCAGAGAAGAAAAGGTAGAGAAATTGTGACAGAGTTGTGCAGATGTACTACTTTGTTAGGAGAACTTCTCTTTATTTATTGTGGAGAGTTCAATGTACCTTGGATAATGTTTCTTGGGTGCACAATTTTTTTGCTATTTATTTCTACTTTGGTAGTGAGCCTTTGTATGTAAGTTTAGAGTAGTGAGCTCCCATCTATCTTGGTGATGTAAAGGCAGTGAGCCTTTTCGGAGTAGTGAGCTCCTACTATCATTGTAATCAGACTATATACATAAGTGAATTATTCTTTGTGGGAAAGTGCTCATTGTGGTTTTTCCCAGTTTGGGTTTTCAATGTTTAAAATCTGGGTGTTCATGTGTTGTTGGTTTTGTTCATTACTTTCTCATTGTTTCATGTGGTGACTATTAAAGTTAGTGTTTTTTTTGTTTTTGTTGATTCACCCTCCTCTCAACATCTAGAGTGTGTTCATCAAAGCCAACTCTAGTTTTTTCCACAACAAGCATCTGGATCATGCCCCTCATCCATTCTAGCTTCACACATGAGTGCATCACTAAGAGTGCCTCCTCTTTGGTTCACAATTCCATTGTCCATGCGAGAACTGCTGAGGAAATATCAAAGTTAGACCGCTAGTGATGGTCCGAAAACATGAATTCCTCCCCGAGCAATAAATCCAAAATTTTCCAAAACTGAGGGTTGTCAATCTGAAAAATGCCCTTCGTCCTCTTCCTAGAAACCTCACCCTATAATATTTGGTGTTGTCTGACCATTCAAAGGGTGAAGTTTTCTTCCATCTCTTTTCTCTAAGACTGAAACTATAACCTATGCAAAATACCTGGAGAGAATATGAACCCACTTAATGTCTCATGAATTACATTTGTCCCTTCACTGCCTTCACACAAGCCAATTGATGTCTTGATATGGAATTTTTGATTTAAATAAGTACCAATGTATTCTAATCCTTTACCATGTTGGCCTTGGTGTGTATGGAATCAATTGTAATCACCTCTATTTAATGATGGCATTGTGTATATAATCCCCCTCATTTGAATCATTAATCCAAATGTGAAAAAAACCCATCAATCCCATAATCCTATTGTTAATGGCTAGTGAGAATGAGAGGGAAGGAAACAAATGGTATTTTAAAATTTAAAACTTCTCCAAGTGTAACTAAATTGAAGTAAGATTGTCTCCTTTCTTTTGATAATGGAATGTCTCCCATGTTCCAATCTTCTATCAACATGCGATTTTGTTTTGTAGCTATAAGACAAATCCCATATTTTTTTCGTTAATGTTTTGAAATTCCTCAATCATCTCCTCCCTTGATATTTCAAAGTTTGTCCAATTTAGACATGAGATATGTTACTTTTTTCCCTTATCACTTGGCATGGGTTATTTTTAAGTCTGCAAAGGTTCCAATTAAATAATTGACCTTTATGATGAACTTATTTAGATACCACAGTCATAACTCACCTTTGATCATGGTGTTGACTACAATCAATGAGTCCCTCTCCAAATGAATTTTATCAATATTAAGGGATTTAGCCACCTTGATTATTGTGAGAGCCACCTATAATTTTGCCTCATTAATTGTCCCTTCCACCAATCGTTTTGCCCCAATCACAAGGATATTGCCTATCTAATTTGAGCTACAAAACCAACTCCCGAGGGCCCCATATTGCCCTTTGATGCACCATCAAAGTTTATTTTTATCCATCCTTTATTTGGTGGCTCTCAACTTTCCTTCAAAACCTCCTGAGGAATTAGATTTACCCAACTATGCCCATTAATGGGTTAATTATTTAATTATTTTTTCAGCTATTTCTTTCATGTGCATTCATTTTTTAATTTTTTAAATCTTTGAATTAATTTATTTGTAATTATTTATATATTTAAAAAAATTATTTAACTATCTGTGTTCAAATTTTATTTTTTCCTAAATTAATCAAAAGATTCTTAATTATGTAATTAATTTGCTAATTTGTCATTTTCTTTAATAATTAAATAATTTTAATTATTTAATCATTTCCTCTATTATTTCTTTCATGTACATTAATTACATAATTTTCCTAAATTATTTAATTAGTTTGTCTTTATCATATATCTCTTTTTTATCGATAATTTTATAGGATTTATTAATAATAAAGGATAAGTACATTGTAGTTTAACATGAAATTTAAAACCATAAAGTTTTTGAAACCCTAAGCCACATATCATCATCCCAAAATATTGCTTTTAACCCAGTTTACAGACACCTAAACCACGCCTGAAGTTCACCAACCTGTTTGACCATTCAAAAAACTAGCATTACAGAGTGACCCCGTCCTAGCTATACATTACATGATCAAATTTCACAAATTTTTATCCTGTTCAACTACAATTATATGCCCCTTAAATAGGGGTTTTGATATCTTAAAAAAAACACAAAAAGACAGACATTTTTTTGCAACCTTACGCCTGTCCAACATTGCCTGGAGCAACATTATTCTTCTTTCCTCTTGCTTGTGTGGTCCTCCTCATTCTTCCAAATCTAGTAGCATATCTTCCTCCACCAATTTCCTCATCACCCATTTAATGATTTTTGCATCCTTGTCCAATTCCATCCCCCATGCCAACACCATATTGATGATATCCATGTTTATGTGATATATGTGCTTTGCTTTGATGAATTTATCTCCCAAAACCTCCATCGTCACTTTCACCACATTTTGGGTTTTGCATTTCAACATGTGTTTCAACCTCTTTCTCTTCACCTCCCCAAAAAATCTTGTTGTTGTCACAACATCACCAAAGAGAAATTGGCCTCCATCTATTCTATTTTTTTTCCAAGACTCACACCAATCAATGCCACATAAATTATCCTTTGCAAATAATCCATCTTTAAAACTCTTTGCACACTTCACCATCCCATCACACACCTCACTAGGCCAATTATTATTGACAACTTTCATTCCTTACTAAAACATCATCATTCTAACATCACCTCATCATTACCAAGTGCAAAGTAAAGATTTTGAAAATCTTCCCATCACAATTCTCCAATTGCTAACCTTAATGCCCATTTTAACAATGTGTATGCCACCTTATTTCCCTCATGTTTAATGTGACTAATTTTAAATTCATAAAAAATGACTATTTCCTTTTGAATAATATAGATGTATTTTTGCAAATGGCATGTCTGCATTGATCCTGTTATAATCAATTCCACAATTACTAGGGAATTTCCCTCCAAATGTAATTTTTTAACCCCCATCTTTCTTCCAAGATCAATAGCTTACAATGTTGCTAATGCCTCTGCCACATTATTCATGCCATATCATATATCTCTTTTAATTAAATTATTATTATTATTATTATTTAGAAAAAGGGGTAAAAATTTATTCCAAAAAATCTAGAAGTACAAAGAAAAGGCCACAAGCCCAACCAAGGCAACACCTACCAAACAAGAAGTTCCAAAAGGAACCTCCCAAAAATAACATTACATATTCGTGTCCTCTAATATTAGCCTTTCCGAATTCTCTAAATAATCAAGAAGTAAGCCCTTCTTACTCGCAACATCCCAACCATCTAAATTCTTTGAAGCCCACTTCCCCAGACAATCAATCACTCTGTTCCACTCTCTAGGAATATAGCAAAAGGATGCATAAACCAAGGAATTACATAGATTCAAGATTTGCTTGGCCACTAAGGCTAACTATCAACTAATATCATCAAACCTTGGCTTAATTAGCATATCAACAACAATCTAAGAATCATACTCAAATAATTTGCTTCCAACCGAGGGAATGTCCTCTCTCAACTGCAACCTTGATAGAAAGAGCTTCCACCAAATTATTAGAGTGTCGCCTGTAGACACCCAACATTGGCTCATGCTTGCGAGTTTGCACTAATTCCTAATTACTCTTCTATTAGTTAAATATTTTTTTAATTGTCTACTTAATCATCTTTATTCCTCCTTATACCTAATCTTTTCATCATTTTTCAATATTAATTAAATTATTAATATTATTTGATTAATTAACCTTTAATTAAGTAGTCTTCACTACTTAATTAAATTCAATTTCTAAAGTCTCATGATTTAAATAGTTACTTTTGATTATTTAAATTAGTTTTTTTCATCTAATTAAATTAAAATAATTTTATTCTTAATTCCAATTTCATTTTATTTTTTATTAATTCCACATTAATTTCTTTTTTAATTTCACCTTTCTCCAAAATTGAATTTTTAATCCAATTTAAATCTTCCAAAATCTTTCAAAAATCTGAAAAATCAAATTTACAAGTTCTCAAAATTCAAAATTGCAAAAAATCATCTCTAAATAAAAAATCAAATCTTTTCTCAAAATTATCAATTATTGCATACAATAAAAATATTAAATTAAAAAATTTAGAATATAAAATATTTTTGCAACCAATTTAGTTAGCTTTAAAATTGTAAACTTAATATATTTCAAGTAAAATATTGTAAAAAATCTTTTAATTTAAACAAAAATGAACAAAGGTAATATCTTCAAATTTCTAAAATAATAAATTAATAATCATCTTTTATATTAATTAAAGAAATACAAAAGTTAAAATTAACATTATACTTCAATGTTGTGAGAATGAAGAAATGACTATGCACAACCTACAATGGACATGAAGCCCTAGATGATACTCCTCCACCTCTGAATCCTTCTGACTCACAAGGAGGTCATCACCCTCAATGGGTTTTCAACAACGACCAGTGGATAGATTTGGCTTGGACTAGCTCACAGAATGGTACTCTACCTTCTTCAAAATACTTCAAAGGTTTCTTTCGTAATCGGCTTGGTACTAAACCCCATCCCTAGTGGGTTTTTAAGGATGGAAAATGGAAAGATATGATCAATGGTAGCTCTACGATGATGCCCTGGGCCTCTCAGAATCAATCTGACGATATGAAGTCAAGGGCATATGGGCATGGGATGATAAAAAATGGGGCTTGAAGGGAAGATCAACGATTCATATGGAGAAGACTACCAGAAAAACCTAATCTTTTTCCATTGGGACCGCATCTAAGAAATATGTTTTCTGAGGAGGGTGTGAAGGTAGATGTGCATACTAGGGCTCATTCGAACCAACACAAAATGGAGACTTCTAAAATGGGTGTTGGTCAGGAGCAAGTGGTGATTCCCACTTTGGATGCGGGTGTTGATCTGCAAAGCCCTACTGTGGATCTATAGAAAAAGAGGGATGTTCTATTTGGGTCTCGTTTGTGGTGACCAATCTTGTACATTCAAGTTACTTTCAAAGCCGACAGTTGGAGAGGTAAGGATCTAGACACCTTTGGGGTTAATATTCAAGTTTGGGGTGATTCGATCTCCTTATCTAAGATTCACAAATGTCTCCATGCACATTGGTATGGTATTTTGTTCTTTCAAGTTTTATCTGCACATACTTGTGTTATCTTATTTGATTCAGTTGAGGCTAAACAAAAGGCATTGGAGTGTAGTTTTTTTTTTAAATTTGGGTAATAATGTTATAACTATTTCTCCATGGAAGCCTCTCTTCCAAACCAATCAATGCCCTTCTAAGGTCTCTCCTCTATGGTTTTCTTTGCCCAATTTTCCTTATGATATTTATAAATTTGGTGTTATCAAGGATATGGGGAACTCTTTTGGGTCTTTTGTTAGACTGGATTCTACCATGGCTCATGGGAAACTCTTAATGATATTTTGTGTTATGGTCCCTCAACTGGCTATCATTTTGTACTCCTACAACATTGAGTCCCCTCTTGGGATGTGGCATCAATAGATTTTGATGAATTGTAAGGTTCCCTCAGATGTACCAATTGTGATTGATGCAAATTTGTTTGCCAGGTTTAAAAAGGTGACCTCTAGGATTTTTTATTACATTCCAAAGAATCCTCTCCCCTCTTCTCCTGAGATCTCCCCCACTCCTGTCTCCTATCCTCCAACTAATTCAAATATTTTCCCTCCTAAATCTCCCTTTCTCAAATCTATATCTTTCCCTCCGTTGCCCTCTTCTCCCTCCCACAACATTGATACCACTTCCTTTTCCTTTTTTACTCCTATATATGCTATTCCCTTTGCTACATCTATTAAGCCATGTTTTAATGATCCAACTCCTGATATGGATGAACATTCTATTCTTGAGGTTAATGAATTAACACCCTACTAAATCTCCTCAGGAGCCTTCCATTATGGGCTATAACAACCTTAAATCAATGTCAAGGGATTATATGCATGCAATCCTGAAAAAACATTCAATTCAACCTTTTTCAGAACAACAAAATAAGAATGGTAATGATAATATGAATCCTCCTTGCAATGAAAAATCTAATAATTTTCTATAGATTAAACTTGGTGCTCAACTCATTTTGAAAGTGGAAGATATCATTGCTACGGCTAATGTAGTTATATCTGAGGAAATTGCAGATTCTGTTATTAAATGATTTGATGATAACTTGTCTTGGTTGCATTATAAGGGGGAAACCCTTTTATCTACCAATCCTTATGATCTTCTCTCTCCTTATAGAGATTCTGAACTTCAAGATGTTTGTATTGATTTTGCAACACCTTAAAATCTAAGTTCTTTAACTAGTTCTCTACCTATCACAACCATCCTTCAACCCCCATCATTAAAGACATCACCTTTGTCCTTGTGGAAATGCAAGGGGGACCATCAAATAGTAGCAAGACCTAGCAAGAGGTTAATGCTAGAATTCAATCTACACTAATTTCAACCTTAAGTCTGGGGAAGAAAAATAATAAACTTGCTTTCAGCCCCCCAATGACATGGGCTTCAGTCACCAAAAGATATTTGTAGTCTAAGTATGTTGTTGAGAGAAAAGTTCTCTCAAAAAGGACTCATAGGAAGCAATTAGTCTTGACCGAGTAATAGAGCAGAAGATTAAGGAACTTATGTTTGTGCCGAGTGATGCGAGTGTCGACCAAGCGCCAGTACATGGTGAGAAAATTTAGTGTCGACTGAGAATTAGTATTTATCGAGTGTTAGTAAACTATCTAGTTATCTAGTGATGACCGAGTGTCAGTATTTTGACAGTTTGAGAGAGATTTGAGATCCCAGCCAAGATAGCTAATTTCTTGGGATATGTGAAGCATATTTAAGATAAGAATGATCGTTGTGGAGGATTAAATGAGCATTTAATATATGTTTAATCATTTTTATGTATGGATTCAAGAAGTAGTTTTAGGATGTATTCTACAATGTAGATGGAAATGAAATGTTGGAAGGATTCGTTGGATTTGACCAAACCCTAAGATCTACGGTGATGATTAAGTGGAAAAATATCGAGCTACCTAATCAAATAGGTATAAGAATAACCTGATTGCAGGTTATATGTGTGTGTGGTAGTGGTTAATTCAGTTGATTGGAAAATATAAGAAAAAGGAAGAGAAGGCTGAAGAGAGCAGTATAGGACTTCATAGTGGTGATTGCTTGCAGGAATTACGAGTAGATATGAGTGATAGAAATGACATGAAGGCTAGTCAGTGAATTAGCATTTGAGCTATAATTGGATTTGTATTTGTAAAGTGAATTGTATGTTTCAGATCACAATTTACTATTACTTTCTCACCATTGTATCAGTTGCAAAATCCTTTAAACAAGGTTGACCTAATAGTCATATTGTAAATCCTTTAATCAAGGTAACATTCTAATGGAATGGTCTAAGCCCTCTAACAATGCTCACTTTTAACAGGGTGATTAAATCCTTTAACCAGGTCACATTTAACAATGTGTATTGTAACCTTTAATAGGGTTGGCTCCTCACAGAGCTCACTTCATAAGAGTGAACAATTGGTAGCATGTTAATGGTGATTTTTCCCATATTGGGTTTCCACATTAAATCATAGTGTCATACTTGTGTGAATATTATTTGATGTGTTGTATTGTTAAGATTTTTATATTCTGCAAGTTGATTACATTAGGATAGTAAACTACAAGTTTATGTTACTGATTATATGCTATAGAGACCGAGTGGATCTGAGTTGGTTAAAGTGTTTTGAAAAGTTAAATTGGTACATCTAGACCTAGGATAACTAATTCAACCCCCCCCCCCCCCCTCATAGTTATNCCCCCCCCCCCCCCCCTCATAGTTATTCTAAATCATTCTAACAATTCATATCAGAGCTATTGTGGTGCTTGTAAAGAAAATTTTGAAGGTACTTGAAGCTAAAGATCAAGATGTATAAAAAGGAGGTACCAATGCTGACCAAAGAGAACTTCCCTGCATGGCAAAGTTTGATGAAGCTACACCTAGCTGGAATAGGAGATGCAAAAAAATGCTATGTGGATGATGATTACATAATAGTGCCTACAAATGTACTGAGAGCCAAATATGAAAGCTTGAGAGGTAAGTTTGATGAAATGAGAGTGTTAGATGGTGGAACTATTGTTCAATATTGTAGCCGAGTTAAGGAGGTTGTAAATGCTATTAGAGGAGCCAATGGAACTATTAGTGATGATATTGTTATTAGAAAGGTATTGAAAACCTTACTTCCTATATATGCTATTATAATATTTGATATACAAGAACCAAGATGTACTCCTGGTAACAACTTAACTCTTGAAGGTTTAGTTGGTAGACTTACTGCTTTTGAGTTATCAAATTTTGATAATTTCACTCCTCGCCATGTTGATTCTGCATTCAAATCACAATTGACTCTTCACAAATCAAGGAAAGGAAAAGAAAAATATATGAATATCGACAGTGAGACTTTTGATGAAGATATTGTTGAACTTGAAGCACTTATGGCTAGAAGATACCAAGAGGAAAAGGAAAATTCAAAGGTAAACTTCCTATAATCTATTTTTCATGTAACAAAGTTGGCCATATTGCAGCAAGATATCCTGGCAGGAATGGCAAGGATTATAGAAGAGAAAGAAAGTACAAAGACAAAAGGGATGACAAATATTTCAGAAGGTACTAGGAATATAAGGACAAAGGTAAGAAATCCCGCTATATTGTTGAAGAAGAAACTGATAGTGAATCTAATAAATTTGATGACAATGATATAGAAGTTGTTTATGTTGCTATGAAAGATGATTCTGATGAGGATGAGAAAAATACACTTATTTCATATACGAGTAAAGGTAATAGATGGATAATTTATAGTGGTTTCTCACATCACATGAATGGTGATTTTGAACCTTAAGATATTGAAGAGGTGGTAGTGTTAAGTTTGGTACTGACAAACCGTGTTCCGTGAAAGGAAAAGGATCAATAAAACTGACTGATAAGATCACATGTGACAATGCTTATTGGGTTGAAGGACTAAACTATAAGTTGTTGAGTGTTTATCAGTTGAATACTTCTGGATACCAAGTTGAATTCCATCACAGAAAAGTTAAAAAAATTTATTCTACTGGTGAACTGATTGGAAGTGGAGAACAAACAAGAGGTAATTTGTTCTATCTAGATTTATCTGACGAGACATGTTTTTTTCACAATATGATGATATATGGTTATGGCATAAGAGGTTATTTCATGTGAACTTTTACAATTTGGTAAACATTAGTAAGATGAAAAGAGTAAGAGGGTTACTAAGATTGAAGAAACCTAATAATGTTATGTGTAAGCAATGTTAGTTGGGAAAAATGACAAAATCTAGTTTTAAGAGAAAAACCTATACTTCTGATGATATTTTGGAATTAGTTCATACTAACCTTTGTGGACCTATCGGTGTGCAAAGATACCGAGGTGATAAATATTTCATACTGTTTGTTGATGATTACTCTAGAATGATGACTATAATGTTTCTCAAAGAAAAATATGATGTTTTTCAGTTGTTTAAGTGGTATTTGGAAAAAGTTGAAAAAGAGACAGGTAAGAGCTTGAGATGTCCGAGATCTGACAAAGGAGGAGAGTTTATATCTAATGAGTTAAACCTATTCTATAATGATAGAGGAATTAAAAGATATATGTCTGCTCCAAGGACTCCCCATATAATGGCATAGCCGAGAGAAGGAATAGATCAATAATGGACTGTGCTAGAACAATGATGATAGAAAAGAATGTTGCACAAAAGTACTAGAGAGAAGTTGTAAGTACAATAGTCTATACCTTGAACCGATTACAAGTCAAGAAAGGTACTGATATTATACCTTATGATTTATGGTATGGTTATGCACCTAATGTAAAATTTAAAATTTTTGGGAGAAAATGTTATATACTGAAGGATGATAGAAATGGAAAACATGATACTAAGAGTGATGAAGGCATATTCCTAGGCTATTCCACTAAGAGAAAAGCATATAAGTGTTTGAATTCTAAAACTAACTAAGTTGTGGAAAGTGCAAATGTTAGAATTGATGAATATGTAGAAAAGAATGAAGTGGAATACAAGCAAGAACTTGAAGATTACAGATCTTTCGTTTACATGAACGAAGGAGAGCCCAACATTTTTCCTGAACCAAAAAAAGTTGTCGAGCATCAGGAGGTAACTGCCGAGCAATCTAAGAATGAAATAGATACACAAAATGAACCTGAAATTAACTTTGATGATGAATTTGAGGAAGAACAGCAAGAGCAAAGAAGAACAGAGCCTACACTAGCAAAGTATGTGTATCGTCTTAAAATGGAAGCACTTCCATGTTAAGAATATTTAGACCTCCTTAGGGGATGTTTTTGACCACCATCATATTTTCCCCTCATTTCTGCATCATCTCCTACTTTTGTGCCTGTTTAGGACCCTGATTGGGCCTCTCCAGGCACCTTCTATGCCACCTGGCACTTCTTCCAGGGGTTCTAGCCCCCTGGGTCAAGGTTGACCTCAACCTTGACCTAGGTCAGGGTTGAACTTGACCTTGAACTAGGTCAGGGTCGACCTTGACCTTGACCTTGACCTGGGTCCCCCTTTCAAAATTGGAAGCTTGTCAACTTCCAAAGGTCATCAAAAATTCATTTTTCCCGCTTCCGGGTCAACTGTTTTGGGTTCTGAAATTGAAAATCCTAAATTGTATTTAATATAGGTCCTCTTCTAGGGGCATGGGTCTAATTGGAATTTAATTCTCCTATGTTGGCCTCCTTAGAATATTGTGCCCTAGTTTCATATAAAAGGAAGTTTTCTCCTCTCATTTTCTCTAAGCGATATTGAGCAAAAAGAAGTCTTCTAAGTGCAAAAAGCTCTAACCAAGATTTTGTCAAGAAGCGAAAGGTTCAAGCATCCATTTTTCTACATGTTCTCAAGATTTCAATGTGTTCAAGTCTTCCTCTCAAGCATTCAAGTCCTCCATTGAAGATCAAGGATTCAAGCTCTCAAGCCTTTGAAGGGATTTAGTTCAAGCATTCAAGATTCATCATTCAAATCCTAGATCTAGCCATCATGGTGGTGTGATATTCCTTCAAGATCCTTTGTGCATCCTCAAAACTCATTCATTCTCTTCAAGGTGGATTCCAAGCATACAATTATGGAGGTTTATGGTTTCTATTGAGTCCAGGCTTTCATATTTACATACTTGCTACATTTGAATTACAATTGCATATCTATTCAATATCATAGCTTCATTCTTAGATTCAATTCTACTACTTGCTAGCATTCTATACTTTATTGATTTCAAGGTTAATTCCTAAATTGGGGTTTGACTAAGGAAAACCCCTCCCCCCAACAAACAAATCACTTTTTCTTGTAGGTACAGGTTCAGGATTGAAGATTTGAACTCAGATCTGGATACCCTTTTTAGCAAACTATCAGGATCCCCAAACAGATTTTCTGTCGGACCTATGCAGGTCAAGGTCGATATTATTGTGTCAGGGGTGAGATTAGTGGGTCAAGGTCGACCTTTTTCATAAGATGGTGTCGGAGCGGAAAAATATTTCTGGGTTTTTTTTGTCTCTGCATTCCAGTTCCAGATCATACTTAAGATTTTCCAGAAACAGAGTACAGACCTCAGAAAACAACATTCTTTGATCTACAATTCTTTAAGGTAGGTACTTCTTCTCATTCTTTTCAATTACTGTTATATATCATATCTACTTAATAATAAAACACAATTTAAGATCTTCTTCCTTTCTCTCATTTCCAAATGGTTGATTCATTTGTGTATTGATCCTTCTATAGGGTTAATCAATTTGGATCTTTCATTTGTGCATTTGGGGATAAAAGAGGGACATCTTATCTTCCTTCCCCCTATATGCTTAATCACACTACAATAACACATTCAAAACATAAATTAAATGTAAAGGTTAAGGAAATATACAATCTACAAAACCAAATCAATCCCGAATCAATTTTCCCCCTTTACATTTTGGTGAACCTGAGATAGACAACTCTTTCTTGTTGGTGTTAGATGCTTTGCCTCTCACATTAGCTCTTGCATGCATATTAAATTAATTTTATTTTGTGCTCTTGCATTCTAAAACACTATATATATATATATATATATATATATATATATATATATTCATCAAAATACAAAAACACTTCTTGCATCTCATTCATTATGAAGATCTTTTGGTGTATGGCTATGTTTCTT
>MU224858.1:10695924-10709957 GCA_018584345.1 Thuja plicata
TTGCTACATTTGAATTACAATTGCATATCTATTCAATATCATAGCTTCATTCTTAGATTCAATTCTACTACTTGCTAGCATTCTATACTTTATTGATTTCAAGGTTAATTCCTAAATCGGGGTTTGAATAAGGCAAACCCCTCCCCCCCAACAAAAAAATCACTTTTTCTTGTAGGTACAGATTCAGGATTGAAGATTTGAACTCAGATCTAGATCCCCTTTTCAGCGAACTATCAGGATCCATGAACAGATTTTCTATCAGACTTGTGCAGGTTAGGGTCGAGATTATTGGGTCAGGGGTGAGATTAGTGGGTCAAGGTTGACCTTTTTCATAAGATGGTTTCAGATCGGAAAAAGATTTCTGGGTTTTGTCCGTCTCTGCATTCTGGTTTTGGATCATACTTAATATTTTCTAGAAACAGAGTACAGACCTTAGAAAATAGCATTCTTTGATATGAAATTCTTTAAGGTTGGTACTTCTTCTCATTCTTTTCAATTACTATTATATATCATATCTACTTAATAATAAAATACAATTTAAGATCTTCTTCCTTTCTCTCATTTCCAAATGGTTGATTCATTTGTGTATTGATCCTTCTTTAGGGTTAATCAATTTGGATCTTTCATTTGTGCATTTGGGGATAAAAGAGGAACATCTTATCTTCCTTCCCCCTATATGCTTAATCACACTACAATAACACATTCAAAACATAAATTAAATGTAAAGGTTAAGGAAATATACAATCTACAAAACCAAATCAATCCCCAATCAATTTTCCCACTTTATAGTATGTAAGAAGACATCATAAGCCAGATCAAATTATTGGAGATAAAGTTTCAGAGGTCATGAAAGGAAGAAAATTGAAAAATAAGCCATGCTTATTATGTGAATTTGAGCCCAAATTAGTGAAAGATGATTTGGATAATGAAGATTGGATACAAGCCATGAATGAAGGGACTGGGCAAATTGAGAAGAAAAAAACCTGGACACTAGTACCTAGACCAAAGGACAATAATGTTATTGGAACCAAGTGGGTATTTATAAATAAGCTGAATGAACATGGAGAAGTTACAAGTAACAAGGATAGACTGGTATGCAAAGGCTATGCACAAGAAGAAGGCATTGACTATGGTGAGACGTTTGCCCCAGTTGCTAGATTGGAAGGAGTTATAACTCTACTGGCTTATGCATCTTACAAAGGATTCAAAGTATATCAAATGGATGTCAAATCATAATTTCTGAATGGAATACTAGAAGAAAAGGTATACATTCAACAAGCTGAAGGATTTGTTGATTAAATAAAGAAGAATATGGTTTTCAAGCTACATAAAGCGTTGTATGGATTGAAGCAAGCACCTAGAGAATTGTATGAGAGATTACACAATTACTTAGTCAAGATTGGATTTACAAGGAGAAATGACAACAATAATCTATACTTAAAGTCTGAGAAAGGTAAAGGGATATTATTAGCTAAAATATTTGTTGATGATATCATATTTGGAGGACAAGATGATTTGTGCCAAAAATTTACAAAAGAGATGCAAACTGAATTTAAGATGTCTATGTTTGGAGAGATCAAATTCTTTGTTGGATTACAAGTATATCAGATGAAGAAAGGTATCTACATTACACAATCTAAGTATATCAAGGAGATATTGAAACCTTTGGCATGGAGAACTCCAAACCTATAAGTACTCCCACGGCTACTGGATAGAAACTATCAAAGACTGATGAGATAAATGAAGTGAATCAAACCCTGTATAGATCAATGATTGGAAAATAACAATATGTTGTTCATTGCAGACCATATATTGCATTAGCATTTGGGATTGTTGCAATATTTTCTACAAATCCTAAAGATAGTCATATGATGGCAGTGAAAAGGATTCTGAGATATTTGAAAGGAATAGAAGACTATAGATTATATTACAAGAAGAATGAGAAGTTTGAACTGAAAGTTTACACAAATATAGATTGGGCAGGTAATGTTGATGACAGAAAGAGTACAAGTGGAGGTGCATTCTTTTTAGGAAAGAGATTAGTCTCTTGGAAGGGAAAGAAACAGAACTGTGTTTCTCAATCTACAACAGAAGCTAAATATGTTGCAGTAGCAGTGAATTGTTAAAATATAGTGTGGATCAAGCAATTGTTGAAAGGTGTGAAGGAAGAAATCACTGAACCGGTTGTTATTTTTTGTGATAACACTAGTGCTATTAATATTTCAAAGAACCATGTGATGCATGCAAAGATGAATCATATTTCTATCAAATATCATTACTTGAGAGAGTTGGTACAAGACAAAGAAGTAATACTTGAATATGTAAATACATGATGAAGATGTATACCTTTGGTATTTTTTTCAAAGAGGGAGATATACTATGAGAGAAATGTACAGAAGAAGAATAAGACATGAAAACATTGAGGGAGATATACTATGAGAATTACACAGAGAGAAATCTATGAGAGATAAGCTATAGAGAAAAATCTGTCCAAGAGGGAGAAATATTTGTATTGGAGAGAATCAGAATGAAGCTAAGGACATTAATGTAAACATGTTTACACAGAACATACTTTTTGGATTGTTTGGGAACCTTGCATATGTTGTTTGTTTGCATGTGTTTGCCATCAATACCAAAGAGGGAGATTATTGGAAACTACAATTAAAACAATTATTATATTTCCATTGATGTCAAACATTAACTGGTAAGATAGTTGCTATCTTATAAAGTGCCATATCAATTGATTGATGAAGAATATTTGAAAAGAAGAGATAACAAGAAGACCTGGTGAAATGGTTGAGTTATGTGGAACTACAATGGGTACTTGATGAGATTGTACCTTGACAAGATAATATATTGTTTATCTTAAGTCTAAGTTAATTTTGGATGACTACAAGATTAGTCTTGACCGAGTAACAAAGTAGAATATTAAGGAACTTATGTTTGTGTCGAGTGTTGCGAGTGTCGACCGAGCATCAGTATTTACCAAGTGTCAGTAAATTACCGAGTTAACTTGTGATGACTAAGTAGAACACAGTGATGACTGAGTGTCAACATTTTGACAGTTTGAGAGAGATTTGAGATCCCAGCCGACATAGTTGATTTCTTGGGATATGTGAAGCATATTTAAGATAAGGATGATCGTTGTGGAGAATTAAATTAGCATTTAATATTTATTTAACCATTTTTAATGGTTGATTTGTATATATTTGGTGGCTCACTCAACCATTTCAATCACCAAATGATTGTTTCTACATTTATTTTTGCACACCTTTCTTTCAAATGGTCTCGATGATATTAGTGCAGGCACTGTAACTCTTTGATTTAAGGATCTCGATCATTAAAGGGAATGACACACACAAACATATCAATGGAATTTTATTTGTGTTGGGAAACATGTCATAGTGATAATGATTTATATTGGTATGGGTCTTTATACATTTGGTGTCTCACTTAGTCATTTCAATCACCACACACCTCATCCATGGTGGCAAGGAAATGTGAAGGTATTGGTGTGTATACATTTGGATTTATTTTGGGAAAAACATTGATGGTTGTTTTATATATCTGCACATTTATTTTCTTTTTCCGTCTGACTTTCAATGGTGGGGGTGGATGAAAGAACATTTTGTTTCTTTCACCTCCACGGGGTGGTTGAAGAAGCACAATTTTCTTTGTTATACCATCACCATTGGTAGTTGGATTAGGATCATTTGACCATTGTTGTATTATCTATCATGGATCATTGGTATTTGGAATCTGATTTGAGGATCATTAGAGGTTTATTTACTGATCTTTATTGGATATTAGCAAAGATATGATGGATGATCTCTTCCTCTATTTTAGATGTTTTTTATGACATTTTATTATTCTCTTCCCTTACCCAAAACATTTGGGGTGGATGAAGAGATGTTGCTTTATGAATGTGATCTCACTTTCCTTCCACTCTCACAATTGGAATTCGGGTTACTACCTTATCCAACTTCCAATGATGGGAATGGTTGAAGGTGTTATAGTAATAAGTTATTTCACTTATTTATTTAAATCATTTTAATTTAATTATTAAGTCACTTATTATCTCTAGTTTACTTAAGCTAAACTTTAGGCATATAATAATTAATTCTTTTATTAATTATTGTCATGCAACCTAGGCTTTTCCTTTTTAGTTTTTTGATCACCTTTGTAAGGTTTGATCTCTTTGTAATTATTAATTATCTTAGAATGCCATTGTATTGATAGTTTTCTCTCCATTGTTTTCTCAATATGTTTCCTCTTTCATCGATATTTTATTTCTGGCCTCCATAGCTTTTGCTTCTCTCTTTCTGTCACAGGTTTGCATGCAGGTGATTCTTAGGAGCTGTAGGGTTGAGTTTTCATCAACTCCAATGGAAGGTATATAATAATGATTTTTCATAATGCATGCATTACTCATTGTGTTCTGATTGGTTGAGAATGATCTATATACATTTGGATCAACACTTTTCAATTGGATATCTTAGACTTTGAATTGGGAAGATTTTTCTGAATTCTTTTCAATTATGTGGTATTGACATATATTTTCAGTACATTACCACCATTTGATGATTATGGCTATTCTGGGCTTGGCATTTCATGGTTTCTTATGGTTAGTTGACCATTATTGTGTTTTTGGTGTTAATGATCCAGTCTTTTTTTTTTCTAATTCACTTGGTGATGTTTGTATTGAGAAAACACCAATTATTTCATTAGGTTGTTTGATTCTTTCTGACCTAGATTCTTTTGAAGCAATGTGTTTAGTGTGCAGGTGATCACATTTCCTTTTGTTAAGTGTTGCATTATCTTCACACAATGTTGGCATAATGGAATGGTGTGTATTGAGAGGGGAGGGGTGAATCAGTACCCTTAAAATTTTTTATCAATTAACCTTTAGTAATCTTTCCTTGCATTACCGACCATATTGCTTTTCTACCTTATGCATGTAATATCAAAACATAAACTTAATTGCATGTAAACATTCATGAAAAGTAGTTACACATGACACAAGAATTGGTAACAGAGAAAACCCATGTTAGAAGGTAAAAATTGTGATGGGGATAAAACCCACAAAGCTTCACTATCTGTAGAATGGAAGGTGTCGGTTAAGGCTACAAGTGTGATCACTTTTGATGATCTTACCCTGTTAGGAGCAATATTTTAGACTGGTAAGGTCTACTCGGTTAAGAGATTTTAACAACAATGTTAAGTGTGCACTCGGTTAAGAGATTTATAATAAGACTGTTAAGTCCACCTTCTTAAAGGATTTCTTCTATTTGCTACAATTATTAGAGAGTAGTCAAAAATACTTGTTGACCTAATGATGTGCAATCTTGAATTGCTGAATATAGATCCTTTAAGTTCACAATGCATATATCACCTATAATGATTGATTAATACATTTGTTCTACTCAGTAGCCTTGAATCTTGTTCTTCATAACTGAATTATGTCTTTTGTGTCCTTCTACATGAAACTCTCTGTCTGATCCATAGATGTTTTCTACGGCTACAATCATCATGTTCTGATTGATTACTACATCTATTTATACAATGTATTGACCTAATTAGGTTTCACACTTTACAATAAAAAATCTATGATCAAAGGTTTACAACTTGACCTTGATCTCCTAGTTTGCATGTTTACAATAAGTTAGATTGATTAAAACAATTACATATGATTTACTTCTTCCTCAAGAAATGGTTATACAACTAAGCATAAAGCTAATTATAAAACTAAAGTGCTTTATCTGATGTGTATCTTAGATCCACTTTTCTCGGGAATAAAACTGTCTCTCGATAGACTGGTGCTCAGTTTTCTCTATAGTCTATGCTCAGTTTTCTCTATAGTCTATGCTTGATAATGTCTCTGAACTGTCTGTCGGTTTATTCTATAAACTATTCTCTCAGTTTACTCTGTGAACTGTCTGTCGGTGATAGTCTGATTTTGGTGTTCACTATGCTTGTCTTCTTCGATGAGCTATGCACTTGTCTATATGTTGTCACTCGGTGAACATGTTACCGATAGTCCAAAAAATGTTTCCTTTTATACTAATGACAAACTTATTATACTTTAGGATTATCAATCTCCCCCTTTGGCATTAGTATCAAAAACTGATATGTGCAAACTGAAATGTTCAATATCTACACCAAGTGTATACCTTGTCAATGAATCCCCCTATGTGCATGCCTCGGTATAGTGTACATACATGTTTCTCCTGTCTACATTTCCCTCTTTGGGCTTTGACATGTTTTCCCATTTTGACATGTTATACATTCCCCCTTTACATATATATTTCCCCCTTACACATATATTTCCCCCTTTTTTTGAAAATAATGACAAAGGTGTAATACTTACAACTTGTCAAGTATGTGGGCATGGGATTTTTGAATGTCTTCCATTAGCTTCTCCCATTTCTCTTGGAGGTGTTTGAGGGTCATGTATTCCAATGTGAGTCTGGTGTGCATGTCATATATACTCTCGGTAACAAACATTTATGGGGTGGCAATCAATGTTTTTTCCGAAGTCACATTTTTCAATAGCAGTGTGAGATTCGGGAGTAACATAGCTTGGAGCTTGATTACCTCATCTCGGATTCTGATTTCATCCTTTTGAAGTTCTAGTCTTAACCTTTTTGACTCTACAATCTTCCCATAATTCAATTGGAATGCATTTTCGTCGGTTATGAGACTTTGTGCACTAGCCTTAAGATCTTCATCTATCTTTGTTATCTTTTCACTATGCTCGGTAGTGAAATGCTCTATTGTGTACAACTTTTGAACTACTTTAACTACTTCTGATAATATTGCTTCCATTATAGTTACTAATTTAGAAAGTTTTACCTTATTTTATGCCACTTCTTGGCTGATTTTCTCGGTTAACTTGTATTGACACTTCTCCCCAGGACGTTCCTCAATGACTTTTTCTGCATCTATATTCTGTAATGTAATGACGTTGATGAGTACTACTAATTGATCAAGTATAGGTGCATTTTGATCAAGTTGAGTGTTTGGTACTATCTGAAATAGTATTTCTTTTGTGGTATTCAGGACTTGTGAGTTCTTGTGCTCCTTCTTGAGCTTGTCCTTTATAGCCTTCCTCTTGCAAAGTTCACCATACTTAGTCAGGGACTCGAGATCTAGTGTTCTAGGATCACAGTTGGGTATGTCAATGATTTCATCAATTGTGATAGGTGCTTTTCTTTTCATCTTCTTCTTTGAAATAGTGCTGGAAGCAGGGGAATGGAGGACTATTGCAAGTTCCTTCTCTGTCTCTTTTGCTTTTGGTGATTGTGTGGGAGGTGTGGCGGCTGTTTTATGTTTCTCGATATTAACCCGTTGGTTGGTAGTAGACGTCTCTACATCAACCTTATCTTTATCTAGAGTCTTTTCTTCCTTGGTGTTCTTGTCGATGGCATCACTCTATTTTTCCTCTCCATTTGTTTCTTTCTGCTCTTCATTTGTATCCTTTTGCTTCCCTTGTTCATCACCTGTGTCTATTGGATTGTTTGCATCAGGTTTAGGTGTCTTCTCCTTTTCTTCAGATATGATATTGATAGCTTGTATCAATAATGATATGTGACCTAGTACATTTACCTATGCAACATTTGTTGTATTTGTTTCCTTTGCTTTCTTGATGACATCATTTACATCTTCATCCTTCTTGGGATCATCATCAGAATCAGTATTAGTTAATCTTTGATTGTGATCTCTGTTGTATCCCCTAATGATTGTAAAATCTAAGTTATGTCATCCATAGCCTTACTTTCTTGTGTTGTCAGATCTAGTGGATTGACATCCTCGGTGTCATTAATGAAAATGTTTTTTGGGCTCGGTGTGGCCTCTTTCTCTTCATTGTGAGGTTTCTCAGTAAGAGCCAGTACTTGCTTGGGGGCATTGACTATTTCATTCCAATTCTCATTTCTTTCTTTATCAAGCTCTTGTTATCGACCCTCTAGTACTTTGTATGCTCTTATTTTAGCTGAAAACTTGGGTACAAAATATACCAAGCTAGTAGATTGAACAATATAGCTTGTGGATCAGTTGACACTGCTTATAAGATTGTGAAGAAGGGACTATAACAGGACTTATCTGAGCTGCTACTGAAGCAACTAGAGGAGAACATAAGGACAACATGTAAGTTCAGTTCACTCCTCATGTGCACATTTTTCTACTTTCATAATTTCTTCTCATCTGTCGATAATGTCAATTGGGACACAACCCGACCAATAACTGCACAAATTAGTGAATTTATTAAGTCACTAGTGGATAATTTCACATCAGTAATGGATGAATAATTCACTACCTTCAAGGAAAGAATGCAGAAGAGAATGAGGATCCCTACACAACTAGTGGAACAATATAAGATGACATATGTTTCATAGTAGACACCGACACCACTCTAATCAAACCAGATTTACCGAGAACAACATGATTACCACTACTAGATTATGAGATCACTATTTATCAAGATACAAAGGCTATTGAAGCCTTGCTAAATGAATCAGTGGATAAATCATTGGTCAGATTTGGAACATATGAAGAAGCCAAGTCTAGAATCAAAATTGGCTTAGTAGTGAAGAAAATCAACATAAAGAAAACAAAGATGGTGAAAACACTTGAAAAGAAACTATCGGTAAATGATGAAGCATCGAAATAAGATGTCACCGAGGGACAGTCACTCGTTGGTGAAGATGAAAAATTGAGTGACTCTGAGTCAACTGAATCTAATGCACCACCAACAAAGAAACCAAGAACTACTATTGCATCAAGAACTAGGAGTCAGATTACAAAAGGTGCAGACTCACCACTAGTAAAGAAAGGTAAAGTGAGGACTTATAAGAGAAAGTCTCAAACTGGGAAAACAACACCGAGACAAAGAAGGAGATATATCTGAGGAAAAGAAGATGAGGGAGATATTGAACAAGCTAAGAAAGAACAAGGAATCCACACTGAAAAGCTCAAAGTTCCTCATATAGTTGATGAAGTTGCCGAGTCAATCATCAACACCGAGAGCATATCACACTGAAAGATAAGAAAATGGCTAACCTTGTCTCCGGGAGATCAAACCAAGATAGAAGAATTCGTAATTAAGGCAATGGTTACATACAATTATGTACCAATACAATTCAACAAGAAAATGCCACAAGAGATTAGTGACAAAATATCAGCAAGGTGGACTTATGCACTGCATACAGAGAAACAGATAAGGGAAAGATCCCTAGTCACACTCATGCCACTGAGTCAACAGTTGAAGAGATTAATGAACCAATGAAAAATAATTCAAAGAAACACATGCACTAAACTTCATCTCTGGGTCGGTGATGGAATTAACTTTCAAACCTCTGCCATCCCATACTGTACCTGTTAAATTTTCAATCTCGGGGCGAGAAGGGTGTTTAGGGATTTTTCCTTATCGGTTACTGGATAACCTGTTACTGCATGAATTACATCCTTAGTGAATGGTTTTGGTTCATCCAACCACATTTTTTGGTCATGTACTCGACTGAGTACTATCCGAATCCAATCGGTCTTGAACTCTTTCAGGAACATTAGGGCATTTGTTAACCCTTTCACCTCAATGTATTTATGTTCATCTTTAAGGTTTCAATCTGTGCAAAGCTTCTTGTAAGCCTATTCAACCTCAAGATCTTTGATCTATGCAATCTTGCACTGGATATATGTGCGGATGTCCTTGACTAGTAAAACCCTAGGAGGGATGCTCAAGAATGCTCCTTGGTCGTCAGGTCATGAAGCAACCTTAGGGAAACTTTTATACTTAGGCTCTTCACAGGTTGTGTTCTTGATTAGGTTGACCTTCTTTTCCTTTGTGTTCTTGATCTTTGCGACTTGTGATGTGGTTGCCATTTTTGTGAAATTAGGGCTTCTTTTGAACAAAACTATGAGCTCGGTGAGTCCAGATACTCACATGATCTTTGTTGTGGATTGTTGAAATCTATTCAGAATCGCCTTTGAATCTGTTGTTAATCAATCTACAAACTTGTCGCTTTTGGTTGCTCTTCCTTGCTCTTTTCTTTTCTCATTTTTGCTTTGTGAGTGAATGAGCTCTTTGATACCTTATTTATAGAAAATAACCTAAGTGGTGCAATTAATGCTTCATCTACCACTCGGTAATCAAAGACGCTCAAGCATTATACCACAAACTTTTCACATGTTCACCAATGATGCTCAGTATGTAGCGAAGACTTGATTGTCTTTCATGTGTTTACCAACGATGCTCAGTTTATATTGACAACTTGGATTTTATATGTACACCGACGATGCTTGGTATGTATTGACCGATGAGATTGGATTCACAAAATCATAACAAGTAATACCATAATGCATCTTCATTCATGCTAATTTGGTATATTATCAATGAATGGTGGAACTGATGTAAAATATAGTTGTGTAGAGTGTAGTTCCATTCTTACTTGTGTTCTTAGGTGGGGGTGGTTAAATCACTAGATCCATTGGATAAGGTGTCACCAATTGTGGTGCTTGGTCCAAGATCATCTTTTCTTGAAGCTTTCCTCCACATTTGATTTCTTATTCTCCTGATATCTTCAATAGTGTTCCCATTAGAAAAAGTTCTTGACTCTGTCACTCAGTCTCTACAGTCCTTGCTCAGGTGTTCAACCTTATGATAGTGTAAGCATGTCATTCTGGAGTTAGTCCAATTCCTTGACCTTCTTATCTATTTCCTCATTCATTTTGCAGCTATGTGTCCATATCTACCACATGTTGTGCAATTTACCCATGCATTGTAATCCCAAACATACGAGTTACCAATTCTTCTCGATTGATAAGAATTTTCTTGTTCTTTGGGTTTCCATGCATGCTTTTTCATTTTTCTGCATTCATGAGATGTGTGCCCATGCATTTTTCAAGTAGAGAAATATTTTTCCATGTAGGATTCCTTCTTTGGTTTTTTCACCTTAGATCTTCATTTATGTGCTTTATGTCCATGCTTGTTATAGTTATAACAATTACCTATGCATGTAGAAGTGGATTTAGGAATACCTTTAACTTTGCTCCTGCAAACATTTTATGCATGGCCTAGTTTTCCACAGTGATTGCATGACTGCTTCTTTTCTCTTAGATTTGTGTAGACATCTTTTTTTCAGCTTGGTTTGATGATTCTCCATGCTCGGTATACCCTAGACCGATATTGTTGTTGAGTCTTCTTTGTCCATTTAGAAAATCGTCCATTCTTTTTGTAATTTCTCCAGGTTTCTTGATCATATCATTATGTTGTTGTTGAATCCTTACTTCATGCTTTAGTTTCTCATTTTATTCTCTTAGTTCACCAATAGCTTCCAATTTCCCATTGAGTTCTATCTTCACTTGGTTGGCCTCATGACTCATAAGAACTATTTGATTGGTGATCTCATGATGATGTTTATTAAGTCTCTATATTTCAGTTTCTCTCTCTTGCAACTTCTCAGTGATCTTCCTCCTGTAATCAATAGCTAATGTTCTTTCTTGTTCAACTTGTCTAGAATTATTCATAGCATACCATTTGTGTCTCTTGACCAATTTGCAGTACCTTTACTTGTTCTATCAGATGCTTATTGACTTCATTAAGATTTTTAATGCTTCCTTCAGATGTGTCTAATGTATTGCTAGATGTAGATCATGATGACTCAAACAAATCAGGTATATCTTCTTCATGATAGTCTGTTTCATTGCAGTGAGATGTCATAACTTTTCTTTCATCCAGTAGCTCTCTCATCTTGATTCTTGCTTCTTTGTATTGCTCATAGAAGATCTGTATCTGCAACTTCTAATTCTCAATATTCTTATCAAGCTTATACCTTTCTGTTGTATGATATTTTCTCTCAAGTGATTTAAACTTTTCCAAATAAGAGATCTAGCTCTGATACGAATTGTTGGAATAATGGAATGGTGTGTACTGAGAGGGGAGGGGTGAATCAACACCCTTAACTTTTTATCAATTAACCTTTAGTAATCTTTCCTTGCATTACCAACCATATTTCTTTTCTACCTTATGCATGTAATATCAAAACATAAACTTAATTGCATATAAACATTCATGAAAAGCAGTTACACATGACACACGAATTGGTAACGCAGAAAACCCTTGTTAGAAGGTAAAAACTATGGTGGGGATGAAACCCACAAAGCTTCACTATCTGCAGAATGGAAGGTGCCAGTTAAGGCTAAAAGTATGATCACTTATGATGATCTTACCCTGTTATGAGTAACATTTTAGATTGGTTAGGTCTACTCGGTTAAGAGATTTTAACAACACTGTTAAGTGTGCACTCGGTTAAGAGATTTACAATAAGACTGTTAAGTCCACCTTCTTAAAGGATTTCTTCTATTTGCTACAATTGTTAGAGAGTAGTCAAAAATACTTGTTGACCTGATGATATGCAATCTTGAATTTTTGAATACAGATTCTTTAAGTTCACAATATATATATCACCTATAGTGATTGATTAATACCTCTATTCTACTCGGTAGCCTTGAATCTTGTTCTTCATAACCAAATTTTGTCTTTTGTGTCCTTCTACATGAAACTCTCTGTCTAATCCATAGATGTCTGCTACGGCTACAATCATCATGTTCTGATTGATTACTACATTTATTTATACAATGTATTGAGCTAATTAGGTATCACGCTTTACAATAAAAAATCTATGATCAAAGGTTTACAACTTGACCTTGATCTCCTAGTTTGCATGTTTATAATCAGTTAGACCGATTAAAACAATTACATATGCTTTACTTGTTCCTCAAGAAATGGTTTTACAGCTAAGCATAAAGCTAATTGTAAAACTGAAGTACTTTATCTGACATGTGTCTCAGATCTACTTTTCTCGGGAATAAAACTCTCTCGGTAGACTGGTGCTCGGTCTTCTCTGTAGTTTGTGCTCAGTGATGTCTCTCAATTATCTGTCGGTTTACTCTATAAACTGTGCTCTTGGTTTACTCTATAAATTGTCTTTCGGTGATAGTCTGATTTTGGTGTTCACTATGCTTGTTTGTTTCAGTGACCTTTGCACTTGTTTGTATGCTGTCACTCGGTGAACATGTTATCGACAGTCCAAAAATTGTTTCCTTGTATACTAATGACAAACTTATTATCCTTTAGGATTATCACAAGATACTACTTACATTCAACAAATTGATGTACTTTATGTTTCTTGGGGTGTTATCTACTAAAAATGTAATCTTCATTTTTTTCCTTCTCTGTCCTTATGGGATTCCTTGGGTTTATTATAACTTGCACTGGGATATATTTGTACTAGGATGTTTTTATGATCTTCAATTGTGGATGTCTTTCTTGGGCTTGAGTTTCAGTTATATTTATGTACTTGCTCTGGACTATGGTTATTTTCCATACTGGTATAATAAAGTCTTAGGTTGTAGGTGTTGGAGATTTGATTCTAAGCAGTTGATTGATTGTATGTTTGTCATTGATGACAACATATAATACACAGTAGTAATTCTGTATGTACTTATCAGAATGATGATATGAAGATTTGCGTGGATAGATACATGTTGTTGACATTTTTATTATGTTATGTTCATACACGCAGATCCTGATATGATGTTTCAGTCAAGTTATGTAATTCTGTTATTGGCAGTTACAGTTCTGGAAGTGTAACTGTTTAGGGCCAACATATATCACGTGTTTCTTGAGTTGTGCCTATCTTCTGTATATGTGTGTGTATATTAATGATTAGTTATGAGTTGATGATATTAATCTAAAGGTGCCAAATGTGTTTCAAGAAGATTGCAAAGTTAGAGTTAATTTGGTGAGGCCGACTTAGTGAAGTGTTGCGTCTATTCAGTTCATACTTGCGCGGTTGTAATTATACTTGTGTGCTTAGTAGAGCCGACAAGGATGTTATGAAGAGTTGTCTTTCAGGTCCCATGATCTCATACTTTGAGGAAGATACTTATAGCAAGTCAAAGGTGACACGCTAAGTGTGAATGATACGAAAAGAGAAGAAAGATGTACAGAGTAGATTATCAGAGTTGGTTCATTCATC
>MU224858.1:10710007-10726940 GCA_018584345.1 Thuja plicata
CACCATCAAGCAGTGAGCTTTTGGACAGTGAGTCCACCACCCCTAACAGGGTTATTTGTAAAAGACTCCTAACAGGGTCCGACCCTTAACCAGGTCACTATACTTATTGCATTGTAAAGTACAACTCATAACAAGGTTGAGATATCTTCTAACAGGGATTACTATAAACAAGTATAATTCATTGTGGATGCTAATTCCCACCGGGCTTTTTACCATTTGGTTTCCCCGTAATCAAATTGTGTGTTGTGTACTGTGTTATCTGATTAAGCATTTACTTTGTTGTATTATGAAGTTAAAGAAGAAAAAGAAGTAAAGTTATTGATAACTGATTCACCCCCCCCTCTTAGTTATCCTTTGGGACTATTCTAATAGTAGGCTTGTTACAGGAGCTGTAACTGGAGGTTTTCTTTACCCGAAACTTTCCTACCGGCATGCTCACCTAAACCGGGTTCAATGTATACTCCTTCTGAAATTAATAAAATGAGTATCCATTTTTACCCAAAAAATGATAATATCTCCAAATATTAAAATAACAAATAAAAAATCATCATTAATGGATTTGATTAGCTTTAAACTTGAAAATTTAATATATTTAAAATAAATATTGTACAAAACTCTTTTAATTTAAATAAAAATTGATAAATTAATATCTTCAAATTTCTAAAATAAAAAATAAAAATCATCTTTCAAAATTATTTAAGTAGTTAATTAAGTCTTTCTATAATTAAATAATTTATTTAATTTTTTTTATAAGAAAGCACAATCTTTCCTAAAAAATAAATAAAATATTTATTTTATTTATATATCTAAGTCTTTTATAATTAAATAAGCTCTTTAATTTATTCAATTATTTATTTTTCTTTAAGAAATAAAATCTCTTCTAAAAATAAATAAAATTTTATTTTTATTTATTTATCTCAAATCTTATATAATTAAATAAGATTTTTTTTTAAATTTATTTAATTTACTTTTTTTAAGAAAAATAATTTGTTCTAATATAAATAAAATCTTTATTTTTCCACATTATTATTTTTTTAAAATTTCACCTTTCTCAAAAATGAAATATTTAATTCAATTCTAATCTTCCAAAATCTTTCAAAATCTAAAAATCAAATTTATGAGTTCTCAAAATTCAATATTGCAAAAAATCATCTCTAAATAAAAAATCAATTATTTTCGCAAAATCACATTTTGGAAATTCATATCTAGTACCAGAAAGAAATCTACTCCTAATGCCAAAGATGTCACCAAACTGAAGGATTCAATTCAGAACATCCAGAATCAGATGGTGGAGGCGGAAGAATTTGTCAAGTTGCTGGGTTGATCTCTGTGTTGGGAGGTTTTTTGACCCCGTTTTGTTGTTAGTTTTTTGGGGGCTTTTGTTTTTGTTCCCGTGTTTCTCTCTGGTTCTTGGGTTTTAGCAATGTAGGTTTCTGTCAGATGTTTTGACAGTCTGTTGTCTTCGTGCTTTATATGCTTTCTTCTTTCTGCTTTGTTAAAGGGTTTCAGGGTCCCTTCAAAACTTGAAGTTACCGTAATAAAAAACTCATATTCTCAAAATCAAAAGAATCTTCTAAATTCTTTTCTTCTATTTTTTTTCCTAAATTATCTCTGCTTTTGAGTTTAAATTAGAAATAAATCTCTGTTTCTAGACGGTTTCCCAAGATTTTTCAACCTCTAATTATCTTAGCTACTCATTTTAAATTACTCAATTCGATCTTGACTATTCATTCAATTCTAAAAATATATAGAAATCTCCTTCATGCATGAGAGAATAATAAATAAAACAAAGATTTTATTTATTTTAGAGGAAGTTGTTTTCTTCAAAAAAAAGTAAATTAAATAATTTTTTTTAAAAACTAATTATATAAGATTTGAGATAAATAAATAAAATTAAGATTTTATTTATTTTTAGAAGAGATTTTGCTTTATTTGAGAAAAATAATTTAAAGAACTTATTTAATTATAGAAGAATTTTTTGATGAAGATTTTTCTTTTGCATAAATCTTTTCTTGTTATCGATGAGGTCTTGGATCTTTTCCCATTACTGGTTTCATTTTTTATCATAAATTTATGTCACTCTCTGCTCTTCGAGATCTACTTGTTGTTGCAGTCTCTTTTGTCGTGCAGGTTGGTGGCATTGATGTGTTTGTTGTGGTGCTTCTGGATTTTGTTCCTAGCTTTGGATGCCCTAGATCAACTTCTAGCTATTCAGACCATTCTTTGTATTGGCTCTTTGATTCTAGTTGCGCCTCCTCGTTTCATCTCTAGTTGCTTCATCTCGACTAGCTCTTGCTCCGAGTGGAATTTTGTCTAGTGTTTGTATTTCTGATTGACAATGTGGCATTTTACTGTAATCGTGTTTAGTTTTTAGGTTTCTTTTCTGAGCTACAACCAGAGGTTTTTTTCCTAGTTCTTTCATGTCGGTATGCTCCCTTGAACTAGGACTGATGTAACACTTTTTATTATTAATAAATAAATATTTTAGTGGCTCTTGTCACTTTTATTTAAAAAATAAAAATAAAAATGATAGAAGATTTAAATAAATAAATAAATAAATAAAGATTTATTTATTTTTAGGAGATTAAATTTTCTTTAAAAAAACAAATAATTAAATAAATTAAATAATTTATTTAACTATAGAAGACTTAGTTAATTAATTAAAATAATTATTTAATTATGAGGAAAAATAGAAGAAAGTATTTGATTGAATAATAAAGATTATTTAATTAAAGTGGAAGAATTTGATTAATTAAATAATATAATTATTTAATCAATATTAGAAGAAATTAGATAATTAAATAAATTAAAAATTATTTAATTATGAGAAGGGAGGGAAATGTTAATTTTTGAATTTGAATTAGAAGAAGGATACTAAATTAATTAAATAATTAAAATTATTTATTGATTTCAGAAGAAAGTTAGTAAAATTCTTGCTTGTAGACATGAGACAATTTTAGGTGTGTACACTGCCCTTTATAAATGGAGAAGAAGAATATATCATTCGGGTTTCACTGCCTCTACCAACATCACCAATTCTAACATGCCCTGGATTCCCTCAAGAAGAGCCATCCTTGTTAATCTTCAGACCCCATCAGGAGGGGGAAGTCATCTCCCCTCCTAATGAATCTTCTGTCTGCTTTGTCAAGATCTTTTGCCAAAGGAAATTCCCAAACTTTTGGCTAATAAATTCAAATTATTTATAACAAAAGAATCACCAGGATCTACTATCAAAGAAAGATCACACTTTGCAGAGATAGACTTTAGAATCCCGCTAACAATCTTCTGTCATAATTGGATTCCACCATTTAAAATCTTAGAAGATCCAGTGGTTTCTTTCCAACCAAAGATTCCAAATGGTGATAATAGGTCTAATAACCCAAGCCACTTGAAGAATCAAAGTCTTAGCTGGAGGTCTATCCATGATTTCCCAAAATTCAACCAAATAAGTAGCATGAACACAAGCATGTTGCCATGCCTCCCACCACCTATGTCAAACCTCTCTTGAGTATGAGAATTAAAAAAATAGAGGTATAGTGCATTCTTCACTGTTATAAAAAAAGAACATAGATAGAGGGCCCATGCAACCCCCTCTTACACAATTTCTCTGACGTGAGGCATTTACTTTGAGCAACCAACCATAAGAAAAAATTACACTTAGGCCAAGATAAATTATTCTATACCTTCTTCCACCAAGGCACACCCTCTTGACCATGCAAATGTCTATCCATCTTTGTGTAGCCCGCCACAAGAAATAATTTTCCTTTTAGCTTAGGACTCTCCCCTTAAGGGAACTGCATAACATTCCCATCAAAATTAAGTAGCTTGAACTAGGTGATCCTCTATTGAGCCTCCCAAGGGCTAATCCTAGGGATCCTTAGACAAGTCACTTCTCAGCTCACATCTACATTTAAGAGTTTGAAATTATCCACCATATTCCACCCAACTTTAGTCAAAATATTAAAAATGGATTGAAGATGAAGGAATTTGGAGAATATAGGGGGCGCCCATCCCAAGAATCATGCTAGAAGAGAGATTTAGAACCCCTATACAAATCCAAAGAGGGCCCTCCTTGATAATATTTTCTCCTTTTTAAGTGTTTCTTAAATTATAGATGCCTTTCCATTGAGATTTATTCTAGGAACCTCATGGCTACTTGCACCTTAAAGGCATTTGTGGGTCAGAATCTTGACCCAATCCTGATCCTGACAAGTCCACCACCACCAATACAACTTGGCTGCTAAAGGCTTTCCAACTAGACCAGTAGGATGGAGGCCAAGGTGTTCTTCTTGCTTTGGCCTATATATTGAGTCTCACTTGACCAATCTCTGCTTTGCAGAGAGTCAAAGATTACTATACCATAAAAATTGGTAGGAAATAGCATCAAACTCCATCACAAAGATAGAAGGAGAAATCTAAACAATGTACTTGTAAATGGGAAGAGCCTGCAACACAGAATTCAAAAGAATCACTCTCTCAATATATTGAAGCCATCTATAAGTCCAACAAATAACCTTTTCTCAAAACTTACCCAAAATCCCTTTCTAGAAATCTTTGGATTCAAATCCTACAACTAAAGGAATCCCAAGGTAAAATAGACGAGGAGAGCCAATCTAAAATCTGAGAATCTTAACAATACCACTCTGAATAAGTTGAGGAGTATTAAAAAAGAGAATACTTACCTTCATTCATTCTATGGCCTAAAGTAATCAAGTAAATATACAAGTCTCTCCTAAAATTTATTGCCTCATTGATTTTGATCATGCCCATCAAGGTAATATCATCCACAAACTGAAGATGATGGTAAGGAGTTAAAGAGTTACTCTAGCTCCAACCCTAAATAAGATTGTGTCTTACTTGAGATATAATAAAATGACCTAGACCTTTAGCCATGGTAATAAATAAATAAGGAGAAAGAGGATATCCTTTCCAAAGGCCACGATAAGCAATGAATAGTTTTGAGATCTCCTCATTGATAAGAAACAAGAAGGAGGTAGATGTAATACAACTGAGGAACCAGCTAAGCCTCCCAACTCCAAAACCAAAATCCAAGATAATTTTTGTAAGAACGTCTAATTTAATCTGTCATAAGCCTTTTCCATATCAGTTTTCATGAACACAGCCTCCTCCTTAGAGGTCACCACAGAATGGATCGCTTCTATTGCAATCACAACTCCATATAGAATTTGCCTACCACCAATAAAACTACCCTAGTCCTTATATATTAGAGCTTTAAGGCATGGTTTGATTCTTTCTACTATCAATTTAGACCAAATTACACAAGTAATGGAGCTAAATTGATCTAGAGTATTTGTGCCATCCTTTTTAGGAATAAGATCCAAAAATGCAGAATTCATAGACTTTAACATTTATCTATTTCTATAAGACTCTAATTGAAACACCTCTAGAAGATCAAATTTGATGATTTCCCAAAAATTCTAGAAGAATTCAATAGGAAACCCATCAGGGGAAGGGCCTTACCTTTTTCCATGCAAAACACAATCTTCTCTAATTCATGTAATAAGATGGGTCGCATGAGAGCCTCATTCATCTCATTAGAAACCATTGGGGGGATGCATTCCAAGATAGTACTTTCTATTAGAGTAATAAGTTATTTCACTTATTAATTAAATCATTTGATTTAATTATTAAGTCACTTATCATCTCTAGTTTACTTAAGCTAAACTTTAGGCATGTAATAACTAATTCTTTTATTAATTATTACCATGCAACCTAGGTTTCTCCCTTTTAGGGTTTTGATTGCATTTATAAGGTTTTATCTCATTGTATTTTATTATTCCCTCTCTGAATGAATATTTCATCTTTCAAATCATTCTTTGTTGTGTCTCCATTCTTAGCTTTTGTGACAGGTTTTTGCTACAATGGATCTTGGTGATAGAATTCTATGAATTCTAATACTTTCCTCCTATAAATCTTGGGGAGCATCCTCAATAAAAAAAATTGAGAAGTATTGAGAAACATCCATAGAGATTTCACCTCTTGAAGAAACATGAGTACCCTTCGAGGAGATTAGAGAAGTAATAGAATTATCATGCCTTCAAGCTTTAACTAAGTTATGAAAAAAATAGTTTTCTTATCTCCTTTGCGAAGCCATCCAACACAAGACTTTTGCTTCCAAAAAATATCCTCATGTAATTACCATTCTTCCAATTTCTTAAGGGCTACAAATTAATCTCTACTTAGATTAAGGTTCATACCTTGATTATGAAACAAATGCATAATATTATCCAGTTGAGACCTTGTTGCAATTTTCTAGGAGTCCAAATTTCCTAAACATTGTTTATTCCACCTCTTAAGCAAATATTTCACATATTTAAGCCTCTTAACAAATGATTATTGCTTCCGATAGAAAAGATAAAATCCTTGTGGATGAAGAGGGATGGAATATTGAGGAGGAGGATTATGTTTCCCCTTCACCTTGGTTATTAAACAACATGTTACCCCTAATAAGACACTTGTGACCGCCACTAAAGGAAAGAGATTCAAATATGACTATGTTACCTTTCCCTCTGGTGCTAAAAACAAAGTTAAAGGGTCTCCTGGCAGTGAAGGTAACAAGAAGGGTAAGAAAGACAAAGGGAAAGGCAAATTCCATGTTTTAGCTAATTATGATATATCTATTGATCATGTGATCTTCCTATTTCTCCTTCCGGATCTGAAGAACCTAATCATAAAATAGAGGGTGATACCCAGAATATGTATTTTGAATTGACTCTCAATGATTTTGAGGATAAGAAGGAATTAGCCTTTGGTGTGCTTCAAACTGCAAAATACAGTTATGTTTATTTCTTCAAATTGATGAACTGGTATTTCCATGAAATTAAGAGCCTTCATTTCAAATATCTTGCTCTGTCTTCCAAATTTCAAGAAATGTAGCTTAAGGGTGATATTAATTATTTTTTGCAAGCGGGTCCTACTCCTACAGGTAATATTTAAAATGACCCTTCAAGTTATTGTCTGTGGACTTAAGATGAGAAAAAGATGATGGACTTCCTTAACAACTGCATGGAGGAAGAGGAAAATATTAAGTAAATATATGACAAGAAGCTAGAGGAAATGGATAGGAGGATCATCAATACTGATTCTACTCTCAGGAAAATCATGGAACACAACCAAAAGATTGTTTCCTTTTTAGCTCAAAACATGAAATCCTTGGTGGCTAGTTTCAAGAATTTACAGCAGGAAAAATCCATTGTTGACCTTGATCAGGAGAAAGAGTCGCCTGCTAGTGAGACTGTGGGTCTAGGTAAAAGAACCATAGCTAGCTTGAAAATTAAGAACATCCCTCTTCCCCACGACATTGTAGATTTGAATATGGTGGCTCAAAGAATGAGTCAGCTTGAGGAGGAGGTCACCGAGACCTTAAAAAATATGGGTTAATCTTGTTTGTTTCCTTTTTGTCATCTTTTTCTCTGTCGGTTTTTTGATAGGGATTTTTTGGTTATGTCGCGTATTTTTTCTTTCTGTTAATCCATTTGTTGGTCTGGTTGTTTCATGATGGTTCTCTTTATTGATATATCTTTTTTTAATTTCTATGTAAAGGGTTTCGGGTCCCTTCAAAACTTATTTTTTCCTTAATAAAAAACAAATGAATACATGACCCTCACATGAGTAGGCTTTACTTCATACACCACTCAATCATAAGACCTTGAAGAGAAAAATATCGCAACCACATGAGTCAAAATTGAAAGAGGGGTTTTTAGAAACTCTATATGAAACATCTGAGAGCTTGATTGGCCAATGATCAAAACATCTCCAATGTAAGATTTTAGAGCTGGTAGTCCACCTATCACCCAACCAATAGTAGGAGATAAGAAATCTATCAATATTTTCTGAAATAACCTCTTGTCACTTCTCCTATTATTCCACGTGAAATTTCCATTATTTGGTTTCACATTTATTAAGTTCAGGAGATCAATATTATCTCTAAGAAGATTTTTAATTGTATCTGACCTAACTAATCCTCCTCCTTTTTCCTCCAAACTAGAAACTACATTAAACTTTCCTGCCACAATCCAAGGAAGAAGGGGCACTAGGGATTAGACAAATATGACATGAGACCAAAGTTGTGATTTATTGAAGAGTTCTGTATGAGAAAAAAACATTAGAGAAAAGACATATTTATTGTAAATCAAAGCAAGAAGTGACCAAAAATATAGAAGAGTGACTCAGAATCCACCACAAAGGGACAAATCTTCTTTGGGTTCTAGAAACAAGAAACACCTCTTGAACTGCCTTGAGCTCCCACACATTTCCAATGACCATGAGACTAAATTATATTAGTCTTGTTTAACAAACCATCCAATGTCAACTTAGTTTCTTGAGTAAAAATAATATTAGGAGAATGAGAATCAATCAACTCATGAATACCCTTTTGTCTAGGGATGTTATTCATACCTCTCACATTCCAAGAGATAACAATCATTTATTAGGTTGAGAGAAATGAGAATCAATGGTCTTCACTTATCCAAATTCCACCAACATCTCACCAATTAACTTCACCTTCAGTTGGTCAGTCATATGTTCTCCCTTTGAAGGTTTCTCCAGAGGAATTTTTTCTCTAGACACAAGGTCTGCAATGCACCACTACTTTTACCATGATCTATTTGTTCTTTTCTTATAGAGTGATTGATTCCCTCACAACAATGGTTTCCTTCTATGCACAAGTTCCATATGGTTCAAGCTCATCTAGAATCTAAGAAGGTAAATTTGTGTCCATCTATCTTTCTTTCTCGTCCTCCATAGATAAAATAAAATAAACTGGAATACCTTCTTCCTAAAGAAAATCATCCAGAGCCTCAAATAAATTAAATGTTTCATCATTCTGTCTATTGTTAAAAATTCTCTTCCTACCTCAACCCTTTTTGTGAGGCTTGACAGGAATAAATCCTTCCTTATCAACAACCCCTTCAGCCATAGGTGATTTCCCTTTATCCTTCTTAGGACCAGAGATAGAGGGAACTCTTAGATCAAGAGTAGTCAAAATAAACCAAGGAGATCTCCTTTGTAGATGTCCACACTCATGGAAAATATGACATTTGAATGGTAACATCTCATACTCAAGTTGTTTGATCCAAGACGAGGATCCTAGATAGATTTCCACAAAGTCTGGGAAAAGATTATTCAAATTAATTTTAACACAAATTTGAATGAAACAAATTACCTTCTTGTCTTTATTTTACGTGGTCAAACCCACCTATTTACCAAGCAAGAAGTAAATATAATAGAGAGTGTCACTTCTCCAAAAATTAGGCAAAATTTCAGGGAGGTAAACCTACATTGGGACTCTTGATAGAAGCTCCTCCACTGAGTTGAATCTGACAATCCAAGGTTTGATGAAGAGCCCAACCTTGTTAAAAAATAAGGGCCACACTTGAAGGCCTTGTGACTATCTGACATACATGAGAAAATAACCAGAAAATATATTTTTTATCGCCAGAATAATCTCCATATCTCCTTCAGGATGCCAGAAAGAAACGGAGAGCCAAAACCCCTGGCTCCTAGCTCCATACCACGATCCACAACTGCTTCAACTCTGCAAACCACCTAGCCAACATGACGAACGCATGCACAATTGCAAACTAGCAACCCAAGCATCACACCACAACTAGGGTTTCCCCTGGCTTGTGCAAACCTGCACACAAAAAGTTGTCATTCTGTTGTTGCTTCAAAAAATTCACTATTTTATTATTATTATCCAATTTTTTTTTTTTTTAAAGAGGAGTAAATACTTGTGTATCACATCTTATCAGTAATTAAATTAGATAACATTTTTTTACATCGTGTTAACTTTTATTACTTAATTAAAGCTTACCTCATTTCTCTTCATCTCCAATTATTAAATAATTAAATAATTCTTAACTATTTAATTAATTTTCTAAATTGTCATTTTTAAAAATATCAAATATTTTTAATTATTTAATCATTTTCTTTACGTGCATTAATTACATGTTTTTCTAAATTATTTAATTAATTCATTTTCATCATTTATCTTATTTTATTAAATGATATTTATTAGCATTTCATTAAATATCTCTCTATAATTTTTAGTTTCTATCCAAATCTTCATTTTGGAAACATTGTCTTTTTTTTTTTTCAAATCGAACTTTCTTTTTGAAACTTCAACTTTTTCCAATTTTTGAAACATAGACTTTGTATGCACAATTAAAAAAAAATAGAATAAAATATATTTATTCTTTTCTTATTAAAGATGACAAGTTTCTATATTTCTTTACCTACACCATCATCTTCATTTTCATCTCAAAACCTATAATTCAACCATTTTTTGATCTCATGTTTTCCTAATCACAATTTCAAAAGTTTCATTCAATCATAATCATAAGTTGTGCTTGTGCTACATTTTAAGAGCAACACACTACACTCACTAATTCTTCAAGGTTTAATTGAAGGAAAAAAAAAAGTTGTGAGGTTTTACGCTCGTTGTTGTTTTGAATTCTATTATGTATGGGGCAAATCATATGATTGAGTTCCTCCTCCCTTTCCATATGCCTTAGTTCTATTACAAGTGGTTGCTTATTATTTTATATTTCAAAACACACACACACACACGTGTGTGTGTGTGTGTGTGTGTGTGTGTGTGTGTGTGTAGACGTATATAGGTGTGTGTGACGTGCATATATGTGTATGTGTACATATACATATACATACATGCATGTATATATATTATTAAATTTTCCCAAGAGGAAAAAAAATTATGAAAGCATTGAGGGAAATAAACGATTCAAGGTAAATTAAGTAATTACATAGTAAAATTTATAGAATTAATTCCTTGACTAATCCAAAAGAAGGACACACAAAATGTGAACTAGCACCATCTAGGTGCCTATTATATGAACTTTTCTATTACTCCAAGGGCCTTTTGGTAACTACTATTATACTTAAATTCAATTCACAAATCACAATTATGCATACTAAAAAGAGCACAAGCATATTACAAAAATAAAAAGAAGAAAACAAGCAAATATTAAATCATTACTATACAATTATTTACTAGAATTAAACATGACGTACTATAAATTGACCATCACTTATGTATCCTCTACTCATAAATTACAAGATATCAAAATTTACAAAAGCTAATATTATAAAAAAAAACAAAAAAAAAAAAACACATCAAATCCTATAAGATTTATATAGAACAATTAAAATGAATTCCTAAGATAAAAAATAATTTAAAAAGAAAAACTAAATAAACACTACAATATTTAACTATCCAAAACATTTTTCTCACTTGAATTATTAATTTCAAACTTTTCTTCCTATTCTAAAAAGTAAACGTTATTATTTACTTAATCATTTTAAACAAACAATTATGAAGTCCCCCTTTATTTCTTTTCAATGATTTGAATTGGATTAAGCTTATCTTGAGAATTCATTTGCTATCAAGTCCTTTTCTACATGCTTATTAAATAGAAAATCTAACAAAGAAATTCCTTTAAAATTTTGAGGACCACGAATTGATGGACCTTGACCTTCACATAAATGTCAATAATGGCTCTCCATGTAGGCTTTATTCTCCTCATATTTTCTTTCTAGTCCACATCAAAATGGGCAGTTGTCAAATATAGTATTAAACTGCTCCACATTGCATCTAATAATTTTGTATGTTTATGATGATGCCACAATCTTATGACCCACAAATACTAAAGATTATAATTAAAGATTGTAGGTATTCCCAACTTCCAAACTTGGACAACTGATTTTCGTTGTAGGTATTACTAACTTATATAGTTGGTTTTTGTTTTCTAGCATTTCAAAAGTAGCTAACATATATTGGCCAACAAATACTCCATTTAGGACATCTCAAAAGCAGGTGACATAAATTGGCCAACAAATGCATCCAAATCTATGTAGGAATTATAGATTTGTAGGTAGGATGATTATCATCCATTAAAAACTTTTATTGGCTTGGGTATTAATATCTATCATAGCGTTGTCCATAGCTCTTAAAAGTTCTAAGTAGTTTGATTATTGTAAACTAACAATCACATCTTAATGTGCAATAGGTATGCTAAAGAGGTGTGAATGTTTAATTATGTGAATTGGTAGGAAATTTAGTAAATGATATAGTTTGTTTAACAGAGGTCTTCATGGAAGGTGTGGTAGTTTATTATGCATCTACTTACAATGACCTTTTTAGAAGACCAATAAAGAAAAAAATTGGTCTAAAGACTACAAGTAAATCAAACCTTAAAAATAATATGAAACCTATTAAAAGGGTAAAAAGTTTATTTTTAATTATGAATGGCTCATAAGGCACAACACTTGTTGAAAGTTTTGCAAATGGGGGAGCAAGCTAAGTGGACTTAACCTTGGAGGAAAATCCATGGTTAAGTGCACTTGAGTTGGAGCAATACTGGAGTGGGCGGCCTCCGAAGAAGGAGGGGTGAGCATCACCTAGATGCAATGAGTGTGAAGTGTTTCATTCATTCTCATTAGAGATGGGTACTTTTGAACCACTACTTATGAAACCTAGGTCAATGAGTTTGACTCAGAAACTACATAGTTGAATCCTAATTTATTTTTATTTAATTGAACTTATGCACAATACTTATTATAAATATTATTATTTAAAACATATTTAATACAAATTATTATTATTGATCTATATATATATTTATTTTAACAAATTAAATAATAGTATAATTAAAATTTTCATATATATTAAAATTAATTATTTATATTATGATATCATAAATACCAAAATGAATAAAATTTAAATTTTAAAAAAGTTTAAACATATATTTTCTTTATACAATAATAAATTAAATTTTCTATTATTTTTAAATTATATTTTTATTATTTATAATACATAAAATATAATAACTATAACTGTAACATAATATTATATATAAATAAACAAGTGTCATGTAGTGTCAAGTACTTGCCTTTTTAGTATTGTAGTAAAAATATGTGTTACCAAATTAGGGGCAGGTTAAAAATTTGATGAGTAGAAATAGATAATTGATTAATTAGTCAATTTTAACTTTTATAATAAAATATTTGATAGTTGTGTTGATTTTTTTATTTTATAGTTTGACTAATTAGTTGGTTTTAAATTTGATAGGTTGGTTAATTAGTTGATTTTAAGTTAAGACATTTTGATTAATTAATTGATTTTAATTTTGATAGAGAATGATGGATCAAGTCATCTCAAACATTGAAGTACAATTAATGTAATATGTTAATTAAATTATATGTATACTAATTATAATTATAATTAAATACAATATTAAAAATTATTAGATCAACAAAGTTAAATTTACAATTATTTAGATGTTGTTAAACAAATAGTTATTCTATTTTATTTTAAAGTTATTTTGTAATAGTATAATTTATTTCATATAATATTTTATATTAATTATAATAATTTCAATATAATTATAATACGATGATAAGTGTATGTGTATATTTTTTGTAACTAATTAATATAAATATTAATATCAACAAATTAAAATATATATGAAAATTAATTTTATATTATATATTATTCACATATAATACATTTAAATCGCCAATATTTTATTATTGAAAAATGACTCAAATTTTTTTTATTAATATAATAAATAAATAATGTCATAAGGTTAAAAACACAACATAAGGAGTGTCGACAAAATAATGCATTAATTGTGCATAGGTGAATGCGATAGTATTTGCGTACAATAAATATATACTATGTTATACTATATAGTAGGTTTTTAATTAAATTGTAAAAAATGAAAGTATAAATTTAAATAATATGCAAATAAAGTGTTATCATTGGTGGAAATTAATTGACTAATTAAGCACAAGTGAATACAATAGTATTACCTACTGCAAGCAAGTACAACAACCATAAAGAACAAATACATTTAAATATAAAATTTTGTGAGAAATATGTTTACTAATTACATTATATTTAATAAAAAGTAAAGAAAGTATATTTAATTTTTATTTCATTGGGATGAAACCGTACGGATTTAGTTTTTATTTTAAAACAATTGTGCGGAGAGATTTGTTTTTTTGGTTTTTTCAACCCCAAAAAAGTAATGCATCTCCTCAGCAACGTGTACTAAAACAACGGGGGGGGACGATAAAAAAAAGACACGGGAAAAAAAATGACCGCAACGAAAATGAATGGCTAGGATTGTTTTAATTGTCTTGCAGATGGGTTATTGAGAATTTTGAACCGTTGATTTTCAAATATAGCTCATCCTTTTTAGATAATAAACACCTTAAACATAATTATATTTGTGATATTGTCATTTGAAATTAATTATATAGTTTTTAAGTCAAATTCAATAATTCATATTTTACATGAATTTATATTTTATGAGTAGTGGTTCATATGAATGGATTTATAATGAGAAAAAATGCTTTACTTAACACTTGTTCTATCTAGTGATGTTCACAAGGGTCAAGCATTTGGACTTTTCAAGAGGTCTCCATCCCAATAGTCCTCCAACTCAAGTACACTTAACCATAGAGTTTCTTATAGAGCAATCTCACTTAATTTGCTACTTCATTTGTAAATGTTTCAACAAGTCTTGTGTCTTATGAATGATTCGTTATTGAGTCCCTTTAGCTCATCAATTGATAAGTAAGAGATATCTTCCACTGTGTGCAAATCAAATGATAAGTAAGAGGTATCTTCCACTGTGTTTCAAATTATGAATTACTCTGGATTCAATTGTGTAGCTTTTGATTCAAGCTTATTCATGAGCCATATTTAATTCGTATTGATTCACACAAACTTGTTGGCTCTCATTGCATTTAGGTGATGCACATAGGGGTGAAGCATTGAGACTTTCCAAGAGATCACCTATCCCATTTTCCTATCATTAGTAAAAGATAATGAGATATCTAAGAAATAAATCATAGGTGAAAGATAATGTGCTATCTGAGTCTTAGAAAAATGATAATATATATTTTCCTTATAAGATGAGGTAAGAAATTCATCAATGTAATCTAGAAAGTATAGTTATAAATATCTCTAAAATCAGTGAACCCAAATGGACTTAAGAAAAAGGCAAAACCCTTTATTTCTAGGGCAATAATGGGGGCATGCAAGCATAAATATTTTTTAAAAGAGGAGGTTTTGAATAAGTTTAGATAGAAAGGAAATCAAGTGAAATTTTTATTTTGTTCCAAAAGGTTATGTTATCCTTCTTCCAATCAAGGAAATCCAACTTCATTTTTTACAGGCAAGCATGGGTCTAAAAAGGTTGGTAGATTCAAGTTGCTCCATGGTGTCAAGCTCAGGAATGATTTGTGCATAAAAGACTAACAAATGAATTGGATGGGAACTAGAAAATAAAAAAATCAATGAAAAGATCATTTCATTAAATTAAAATGCACATATTTATCAATATGGAAATGACAATACAATTCATCTTCTAATACTATATAGCTTCTAATGTATCTAAAAAATAAAAAGTATTATTCTATTAAACCTAGGATGTGTTACACTCCCCCTTAATTTACAATAATGGTGGATAAACCACTATTTGCATTGTTGATTGGGTAAATTTTTTTATCGTACCTTATTTGTTTGATACAAAGTGCAAATCTTCTAGAAAAGTTTTTCAAAGTGATAGTGTGTTCCCTGTTGTAGTTTTAGAGCTTTCAAAGCATCAAGATATTGACTTGGTAACACTTGAGTTTGTTTTCTCAATTGAGCTAGCTATACACAATTTCATATCCCAATTTTTAGTTAAAATTACACCTATTTTTCTATAAAAGCCTTCACTACCATTCCTATGTTGATTAAAAGTTCAACATTACTTCTAAGTGATACAATTTACAAAATAAGGTTATTCAACTTCTATTTATACTACCTTTCTAAGTGAAAACTAAATAACCTCAGAAAAATTTGTCCCTATGAGTACTAAAAATTGTTCCAATTACATGGTGCGGCCTAAAAATGGATAACTTGACTGCACCTATGAGAAACCAAAAAGTGTGCTTAAGTATGTATTAAATATCCTAATTTGTTATTAGAATAGAAATATGAACCACTCATTGTACACAATGTTCTCAAATGAATGGTAGTTTGTACATGAAAAACTACTCCAATTATAGAAAATTATATTGAGAATGAGGACATATAATAATAATCATAAAAAACCAAAATAAAGTGTGTAAGAGAGATGTTTAGGGGATAGATCTTGAATATTACTTGTTGAGATGTTGCAATAATAAGAAATTATATGTGGGTAGAAGTACGGATCTGTGTCGCAATTTAGGCTAACCGACACGATCCAGCCGAAATTGATCTAGTTGAAAGGGTTTTGGCTAGAAGGGTTCCGACTGAACCAGTATGGCAATAACATGGTGGTTGCGTGGTAGGGGTTTCGGCTAGGAACGTTTCAGCTAAGCCCATTTAGGCCGAATTTGTTTCAATCGAAACCCATTCAATATATATCCCAAACGAGGCTTTAGCTATAAAATTAAGTTAAAAAATAGGGTTTTTTGTGTATTTATTTTTATTTTTTTTAATTATGCTATACAATATATGGATATTATTATTATTTTTAAAAGTTTTCATAACATATTAGTCTTTAAATAGATTTTAATAATAAAAATGACATTAAACATAGTAAAATAGGACACACACACACATTGTCTATATGTTTATGTACATACATATTTGTATGTCTATGTCTATGTTAAATACACATACACATACAAATATATTTTATGTGTTGGTAGTTTATGGTAGTTTTCAGAAAATATTTATAGTGTAAATAGAATATTGATCATATTAGACTATATCCACACAAAAACTTAAAACATTAGACCATATGCATATACTAGAGACATCCCTTTGCAAACTTAATTCAATCTCAAGAATAGAAAAACACAAACATACACAAATATAGATATGTACGTATGTTTGTACATGTATGCATTT
>MU224858.1:10727108-10759996 GCA_018584345.1 Thuja plicata
ATATATATCATTACTGGGATAAAGGATCAAAGAATGTATAATAAGTTGGAATAACAAAACAATTAATGATTCAACCAAATCTAGGATGGGGAGAAACTATTAGTTAAGTATCTACCTATTGATGATCCTCCTATAACCTTTATGCATTTAACTATATAATCTCCAATTCCTAGAAAATGAAAAAGGTTTTTTTGTTAAGAAACATGCTCTAATAGATCTCATTTACTCCATATGCATTCATTAATTCATTAACCTCAAATTGGTCAAACTTGAAAACTATTGTATCCACCCTTGTTATAGCGTTCAAGGAATGGTTTCTAATGGTAGAACTGTACCTTTTAAGAGAAATTTTCATCATTTTTTATATTTCCATGGGATGCTACTCTCAAATCTTAAATATTTTTCCTTCCTATAGGAGGTCAATACATTATTTTAGGAATCAATGGCTTCAAACACTTGTTCCTACCTTTGTGGGATTTTTCTAAAATTTAGACCCAATTCACTAATAATCGCTAGCACCACAACTTATGGGGACTCATAACAAGCTCTATTAGTCTTATTATTTCTCATCACATAGAAAGGTTACTTCACAAAGGATCTCATGGGATTATTGCCCAATATTTTTTCTACTATGATCATATAATTCTTTGTGTGCCAGCCACACAAGGATATCTAAGAAATCATATCTCACCATATACCTATATTCTTGGAATCCACTATCTTATCACCATCTCATCTTGAAAATTGTGTCATTTATCTTCTAACAAGGAGTAAATCTTCAATTGTTTTCCCATAATAGTACATTTTTAAAAAAATATTGAAATTGAGAAATTAACCTAAGAACACTTACTCCTTATTCTTATTGGTGCATATGATGGATCTAAATTTATTTTTATGACCAAAACAAAATATTCATCAAGGTTAAATTTACTATTCTAGCAAAACATGAGATCTTTGATAAAATCCAGGGTGCCAAATTTCCCTCTAAGGCAGATTTGGATTCTAGCTATCATAAGGCTCACATTGAATAAGATGACATTTAAAAACCTACTTTATACACAAGTATGATGGTCATTATGAATTTTGTCATCTATTTAGCCTCACTAATGCACATATAGATTTTAAGTTTGACAAATTATTTAGTAATTAATCCTTGTATTTTGTAATGGTGTCCTTACTTATGGTCACAATTGGGAGCACCCTTTTCACCTCAAATTTACCCTTAAAATCCTTTTTACTAATCATTTATGTGCTAAATATTCTAAATGCTCATTATGGCATTCCTATTAGTATCATGTTTAGATGCTTGAATTTCTTTCTGATATGTTTAAATGTTATGTATCATAGATATGTAACTTCCAATGGTATTTTTAAATGTTCAATGTGTAACTTTAGACCTTTTTAAAAACAATTGCACACTATATTACATATTTTAAGTTATATATATATATATATATATATATATATATATATATATATATATTCTTGCTTTTAAATTGTATAATGTATGCACATGCAAATATCTATATTTTCATATCATCGTGGCAGACCACAACTCACAACATATTGATTTTGAGCATACTGTGCACCTTGAAAGTGAGAAAACATCACATTAGTATACTACATTTTTCGAGGATAGGTTGTGGCTATTTATCAAAACTATCCAGAGATTACAACGTTCTTTAGAGCAGCTAGACCACACACTGTATAACACCTCTGCCCTTCCCAATAGGGAAAGGGCATCTAGTTTTTGAGGTGATTTGGTACATATGATTAACACTATTCAATCATATAATATGTATGATGATATCAATATTGATGCATTCTATACTTCTCTTTCCCATAGTGTTGTTGGTGCGACAAAATGGAAAATAATTGACAATGAATTTTCTATTGCTAATGTGAAGAGTGTGTTCCCTCATTATCAGGACAAAGGGAAAATTAGAGGATATAGGGCCACTAGGCGCAAAAATGTAGTTGTGGAACATTTTATATATCCTATATGATTGGAAACACATCATATATGGCCCCAAAAGGATGATTTGCCACTATTTTCTGCAAACAATTATTTGTAGAGTTCATTTAAATTATGATGTAGACTATACAGGTTATCCACAACATGTTGGGCAGGGGAAGGGAGGGTTTTTGGATAAGTTTAGATGACCAGATGTGCTAAAACCTGCCAATAAGTGAGAAATAGTTTGTCCAAACCTTTTGGTTCTTCCAAAATGTTTAAAACTCTCACATGTAGTAAACAGTACACCAAATGACACAAGGAGAGATATTTTTTCTAGTATTGTGACTGAGGTTAAATTATTGCCACCTAATCGTGTTATGTTGTGTTATCGTACAATTATTCCTCCTATTGATGATACATCTATCAGTTTTTATCCTTATGTCTAAGTGGACAGACCATCTCCTATTAAGGTTACACAGTTATCTGATGATCCTTTGCGTCACATTGGAGCATGCTTGTTGAGTGATCATCTAGATGCATATCAGTGCATTTCTTTACAGCTTGAGGACCCTTTCCATGAGGTATTGTCATATGTTAGGCGATTTATTTGTAGACCATCGAGATGGGAGACAAGAGGATGGAGGATATTTTACCACATCCTACAAGCCCTCCCCAGCATACAATAGTTGACCAAGATACACCTCCTGGTCATACATCTATTTATCCCATGTATGAGCCAGTGCCATCTATTCATGCTACACATGTCATACTAGAGTTCAGAGAGTTAATTCCAGTGTACTTATGGATGTTGTAGACCTTGGCGATGCAGTATAGATGTTGCAAATAAGGTATAAATTTTAATTGATTTTAAAAAGTATAGCTTGCTATATAATTTGAATTTTGACTTTTATACGAACTAGAGGTATAATTTTTGAATTTTGAATTTTATATATTCTAGGGTATTTTATTCGGTTCGACATATGGTAATTTGTAGTCACTTGGAAATCCTATTCATCATCATAAACAGGTAAATTTAAAAATATTAGATTAAATTCAGACCTCTAGAGAGCTCATTTAAATATTATATGTACATTCATTTTTCTTAAGTATTTAATTACATGTATGTATCCATACAAGTTTTTTAACATAATTTGTGTACAATTTAGGTTCTTTGATCATGTATCCAGGATTCATCTTCGATTCGTAGGGTCAATGAACATGATGCAGATGTTGGAGATGAGGTACAACTTAATTTTTTAAAGTTTAAATTAAAAAAATGTATATTATAAATATTAATTTATTTTTACCATGTTCTTAAATATTTGTCCATATATATATCTAGACATAATGTACACGTGTACTTAAAACACACAAAAGATCCAGACAATGCAGATGAGGTCATGGATCAGGATAGGGCCCAACTTGACCTAGATATGTTTGTAGAGACATTTCAGACATATTAGAGACTTATTTTATGCATACATACATATTTTAGACTTATTTTATAGATTGTATACATACACATGTATATTTTAGAAATTTCATTTTATAAATCTATCTTATTATTCATGTGTGTATTTTACATGTTAGATTTCATTTACATTATTTATGATTGCTTTATGCTCATTTTTGTACAAGATGAGACGTGTGTGTGTGTGTGTGTGTGTGTGTGTGTGTGTGTGTGTGTGTGTGTTAATTATATGTACTAATGTATATGTTTTACGATTTAAAATATTTTATATTCCATATTTTTTATTAAAGAAAAAGCAAGTTTTGAAGGGGCCCCAAAACCCTTTACAAAAAGAACACAAAATATTCTGCATTATAAACCCCCAACAAGAAATAAAAATCCAAGAATAAATAGACAAGTAGACACAAAACCAACCCATCCCCAACAGAACCAACAAAAAACCAGCCCAAGGCCAGCAAACCACAACTAGCAAGAAAAAAATAGAACTAGCCCAAAGTATTTGAGGTCACAACGACCTCTTCTTACAGTTTGCTCATCCTTTGAGCCACATTTTTTAGTTCTTGAATATCTTTGGGCAGGGGAGCAACCTTCTTCTTCAAACTTGTCCTGGTTGTCTCTCCAAGGCCCTCAATATTAGCAGCAAGAGCCTCCTTGTCCTGATCACTCTCCACTATAGCCCTCTTCTGGTGAGAAACCTCCAACTTCACCACAAGGTTATTCATGTTATCAGAAATATACTTAAGGATAATTATATATTCCTTGTTGATCAGTATATTTACTAAAGTTATTAAACATTCGACAAATTACAAATAACTAGAAAATAAATTGTCATGCAGAAATCATTTGGTTCCATGACAAGAAATAATATATTGGATGTGTGTTGATCATTAAATACTAAATAAAGTATTAAAATGAAAAATTATAGATAACTAGAAAATAAATTATGTCATGTGGAAATCATTTGATTTCATGACAAGAATGAATATATTGGATATATGTTGATCATTAAATACTAAAGAACTATTAAAATGACAAATTATAGATAACTAGAAAATAAATGATGTCATGTGGAAATTATTTGATTTCACGACAAGAAATAATATTTTGGATGTATGTTGATCATTAAATACTAAAGAACTATTAAAGAGACAAATTATAGATAACTAGAAAATAAATTGTGTCATGGAAATTTTATTCAAACTTGATGCAACCATAAATTATGTCATGGAAATTTAATTCACACTTAATTATTCCAAATCCTAATGCACATTAGTAGACCATATTCTTTTGAAAAAATTAACTCTATATATGCATGGAGAGTCATATACATAGTTTACTCAATAGAAAACATGACATTCAACCATAATGTGAACCAAATCAATTTACTTGAACCATCTAAAGAAATTACATGTATATAACCTAGTGCCATAAATGACACCAATACTAATGAAAACAAACATTCTAAGCATGTCATACAAGTTTTATTTACATTTGATGCAACATAATCTCTTTATAAATGTATACACATTGCTCGCACACAATACAACTAAGTTATATGAACCATTCTCACATGTACATGACATACAAATCAATCCATACAGTTCAATGATACAAATACCATTGAATCCTAATACACATACATAATGTGCACTATACAAACATAAATTCACATAAATATACCATACAAATCAATAAAATTTAGTATACATGTACCCCATCATTTCACATAAAATGCTACCAACACAATTTTTTTACAAGGCCATAAATACTACCAATAATCTAAGCACGGTATACAAGCTTTTAACAAAACCCTTCAAATCCAATATTCAAATCAGACTATAAATATAAATTCTCAACACTCATTTATTAATATATGGTCCTTGAAAATATGAGTTCAATGAAAGTACAAGCCTTTAGAAAAACAAGTTTAACTTAAAGCTTCTGGTACATATAGTCTGGATCCTCTCTATCTTCTATTATCTCTAAAAAAAATTCACGATCTTCAATAGGCAACCTCCACTTTTGGTTGCCACGTCCTCTTTCTGGCAATGTCTCCAACTACAATCTTGTCGCTATAACCAAGTGACTATAATGTAGAACTTTTTGGCTTGACATGTAATTAATAATGTAACACCATTTTTAACTATCTTTGTTTGTTGATAATATGTGCCTTCAACAACAACTGATGCAGTGGGATATGGTTGTCCATCACTATCTTCAGTTAATTCTGACAATTTGCATTTTGGTTTCATGTATCTTAGTAGATAATAATCTACACCTTTTATACTATCAGGATCTACAACCATGACCAAATATCACCTGTAGAACACAAATTAAAAATAAAAGTAAGAAAATTTATTCAACAATAAAATTTAAAAAAAATTAATTTTTTTTGGGAAAGAACATGTGTGTGCACGCACTTGTAACAACTAAATCAGAAACACGTTCATAACCAAATAAATATATATGATCATGAATATTTATATTACTATCACTATCTTCATAAGGAGGCATTGTGACTAACTGTTTATTTCCCATTGTGAAACATATCCATCTCTAATGTTCTCACATTGAGTATTTGTGTTGTTCTCAATGCAGTCAACACAAATGCGTGATTTTTCTCTTGAATCACAAGAGGTTTGCTATGTCCTGTAGTCATTACTTGATGTGAACTTCTAATACCAGAAATTGTTCAACAATTATATGGATTAGATCGATCAATATCTGTTACAAATATGAATTAAATACACATGCACATGTTTAGATCGAGAGTTAAATAAAAGTTTTGAACTCATCTGTACGTATATTTCAACAAAAGTAAATATACATTCAAAAGTCTTTTTTTTTAAGAATTTGAACACAAGATTTTACCTTTCATTTCCCAAAAATAATGTTTCTTGTATGCTTTGTCATGGCTACCAAAATGAATTTTGCACCATTCAACAATTTTATTTGAATTTTCTATGATGTTACCTGCACAATAACTCACTTTAGCTAATGAACAATTCATATATATAAGATATACTTATTTTTAAAGAAAATTGAAAATTCTATCTAGATCCACTTATACCTGCAAGTTGATGTTGGTGAAGTGTACGCTTCACACATACTCCTACTCCATTGTGCTCTCCTTTTCCATTTCCACTTTCAAAGAAGTTCCACAAACAATTATGTTACATGTAGCATGTGTTGTATGGATAGTCAATTAAAAGCTTTTGCAAACTTAAATTGTCCTAGCGTGGAGTTACAATCAAATTCAAAAATGAAGTTAAAATCGAATATAAAAACATATATAATCTATATACTAATTTAAGAAAAAAATAATGTAAACAAAAAATGAAATCAATTGAAGTATACTTACCAGCACATCCATCAGACCAGATCCGATGTTGTGAAGCATTTATCCCATGTTGTCTAATATCTTCAAAAAATATTCCAAAACAATGGGCTACATAGCTCATATCATGACATGTATCATCACTGATATAGAAATGAAACTCCTTGATAATAATGTGTTCATTTGGACTACTTTCTACACCATCCACATCAAATTGTGCATGTCTATAGAAAACTTGTACAAATATTGAAACTTGACCATAATGATAATTATGAGCTTGACTCTCCGTGTAAGGACTAAATGTATAGATATGATAGAAATCTGCAATTGAAAGAATACAACCTGATGGAAAATAATTTTTTGACTTGTGAAATTGTTTAGCCTTCCATCTTGCACCATGACAATGTTGGATATGTAGATAACTGATATTACGAAATCTAGTCATGAACTCAATGTAATGATGTTCGCTCTCTTTCAACACATTTTTTTGGATTCAAATCTTGTTTTAGTTTGGTATGTCCCATATTCAAATCTCTTCCACGTAACTAGCATTTAAACAGCAATATTCTCAATTTGCATTGAAAATTTCTTCAAATCTCTACAATCACTGCATGCACTTTTTATAGACTCTATATTGAACTCATCTGAATCTTAAAATAGGCTTCATAAATTGTGTTGTACTTCCAAGGATGGCTATATTTGGATTAATTACTATCATAGCTTTTTTATATGATTGTAGGTGTAGATGAAAACATGATTTAAACAACAACAAGTTTCACATACGTTGTTTATGTGTACAAAACAAGGACACAATGTCTCAAACATCCTTTGAAAAATCTTCACATCTAAAAATTCTTGCTTGAGTGCTTTAAACAATTCACTTTGTGTTGTATCTATTAAATGTTTTGGATGTAAAAAATTTATACCATCTTCATCTATCATTTGTATAGTGTCTCTTCTATTGGACGAAACATGAGAGTGGCTGGTCCAATATTCAATGACCTATCTTTTTACATCTTCAAAAAATTTGTCTTTTTGAGGAAGCCTAAAAATATTTATCCGGTTCTTTTCAATGTTTCCATCTAACATATTTCTCCTCCTAATATAGCTTTGAATAGTTCTTCTAGATACATTCAGTAATTGAGAAATTGCTTGATCCTATTTTCTTTGGGATAATTTCTTACAAGAAATCATAGTCATCAATGCTTTACATGCAACACTTAAATTAACACCTCAACTTGTGCTATCAATAGTTCAATGATTCTTGCAAATTTTCAATTATTGTTTGTTTTACATCTCCTAACCTTTTCTTATTATCAACACCCAATAACTCCAAAACATGGGTCATTTCTTTTTTTACTAAATAACTTAGTAAATAATTGTGCTCTTCCAAACAAACATTTAATTTGAAAATAATCATCCCAATTATTTTTACAATTCAATTTCAATGTTCTTTTAGGTATCATATATTTAGAACAAATTATATTGAAAAGAGAATATTCATTCATCTCCATCAAATTTTCCATACTAGGGAAAAATTTCTAGATTTAGTAGTACCAATTTGTTCCCGTACCTGAGTTGTAGCTTTTTAAACATCAACAGGTTGCTCTTGAACATCAATAGATTGTTCTTGAACATCAACAAGTTGATCTTGACTATATTTTGTATGACCTTTCATTTTATCATCCCTTTTTCGCTCATACTACCTTAATCTAGTCTTTTTATTCCTCATTGCACAAACTGTTCAGATGGAGTTTTAATTCACCTATACACAAAAAACTACATATACATTTACTAACAAAACTCATATATAATATTTATAAGTTCATAAATCTTACTAATTTTAAATATTAAAAAACCTACAAAAAATAATTTAAAAAATAAAAAAGATAAATTGTAAAACCAACTTGTAAAAAATTGAAGCTTTTTCACAATTTATGTGAAACATTGCAACCCTTAATGCAAAAACTTGATTTTCTCCAAAAAAATTGCAAATAAATTAATTTTAGGAAACAATTAATTAAATAATTTGCATATCTTTTTTGTTTTTAAAATTAAAAAAATTAAATTATTTCCTCTTATATGAGGCTATTCTCGCATGGTCACTAACATGACCATGCGAGTCGACCTTAATGATTATGACCGAAATATTTCTGGCCATAAAGGTTTTGGCCAAAAGGGTTCTAGTTAAAACCCTTTTGATTGAAACAACCTACGTCGCATACTAAGTGGTAGCCACATCACCAAATTCCTCATATTACTATAATTCCTCACTTTCACAACAAATTTCTCCTTCAAAATTCAATTTATTAAAAAAAACTAAAAATACCCTTTTATAGAAAGTCAAGAATCTGTTCATATAATTTTTATAATGTTTTGTTTAGATTTAATATATTTTAATTAAAAAATACTACAAGTAGGTATTCTAGGATTTGAAAAGAGGTTGATTCAAAACAAAGAAATAAATATTAAATCATATTTAAAAATTTTTAAAATACATGAATCATTAGAGGAGAGAGTCTTCTTCAAGAATGGATTTTTTAATTAAGATACATTTTATAAAGAAAATATGGTGGGAGATGAAAACTATCAAATTCAGGTATGTTGGACTTTAAAATGTTATAACGAAAAAAATATACATCAAAAACTCTTTTTTCACGCACTAGTTATTTATGTAATCTATTTGGGATGTTGAAATCATAAAAAAAAATGTTCATTTACAATTTTTTGGGTGGGAACTAGACCCCTTGATTTTTAACATTTTTCAACAATAGAAATTTTGGCTTTAAAATTTTGAAAAAAATATCAATTATTGTTTTTTTAAAAATAATAGGCATAAACTTCATCAATTTTTACACATTTCATCAGTTTACATTATCTTCAAATTCAAAATAGAAATGTCACTTTTATGCTGTCAAAATTGAACAGTTTTGGTTGTGTTAACCTTATCCTTTAAAAAAGTGTGACAAGGGTTTGTACTTTTACCCATGTTGTAATGAGCAATCCTCAATGGACAATGCAATAAATCTCCAAGTACCATGTTTACAAAACCTAAAATATAAATCTGAATGATTCCCCTTATAAGATGAAAGGAGAGTTGTTGCAAAATCCATTGGAAGGATAACACTATATACAAACCTTTGTATCGGTATGCACAACTCAAAGATACCCTGTCAAATTTTCATCAAAGTTCCATTAAGCTAACCTTTTAGGTTTTTGGCTTACAACTCAAGTGCAAAATTATAATCAATAAGAATTAATATCCATAACCTCAAATAATTTGTATTGACCTATGCATAGTAGTATCAGTGTTATCATTAGCAACATCACTGTTAGAGTAATAGTTCATTTGTCTTTATAATTAAATCACTTCGGTTTAATTATTAAAGCTCACTATTATTCTATTCACTTAAGCTTGTCATTTGTAGGTGCATAATAATTAATATGTTTATTAATTATTAATGCACAAACCTAGCTTTTTCTGGCTTTAGGGTTTCTTACCTTATATGCCGCTTTTGTAATTATTGTTCATTACTTTTTGAGAAATATAATTTTGCTTTCACTCCGCTGAGATTTTCCAAGGCTTCTGTCTTTGTGGTTTCCATTCAGCATTAGGTATTTGCATGTAGGTGTTCTTGGCAAGCTGTGAAGTTGGATTTCTCAACTTCTACATGGTATCAGAGCCACCCTGTCGCTGCTTGGTCTGAAGGTTTTTCGAAGCCGTGAGTCACAGATTAAAGCCACAGCTTCTATGGGGTTTCTTCTTCACTTTGGAGGAGGCGCTATTTTTTGGAGCCGTTTTAGAAAAAATGGACTCCACTATTGCGTTCAGAAGGCTCGAGAGAGTCAAAATACCTATAAACTTCGTTGGTTTTGGTCACAGTGACCCCAGAGAAAAAAATTTGACCTCCTAGGCCGTACGGCTCAAAAATGAGGCGAAATAAAAAAAATTAAAAAAAAACTTTTTAAAAATCTTTTAGGGCTGCCAGAGCGCGCCTCCAACGCGCCACCCAGGCTCGGCTCAGCCCGACTCAGCCCGGCCTGCGCCCACCGGCTGCCAGTCTCTGGCAGAGCAGCCGTCACCACCGGCAGAGCCACCAGCCATCGTGCTGCCGCCCAAGAGTGGCCAGCCACAGGCGACCACCACCGGTCTGCCACTGGCCCGCAACCGCAGCTGGTACGGTGTTGATGTCAGCCACCAGAAAAATTTTCCAACAAAAAATTCAAAATTTTCTAGCGTGTTTCCAATTTTTCAGCGATCAGAAATTTTTTTTCCGGTGAACCTCTGACAGCCGTCAAATTTTTTCTTGGCAGCTATGACTGTCATTTGGACGTCAAATTTGTTGTCGTCTCTGTGTTTTTCTAGAGATTTGTTTTTCGGAGGGGCACTTGGTTTTTTGGCCGTAACTTGAGCATACGGTGTCCGTTTTCAAAAAATAAAATATCGCTGGAAAGGTGTTTCCGAGCCAGACATGATGATGCTAGTATTAATCACTAGTTTGGCCATTTGAGCTCTTATTTTTAGCATCAAAGTTGAGGCTTTTTTTCCTCCTCTGCATTTGGACCTCAGGTTTTTCACTTGTTCTTTGTGTTTTTTGCTTCGTTTTGTGGTGTACGGGAGTTAGTTTGATAGTTTGTGGGGGGGTGCATATTTATTTCTACATTTTTAATTTAGAGAGACCCTTCTACTTCTGTCTTATTCTCTCAATGTTAGACACATCCATTATCATTCTGACTCCACATAAATACCACACATGGAAGCCACAAATGACCAGAATCCTCATGTCATGAGGTTTATGGTCCTGCCTGGATGCGGCTCAGCCAGTTCTACAGAGGCCTTATGAGGCTCTTATGCACAGAAATAGGATGGATGAGGCAATGGGCCTCATAGCCATGAATATTTCAGATGGGTTGTTGTTCCACCTGGATGGTCTGACCACACCCAGGGATATGTGGGACAAGTTTTCCACCTTGTTTGGCACAATGAATCAGTTCAGGGTTCTCCAAATAGATGTAGAGTTCACCTCCTTGGTACCTGAATCATTCACCAGCATTGAGGACTTCCCGATGAAGTTCAAGTCTCTTCGATCTATTTTACAAGTTGCTGGAAAGACGAAGTCAGATGATGAGTGTATCTTTCTGATACTCTTAAAGCTTCGTGGCCCTTATCATATTTTCACTTCTACCTTCTACTCCACTATGGATGCACTGGGTGCACGATATGTTATGCCCTCTTTTGAGACCTTCTGTGACAGGTTAACTCATAAGTAGTCCAAGCTCAGTCAGATGGATTCTCTTACAGGTTCATAGTCACAGGCATTGCTTGCCAAGTCATCTCAGGATACACAGAAGCCAAAGCTGAAGCAGATATCTGATTCCTCTTCTCAGCACTCTACTGGCCCACCATCTTCTTCTAAGAAGGAGAAATAGAAGACTAAGAATCCTACCTGTTCATATTGTCAGAAGGGGCCTCATGATGAGTCACATTATTTTCAGAAGATATTTGATGGCTATGAGAAACATATTGCAGATTTGCAAGCTCTCCTTCAGAAGAGCACTATTTCATCTCCATCCTCTTCCACCTCACAGGGGTTTGCTTTTTAGTCTTCTGCCTCATCTTCAACATCTGGACAGGATTTTGGACAGGCTCATGCATTACGGGCTTCCATTGCATCCCCTTCCCAGGTCCCTTGGATACTAGATTCAAGTGCTTCTCACCATATGGCGTCTTCTTCAGAGATCTTCTCTTCTATTGAGGCTTCTCCTATTCCCCACATTCTCATGGGAAATAACACTGTTATGCCAGTCTGCGAGAAAGGTTCTGCACGCATTCAGGATGGCACATTCAATGATGTATTGTATGTTCCATCTCTATTTTCAAACCTTCTCTCGATTTACCATATTACACACAGTGGATCAGGGAAGACAGTTGAGTTCACGCTAGATTTAGTCTTCATTCGGGATAGTGCGACAGGAGGCATTGTTGCTACAGGGACAGTTGATCATTCCACCCATCTCTACACCTTCACACATTTTGGTCCACCATATCCATTAACGGAGCTCAGCTCTCCTCTTCCACGAGAGCATCATGTGGTGCAGTCAGGTCACTTGAGCCTCTGTGTTGTACCTGAGACCACTGCTGTGACTACCACACCACATCTTGTTGAGGTTTCTTCCCTTCAGCAGGACTCTTCCTCAGCACTGCCAGACCCTCCAGCTCCATTCATCAAGCCACCAGGTGCAGTTTTTGAGGATTCTACAGAGGACACTCATCTCCTCTCTCATGATAGTGTCAGCGCACCTGTCATACCACTTGCATTGGGGATTCCATTTCAGGATCCTCGTGTCTACTCCTTTGAGCATCAGCTCAGCCTTCCAGTGACACCTCATCTTTTGAGGTTACTTCTTAATTTCTCACTTCCTTTCACTCCTTTGTATTGGCGTCATGGTGGTTTTTTCATTGATCCAAGGGTTCTTTCATTCTGGGGGGCTTTGGAGCCTTGACCCTCTCTCACGGGGGGTTGGAAACATGCATTGTACTTATGGCTTTGAGAGAGTCTCTTGAAGTCATTTTTTGTCTTTCACTTGCTTTTCTATCTCTTTTTAGAGAGAATTTTTTCCCACTGGGTTTTCTCCTTTATCTCTGGTTTACAGAGATTTCCTTGTATTGGGTACCTGATCAGGCCTTGTTGTCGAGACCCTCTTTTCTTTTGCTTTCATAGCTGTGCTAGGTTAGTTACCTCCTGAGCTTTGCTTAAGGGGGGGTGTTAGAGTAATAGTTCATTTTTCTTTATAATTAAACCACTTTGGTTTAATTATTAAAGCTCACTATTATTCTATTCACTTAAGCTTGTCATTTGTAGGTGCATAATAATTAATATATTTATTAATTATTAATGCACAAACCTAGCTTTTTTCGGCTTTAGGTTTTATTACCTTATATGCCACTTTTGTAATTATTGTTCATTACTTTTTGGGAAATATAATTTTTCTCTCACTCTGCTGAGATTTTTGAAGACTTCTATCTCTATGGTTTCCATTCAGCATTAGGTATTTGCATGCAGGTGTTCTTGGCGAGCTGTGAAGTTGGATTTCTCAACTTCTACAATCACAAATGTATAGCCAGAAAATGGAAGCACTTCCATGGTAGACTGGTTTAGCCTTTCAGGTAAGTATTTTTGGGTCATGTCAAGCGCCTTGAATGGGTTCCTGACTTTGATCTTGCTTTATCCCCCTGTTCTGCCCCATTTCCACTCTTTCCAGCCTATTTGTGGCAACCCAGATTGAGAAACTGGGACTTTGGCCTTGGGGTCTAGGCCGACCTTTTTGGGTCAAGGTCAACCATGACCTTGACCTAGTTCAAGGTCAACCTCAACCTTGACCTAGGTCATAATCAACCTTTTTTAGGTCTGAGGCTAAAATTCCATAATCTTAGGGTTTCCGAATGTTGTTCTTTGAAAAAAGTTAATTCCTATTTTCGGGTTGGCTATTTCAGACTTTGGGACAACAAATCCTCAATTATATTTAGCATGGGTCCTCTTCTAGGGGCATGGGTCCAATTAGAATTTAGTTCTCCTATGTCGGCCTCTCTAGAAGATTGTGCCCTAATTTCATATATAAGGAAGCTTTTCTCTCTCATTTTCTCTAATCAGAACCAAGCATTAAGAAGCAAAAGCATAATCAAGAATCCTAAAACTTTCAAGACTTGAAGAGTGAGATCTAAAGGTGAAGAAGAAAGATTTGAAGTAAGATTTGAAGCAAGCCAAGTAGTCATTGAAGCATTCATCCATTCTCAAGCACTTCTCAAGCATCTATTTTCATCAAGGAGGTCCATTGGTGGCCATTGAAGGATTAAAGCTATGTGGAGCCCTCTTGTTGAAGATTTATCCATCCACATTCCTCCAAGCCTCTTCCAATTCAAGAACCCATTGAAGATTGGTGTTGAATATCTACAAAGAATTTGATTAAAGACATCCTACATTCTCCATTCTACATTATACATTCATTTGGTGCATCCATACTTGTGGGTTCAGGTATTCAAATCCTCCACAAGGACTTTTACATGAACAAGGTGAATTGTTTCATTTACTTTGTTTATTCCAAAAATTTCAATTATGTATTTGAGGTTAATTCCAAAACTGGGGTTTGACTAAGAAAAACCCCTCCCCCAACAAACAAATCTCTTTTTTCTTGCAGGAACAGGTTCGGAACAGTACATCGGGATGAAGATTCGCATACCCTTTTCAACAAACTTTCGGGATCCAAAAATAGAATTTCAGTCTACAACTTTTTAGGTTGATTGTGACCTAGGGTGTAGTCAGAAATTCTGGCAAATGGTGACATTGACTTGAGGGTATAAATAAAAACTGTCTCAGAATGGAAAAATATTTCTGGGTTTTGTCTATCTCTGCGTTTCTATTCCAGATTTGGTCTCAAATTTTCTAGAAACTCAACATGGGCTTCAGAAAACAATATTATTTGATTTGCAATATTTCAAGGTTAGTGCATTTCTCCTATTCAATTCAATTAAGGTTTTCAATCTATCTAAATCTAAAATACATTTCAAATTAATCAATCAAACACGGGTACTTAAGATCTTCCTTCCTTATTCTTATTTCCAAATGATTGATTCATTTATGCATTGATCCTTCCTTTTGGGTTAATCAATTTGGATCTTTCATTTACATGTCTAAGGATAGAAGGAGAGTATCTTATTTACCCCCATAAAAATAACAAACAAAAAAATATTCAAATGTAACATACAGACCATGTATTCATTTTTATATGTTACATTTTGGTGAACCCGCGATAGACAACTCTTTCTTTTTGGTGTTAGATTTACATCTTTTATGATTAGATCTTGCATGCATATTAGATTAGTTTTCTTTTATGTTCTTGCATTTCCTTTCAAAAATTAAAATCAACTCTTTGCTTTCTAAATTAGTTCATTTACATTACATTGGTGTATGAGCTTTACCACTTCTGGTTCTACTTATAGTATCCCGGTTAGAAGAAGTCGTAGACTCATGGGTTCCTTTGATCCCAAATCTTCCTCTTCTTTCTGTAGGATCCTGAATGACAAATTGAATACTCATGATTCCAATCCTTCTATGGAGCATAACTCTTCTCACTCATCTCATGATGAGGAGGATGATTTAAGAGTTCCTCCTCAACAAGTGTGAAAACTTTCAACTGAACTTGCTAAAATGGGAAATTGGCTTATCCAAGAAAACCATAATCAAGATTCTATTCAAGATATAGAGGCTCTTAAGAAAGTCCTTCGTGATAGTGATCAAGGTGTTAGTTTATTGTGTGGTATCAGTCATCTTGTGCATTCAAATGTTAAACCTTTAGCTCAAGAGGCTCAAGATCTAGGATATACACCTCATATCACTAGTCAAGAACCTTCTTATGTTCCTTTACCTAACATTCCTACTTATACTCCTCCTTTGATGACTACATCTCTCCCAATTTCATCTATTCCTGTGAGTGTTCCACTGATGTCTTTACCTATAACCTCACAACCTTCATATCATAGTGTACCTTTTACCTATATTAATCCTCTTCCAACTGTGGTTCCAAATGTTCCACCGATTGTAACTTCTATTCCTGCTGCTTCCTACACATTTCCTAGTGTTCCTAACATTCCTATGCCACCTGTGTCTTCTAATGATTCCACAATTATTAGTTTGGCTCAGGTTGTGTCATCTTTACAAAAACAACTTGCATCATTAACTCAATCCAAGTTTAGCATTCCTACATGTGACATGGGTAGTCCCTTATCTTTAGACATTATTCATGCTACTATTCCTCAACAAGCCGATATAGCTCGTCTAAAGAATTACAATGGTAAAGGCGATCCTATTACTCATGTTAAAACATTTCAAATCCTTTGTAGTGATTATGCTCATGACCATAGGATTTTAGCTAAACTGTTTGCTAAAACCTTTCGTGATAAGGCTTTGCAATGGTATTGTTCTTTACCTCCTTATTCTATTGATTCTTTTCCTAAACTTGCTAATACCTTCATTCAACAATTTCAAAATAACATTGGTCCACAAGTTTCCTTAACGGATTTAATGCATTGTAAACAAAACACTAAATAAAAATTGACTGATTTCATAGGTAGATTTAAGCATTTGTATGCTTAGATTTCTTACCATGTTCCTAATATTGATATTCAACACATGTTTATTTTAAATTTACAAAAGGATATTAGAGATAAGATTCTGCTTACTGAATTTACCTCTTTTCAACAACTTTGTGCAGCACTTCATTATTATCAATTACAAGTGAGTCAATTTGAGAGAAACACTCCAATGGATCCTTTTCCAGTTAATAAGAGTGACAATGCTCCTAATCCTAATAAATTTTAGAAACCTAACAACTACATCACTTGATTAATAAACAGATGAATGTGGTTGCTGATCAAGTTGTTGTTGCATCTCACAATGCCACTTCTGCATCTACTGCTTTCTGTATGAATTGTACGTTTACTCCTCTCTCTGAATCTTTACATTCTATTATGAGTAGGTTGTTAAGTGCTAATATGATTACCTTGCCTCCTATTGGACCTCTCCTTCCTACTACTATAGCTTCAAAATCCTTTGATTCTAAAGCTTTTTTCCAATACCATCGCCAAAATGGCAATGATACTGAAAAATGTTATTCTCTAAAGCATAAAGTTAAAGACTTAATTGATTCCAATGCTTTATCTATTGATAATCTTGATATTAATGGAAACAAATTTGTCTCTCCTCCTAATCAAAACCTTCAAATCTACATGAACCCTCTACCTATACATGATACTAATACTATCGCTCAACCATCTTCTGTGGATATCGTTTACAATTCAAAGATGGATGATCTTAATCACATTGTTAATCATTGTGAGAGCATTGTTGTATCTCAACCTATTATTCAAGATCCTTCACCTCCACCTCAACTTCTAGTTCTACCTAAACCTCAGAAACAAACTAAGGATAAGTGACTCGGGAACTTTCAATTACCTTTGATGATTCTGAGACTATTAAGGCTCCCGATGGTCCCCTTTATATTTATGCTAGGATTTCTAAGATACCTACGCATGGTTTTCTTGTTGATCCCACATATTTAATCAATGTTATTACTGAGGAAAATATTTTTATGAAAGGCCTACAACGTGATTGTTATGATCCATCGGATGCATGGATCCAAACTTGTAATGGTTTTCTCTATCCTGCACTTGGTTGTATTAACTTACCTATTGAACTTTGTGGCAAGGTTGTAGATACTACCTTCATCATTTTTCCTACATCTAATCAATTTCAAGTCAAATTTGGTTTTCCTTGGATAACTTCTATGCATGCTATTGCTTCTCCTATTCATAAATGTCTTAATTTTATTCATAATGGAGAAGTAAAAACTATTAATCATAGTCTATATCAACCTTCCAGGCCTAGAGATTGTGCTACTCTAGATTTATTTTGGCCCTCATTACCTAATTCATGTCCTCCTCGCCCTGACAACCTTTTTCGCTCATATCAAGCCTATAAACATCACAAGATAGTTGAGTTAAGCATGCCTCAGATAGATCTCAACCGTGGTCTTTTGTCAACTCCTTCTATACCTCCTTTATCCATTACTTCTAATTCTATTACTCAACCTCCCAGTATTTCTACTCAGCCTACTGTGAATCATATCAATCCTCCTACAGAACCGGTGAAGGAATCAATGGTTATTCCTCCTAGTTCTCCACATGTGTCAAACAAATCAAAACATGATAAATCTACTAATGAATGTCGTAAGAAGCATAGAGCCAATGCTAGGGCCCATGCTTCTCTTCATTCAAACTCTTTATCTTCTTTTGATCAACCTATGCCTGATGCGTTGAAAGAAGTCAATATTCACAATAATATTAAGATGAATGAGTATGATGATCCTATTCGCATCTTAGATCCCATTTCAATTAATCTTGATGACGAGGATACTTTAGATGATCCTATTGATCTTAGTGATGAATATGAGACCATTGACCTTGACACTGACTTACCTCATATGCTTTCACCTCAATTGAAAATTACACCTAGTATCGAGCAACATGATTCTCAAGAGGATCCTTGTTTAGAACTGGCTATTATCCCTATTGTATTGGATATAGTCCTTCTTGCGAGTTTCCCACCTTCCCTACATGATATAAAGTGGGATGGGGAGAGTAGGCGATGCGCCTGATTGGATCTTATCCTTCGTGGTTCTAATTTCTTTGGGGAATGGTGTCAATTCATTTGCAATAATATCATATTTATATGGACATGTTATATTATGATCATACTGACCCCACAGTAGGTAGATCCCTTCTATGCTCTTTGTATGTTTATGTGATATTTCCCATGAGTTGTCTTTGTTTGGGGGCATCTCGTAGTGGAAAAGTAATCAGTAGAGTTGTTTATGTTTCCGTTCAAGCCATTGCTCCTATTAAAGTATTAGCAATGACTTTAACATGGGGGCATACGCTCTACTCACTTTTTGCACACACACATGTTCAAAACATTTTCAATACTTAAAACTTTTTCCCTTTATGGATTAAAGGCTAATCCTTAAAGCATGGACATTCTACTTTTTAGGATCTCTTGATCCCTCCAGTTTAAATTTACACGGATCTCTTGATCCCTCCAATTTCAATCTATAATGTTTTTATCCCTTAAATTCGGACGGTTTCCTTAAGAACGGATCTCCCTGATGGATTGACTAGTGAGTAGCCACATTCACTACATGGTTCAACTCCATCTTCCCAGTTATACTTTTTCCTTGTATGGTTCACAATGGGACATAAGTTCTCATTGGGCGAGGTAACCATACCCTCTCTTTCTCCTTAACTGGTGATGTCTCTCTTATCATGATCTTAGGGTTGATAAAGACTTAAGTCCCTTGGGGGCTTGAGGATTTCTTTGTCCCTTTATGATTCCAATAAGATTATCTATTCTTTATGATCTCCTTTACCAAGAGTTTGTATTGAGTCCATACTCTTGATAAAGTGGGGGCTAAATGTATAGTCAGAAAATGGACGCACTTCCATGGTAGATTGGTTTATCCATCCAGGTAAGTGGTTTGGGGTCATGTCAAGTGCCTTGAATGGGTTCCTGACTTTGATATGGCTTTATCCCCTTGTTCTGCCCCATTTCCACTCTTTTCAGCCTATTTTGGCAACCCAGATTGAGAAACTGGGACTTTGGCCTTGGGTTCTAGGTTGACCTTTTTGGGTCAAGGTCGACCTCGACCTTGACCTAGGTCACAATAAACCTTTTTAAGGTCTGGGGCCCAAATTCTAGAATCTTAGCATTTTCAGATATCGGTCTTTGAAAAAAGTTAATTCCCTCTTCCAGGTCGGCTGTTTCAGACTTCGGGACAACAAATCCTCAATTATATTTAACATAGGTCCTCTTCTAGGGGCATGGGTCGAATTAGAATTTAATTCTCCTATGTCAGCCTCTCTAGAAGATTGTGCCCTAATTTCATATATAAGGAAGCTTTTCTCTCTCATTTTCTCTAATCAGGACCAAGCATAAAGAAGCAAAAGCATAATCAAGAATCCTAAAACTTTCAAGACTTGAAGAGTGAGATCTAAAGGTGAAGAAGAAAGATTTGAAGCAAGCCAAGTTTCCATTGAATAATTCATCCATTCTCAAGCACTTCTCAAGCATCCATTTTCATCAAGGAGATCCATTGGTGGCCATTGAAGGATTCAAGTTCTGTGGAGCCCTCTTGTTGAAGATTTCTTCATCCACATTCCTCCAAGCCTCTTCCAATTCAAGAACCCATTAAAGATAGGTGTTGAAGATCTACAAATCAATTGATTGAAGACATCCTACATTCTACATTCTACATTCATTTGGTGCATCCATACTTGTGGGTTCAAGGATTCAAATCCTCCACAAGGACTTTTACATGAGCAAGGTGAATTGTTTCAATTACTTTGTTCATTCTAGAAATTTCAATTATATATTTGAGGTTAATTCCAAAACCGAGGTTTGACTAAGGCAAACCCCTCCCCCAACAAACAAACCCCTTTTTTTCTTGCAGGAACAGGTTCAGAACAACAGATTGGGACGGAGATTCGGATACCCTTTTCGGCAAACTTCTGGGATCCGAAAATAGAATCTTAGTCTAAGAATTTTTAGGTCGATTGTGATCTAGGGAGAAATCGGAAATTATGGCAAATGGTGACATTGACTTGAGGGTACAAATCAGAACTGTCTCAGAATGGAAAAAGATATTTGGGTTTTGTCTGTCTCTGCGTTTCTATTCTAGATCTGGTCTCGGATTTTCCAGAAACTCAACATGGGCTTCAGAAAATAGCATTCTTTGATATGCAATATTTCAAGGTTAGTGCATTTCTCCTATTCAATTCAATTAAGGTTTTCAATCTATCTAAATCTAAAATACATTTCAAATTAATCAATCAAACACGGGTACTTAAGATCTTCCTTATTCTTATTTCCAAATGATTGATTCATTTATGCATTAATCCTTCCTTTTGGGTTAATTAATTTGGATCTTTCATTTACATATCTAAGGATAAAAGGAGAGAATATTATTTACCCCCATAAAAATAACAAACAAAACAATATTCAAATGTAACATATAGACCATGTATTCATTTTTATATGTTACAACAATAAAATAGAAAAAATATAGATATAAAAAGTCACTACTCTTATGAACACCATAGAGATTGAGTGAACCAATATCCTCCACAATAATTGTGACTAACTCTAAAATTGCCTTACTAGGTGTGTGTGTGTGTGTGTGTGTGTGTTTATTAATGGCCTAAATTTGCACCTGTGTGTAAACATTTGTTTATCATTACCCTTACCTTAGCATAAGACTCAAAAATCCACATTTTTTATCTACACCCACTCATTGGTTTGCCTCATCACCCGCTTTAGAAATTCAGCCATGCGGCTTATCACACATAGGACGTGTGCACACCGCAGAGATGTCTACACAGCAGGAACTCGTCCATGAATCTAAAGACATGTATAATGTCATTGGAGTGTTATAAATTTTCACCCTGCAATTGTAATGCTCGAATATGCTACCTATAGAAGCAAAATTTAAATTCAGCCATTATAAGCTGAGTTTGGGACTTCATTTGGTCTTCTACTACTTCTCACAAATAGTTTTGGGCTTACACATTGATCATTCTCAAGCTTCATTCATTTTATTGCATCATTTCCAAGCTCTACATATAGATTTGGGACTAGCTCTTGGATTTGGGAGCTCTCATCTTCACACACGTATCTGCTTCACACTTCATGACCTGAGGGGAGTTCATTTCCTTTGCTTGTCTTATGTATTTGAGAATATTATATTATCTCTATCATTTTTTTGGTATTTTATTATTGCATATCATTCATCTCCTATTATCTATCACCCACTTTGTGTCTTCTTGGTTGTTGTGTACGTGGAAACACCAAAGCAGAGATCTGACTGAGGGAGGTCTCCAAACAACCAACTGTATGCTTTTCATTGTTTTTGTGTGTGTGCAGGTTTTGTAGAGATGCAAGTTCATCACATCAACTTCATCAAATGAAAAATAAGGTATTATCTTCTCCCATCCTTTATAATTTTCATAGCTTGAAGTTATCTTATTGTCACATTTAGATTCATGTTAATTCCCCTAAACAATTTTTGTTAGTTTTTGTTTACTTTTTATGTTGTTGTCTCTATACTTTGTCAGTACGGGACGTTAGCGCTCTGAGTTGGCATCCTATTTCCACACTATCATCTGAGACCCATGCTGGTTTCCAAGGAAGTGAGCTTGTGGAGATCATCCTTTGTTCTCGGTAGTTATCTCTTTTGTTTGCAGTAATCTAAATATTTTTATTTGATAGTGTGCTTGAGTTATTCACATTTATTTTCATTTGGTGATCAATTAGTTTAAGGTTGCTTGCACTTTAACATTTCAGTTAGTTATAACTCATCCAAACAAACACTATATTTGATCCCCTAGCTCTGCATGCTAGTTGAAATCAGGTGGTGTAAGGGAAGGTTCATCCCTTGAGACTTTAATTGGTCTCTAGATCAGTGCATTTTTCATTCTCCAAATTTTGGTGAACCTGAAATGAACTAGGAACCTCTTTATCAAAATTTCATCTTAGAGACAATCTTGTTGCATACATGGTGACTCTCACTCTGATCTCCCCGCCTACTCAAAGGGTGCCTGAAATGACTTTTGATGAACTGTATAGCGAAGAGCCTTCTCCCCTTTATGTCCCAACCTCAATCAATGACATATTTGTTAGAGGTGTCTTGGTTGACCCTACTTATTAGGTTGATGTGATCACTAGGGAGGTTATCTTTGTCAATAACCTAAATCAAGAAAAGTATGACTAGTGTCCCACCACCATTAGGATGCATGACATGATGTCCCTTCCCCCTTTTGGGTCTACCACTTTGACGGTCCAAGTAGGACCCAAAGCAGTTTTCTCAATATTTGTGGTGATTCCTGAATCAGACCTCTTCAATGTCAAACTAGGCATTCCTTGGTTGGCCTCTATGGGAGTTATCCCATCAGTCATTCATAAATGTATAAATTTTCCTCATGAAGGGATTATTCATATTATCTAGGAAACTGGATATCATCCTTTGGTGTCTCGTGGGGATTCTCTCTTAACCATTTTTGGCCTACTCTGATAGGGCCCTTGTGTCCCCAAAAGGATATAATGTTCCTTTTTTATCAAAAGTATAAGGCTGGAGAACTAAATTTGAAATATGTAGCACCTTCCCCTGCTCAGCCCTCTCATGAGGCTCAACGTGCTTCATCATCTGTCACTTCTTCCTTGGGGGATAAAGGAAAGTGTGGGCCCCATGGGAAGCCTCCTCGCCTTCCTTGGGCCATGTAACCTCAAGCAGTGTCCTTTGTTCAAGCATCTACATCTAATGTGGATAAGGGAAAGGCACTCATGTTGTTGAAGCTCAAGGTGTATTCATGTTGTTGATTCCCATCATCATATACATACCTTTCCCTTCCATCTATGGAAATGGTAAGATATCTCCCAAGACTTTGACATCTCCTTTTTCTCCTACTCCTCGTCCTTCAAGGGCATCCTCTGTTCCTCCCACTGCTCATAGGGAAAAAATAGGAAGGGCACTTGTGACTAAACCAACAATGCCTCCATTATCCCCACCTCAGGTATTTCATCAGTAGGTTCATATTATTTGTCAATAAAGACATCAATGACCACTCCCATGGAGCAGGATGGTGTTGTGTATTCGCAAGCTTCTCAAGCAGACTCACATCTGCTTCAGAATTAGCTTGCATGTGAGTGTAAGCATCATTGAAGGTAGAGGGATTTATCTTGTGAGGTCGCCGCAAGGGCGAAGAATGTGTCTTCCAAACCTATGTATGTTTTTCCCTCTGCCTCTAGCTCTAGCTCTACTCCCACTTAAGTTGCAACTACGCCAATCCCTTGCCCTGTGATCACCTTTGTCATGCTTCCCCCTACACTGAGAGTAATCATTAGGCCCCATGAAAAATGAGTCCATGTGTTCATCTCTCATTTGCAGGAGCCATCTTTGATCACCACTCTGCCAGAAGTCCAACCATACCCTAAGCCTATGAATATGTACACTCAAGTAGTATCGAGTGTAACAATATCTACCCATCCTACATTTGCCTCATCTCAGGACTACCATGCTAGCTTCCCTGATGTCTTGAAGGCTGCTATAGTTGAGTGGATGTATTCTCCTCTTTCTTTTAAGATAAAGTTTGAGGAGGGCCATGTTCGAAAGTTTAGGCATCATAAATCTTCACTAGCAGATCCTCTTTTTTTGGTCCCCGTAGTGGAGTAAGCTCTAGCTTCTCCTTAATTTATCTCTGCACCTTTTGCAGAGGTCAAAGGGGAGTCTTCTTCATCTGAACCTCCTCATGGGTCTCCTATAAGTTCTGAGGCTTGGATATTTGATCCATTTGAGGATATTCTGACATTGATGATGATCTTCACACGATCCCTCTCACTCACCACAATTGAGTTGTTGGATGATAATGTCAAGGTTGCTTCATCCTTGGCTCTTACTTTTGGTGGGGCACTTGGGGCTGCCATCATGGTTGTGTCATTGCAATCTTGACCTCCCTTCCCATATGATCAATATTGGGAGGAAAATGATCTCTTGATAGATGACCTATGAGGGTAGTGCTCACTTCTACATCTTTAGATTAGGGCATGTTTACTATGTTCCCTAGTGCTTGTGATATTTCAGTTTTGTTCCCTCTGAGAGGACCCTTGTATTCCTTTGGTACCTAGAAACGAGAGGTTTTTTTTGTGCACTTTCTTCTATTTTTCATTTGTTTATTCTATCTTTCGTGTCTTTGATTATCGACATTTGGGGACTATGCAAAGCATTGGGAGCATTTAGGCACTCCTTCCATGTTGACCCAAATTTTTATTTTCTTTTGTCTTTACATGTTATTCTTCAAATTTGAGCCATGGTTGACAATGATGAAATATCCCTTGAGAGCATGAATATATTTCTCTTCTAGGTTCCTATGCCAATCAATCGGATCCCTTGTCTCTATGTTGATATTGTAAAAATCATGCGTCACCCGTCAAGAAGTGACATTCCATGCCAACATCTCGTATGTTGGCATGCCACTATTTCTCTTCTCTCCTTGGAGTTTCTTATTTTCCCATCTCAATAGCATAGTCCATTAATAGGGGGGTTGTTTTATCGGTGTCTGATTCAACCTTTATCTAACGATCATGATGTCTCTACACCACAAGTTTTTTTCACAAAATTTTCAAACTCTGATTTTAGAGTCTACCTTTGTGGGGGTCAATCCACTATCTTGATGTTTTCCTTTGTGGGAGCCAAACCACTATCTCAGTGTCTCAATCTTTCCCTATGATACGCCTATCTATCTTAACGTTACGTGTATCGACATGTTCTAAAGTTTCCCTATCACATGACTATTTAGCATTCACTATGCATGTCGGCACACCATCCAAAGCCTCCCTATCACATGCCTATCTATCATTTTATACACATGTTAGAGCACTATCAAAATCTCCCTATCATATGGCTATCAAACATAACACAAATTTCCATCTATATCAACGCACCATCGACGATCTTTGGTTTACAGGTTGTTTTTATCATCTAGCACACTCGACTATAGCTTTTCTGTTGGATGCGTGATATGATATGCTTTCTAAAGTGGGGGAAAATTTTAATGGCCTAAATTTTCACCCTTGTGTCAATTTTTTTTTAGCATTCACCTCACCTTAGTATAGGACTCAAAAATACATATCGTTCACTCACATCCACTCATCATGTCGTCTCATCACCTGCTTCAAAATTTTGGCCACACAACATGTCAAGCATAAGATGTGTGTGCGTCTTGAAGATGTTCGTGTGACACACACTCATTAGTGAATCTAAAAACATGCATAATATCGTTGGAGCATTACAAATTTCCACCATGTAGTTGTAACTCTTGAATTTGCCACCCAACGATGCAAAACTTGAATTAGGTCATTACAAGCTAAGTTTGGGACTTCATTTGGTCTTCTTCTTCTTCTCCCAAATGGTTTTGAGCTTACACATTGATCATTCTCAAGATTCATTCATTTTATCACACCATTTCCAAGCTCTACATACAGATTTGGGAAAATCTCTTGGCTTTGGGAGCTTTCATCTTCGTGCACGTATCCACTTCACACTTCACAACGTGGAGGGGAGTTCATTTCCTTTGATTGTCTTATGTATTTGAGCATATTATACCATCTCTATCATTTTGTTGGTATTTTATTATTGCATGTCATTCATCTCCGATTATCTATCATTGAATTTGTATCTTCTTGGTTGTTGTGGAAGTGGAGACACCAAAGGAAGGATCTAACTGAGGAAGATATCCAAACAGCCACCCCAACGCTTTTCATTGTTTCTTTGTGTGTATGTTTTGTGGAGATACAAGTTCAACACATCAACTTCATCAAGTGATGAATAAGCTATTATCTTCTCCCATCCTTTGTGATTTCAGAGGTTGAAGTTGTCTTATTGTCACATTCAGATTCTTATTAATTAGCCTATGCATTTTATGTTAGTTTATGTTTACTTTCTAGTTTTTTTTATTGTCTTCGTACTTTATCCGTACGAAACATTAGCACATCGTGATGACATCCTATTGCCTGACTGTCGTTCAAGACCCACACAGTTGTCCAGGGAACTGAGCTTGTGGAGCTCATCCTTTGTTCTCAGTAGTTAGCTTTTATGTTTGCAGTAATCTAAATATTTTTATCTGATAGTGTGCTCGAGTTATTTATGTTTATTTTTATTGAGTGATCTATTAGTTTAAGTTTGCTTGCACTTTAACATTTTAGTTGGTTAGAAATCTTCCAAACAAGCACCAAATTTGATCCCCCTAACTCTGCATGCTAGTTGAAGTGAGGTGGCACAAGGGAAGGTACATCCCTTGAGACTTTGATTGATCTCTAGGTCGGTGCATTTTTCCTTTTCCACACACAGAGATATATAGATACGGATACACATACACATACACATACACATACACATACACATACACGTACACATACACATACACATACACATACACAATGCTAATATAATCTTCAACTAAATTGATAGAAGCATCCAAATCACAAAAGTAGGGGTAAAAGTTCAAAGTTATGTCACACTTTTATAAAGGAAATTGTCAATGTTGATTCAAGTTGTTAAATTGAATTACTAAAAAGTGGCATATATATTGAGAATTTTAAAATGATGCAAATTAATAAAATATTTATTATAATTTATTTTATGTTTTTATTTTTTTTTAAAAATTAAAATTAATTGAATACAGTTTTTTATAAAATAAAAACTAAAATTAAGTTGTTGATAAAATGTTGAAATTGGAGTTGCATCTACCGCCACGCTTTATATAGTAATTTTTTTTTTTTTTTATTCATTCTTTGTGTTTATTGATAAACATGAAACTTTAGTGCATGGATACATTCTTTTACTATTTTTGTAAATGTATATTTAAATATAAAATTAAAAATTTATGTGTACTGAAATATATCTCTTTCTATTTGCCACCATCATTTGTCTTAACTATTCATCCAAAATAGAAATGAATTATATCATCTTGACATAGATTCTTTCCTCTATTACATCATATTTTTTCAATTTTTTTGAATAAATTTTACTATTTTTCCATGACAAGATAATCAACCTTATATTTATGTGTTGATGATTACTTTCAATAAAAATAAAATGTAAAATATTAAAACAAATTAATATATTCAAGGATATATTTTTATAAAATTTCACTTATAGATATACAAAAGGGTATTTTTTATATTTTTTTTAAAATATCATTAAAAATAATATGATTTGTTGAAACATCACTCTTTTTTTTTGTAATTGGACCCAATTTAGTATAAAACATGCATTGAATAGATATTTCCAATTGGAAAAGCTCAAGCACATATCTAACGTAGCTAGAATGATTTTATGTAGACCATATGTTTGACCAAAATAAACTTTTAGTTAGAAATACTCAAATTCAGTTTTGTTGATAAGTTGTCCTAAATTATGACACATCTTTGTACTTTTACCCGTAGACAAATTCAACAAGCTTTCATACCAATTATTAATAATATTTATACTTTTAAGATCATAATCAATTAGATAGGTAAAGAAAAATGCATTGGGAATAGATGAGCTATCATCTAAAATGGTGAATTGGACTCTTCTATAAGATTTTGGTAATAGGTCCTTACTTTGTACATTGAGGGCTTTTGGAATAACTCCATGTATTTTTTGAATCAATATTTCGGATCAAACTCCATGATCCATCATCAAGATAGTAATAGGAGGGTCTTCGTTAATTGGAATGATATTTCCATCCAAAACACATATGCACACTAATTTGGTAAGATCTTTGATATAACATTGTTATATATAAAATTTTAGAAATTAGCCAAGATTAGATAACGTGAATTAATAACCTTCCAAAAGTGAATAGAGATGAGCACAATAGTATGTCTATCATATAAAAATAAAGAGTGTATAATATAATAATCAAACTTGCATGTATAGGAAAGGATGAGGAGGTGAGAAGGTGGGATTAAAACTTTGACTACCTCTCCAAAAGTGTAACATATGTAAAATTAATTGACAAGTGTGTGAGCAAGTGTCAAATTTATATGAATGAGCTAGGTTTTTCAATTGATGAGGACACATGTCTCAACCACATGACATGAGACAAAATCATGAAAATTCTTAAGTAACCTTAAGCTAGGTGAGAATAGGTCAATCCTAGAAAGGTGATTAACTACTAGGTGTATAATGACTCTCTAAATTCTGCACATAATCCAAAGATTGAAATGATGCCCACGATGGATGCTTTCTAATCTCAAAGCCAAAGCTCTATGGCAACAAATGGTCATTAGTATTTTGCACAATTTGTCATGATAGAAGTTGATGTAGGTAAGGCAAGAGAAAGATCTAAAGATGTCAATGTGATGCAACTTCATCAAAGTTATCATTAAATAGAAGACGAATGTCCTCAAAGGTGTCTCCTAAATCAACAAGGTGGTAATCTTTGAAAGTACATGAAATTTTGAGTAGCTATGCATCCCAATAAGGTGGATTTAGAATGATGATAACAATGTTCTGATGCAAAGAAATGATGGAACTCACGAACTTTCAACTATGGATTCTAATTTAGCATCAGATGATGTGTGAGATATTATTTCAATGCAAGCTATATGACTATATTTTTTCATATCCAAAAGATGGCATCTCACAAGGTATCTCAATGAGATCATATGTTACTTCTACAAGTGCAAGAACTAGAGGCTTAGGTAACAAAATATCATGATCAAGAAGGATTTTCTTCATCTTGTCACTTTTTTGACAAATGAAATCTTCCATTGTATGTCATCTCTTCCCACAATATGCATATTTAATTTTTTTATTTATTAGGATTATTACAAAGAATACTCAAATAGAAGAAGATTGAATGTGATAGACATATGATCATATGAACCAACAAACTCAAAAATAAGAAACACCCAATTTGTCTTGTGATTAGAGAGCCCCTTGGACTTTGTTACTTTATTAATTAGTGTATTTTACAATACAAATAAGTCCAATGCATGAGAAATAAATAGGTAATTTTTTTTGCCAAAAAAAAAATTCTTAATTTTAAACTATCAATCAAAAGTTACTACAGAATTAAGTTTCCACAAACTAGGCCCATTTCAAATACAACTAAAGTTTGAAACATGGACAAAAATGAGGGTAAAATTGGCCTTTTCTCCAGTTGATGAAATCAACACAAACATATCTTCATAATGAGTATCCACTCTCAAAAACTCACCTCTTTGTTTGCAAGCTATGGAAAAAAGAAAAAATATCCCCACTTACAAACACTTTAATTAACCGTTTTAATTGAATCTCTTTTATGCATGCTTTTAATTTACAATATATTGTTATCTACTCATATGTGACTTAATAATCAAGGAGACCACAAAAGAATTTTATGGCATTCATAAGTATTATATAGATAACATCACTAATACAATCATAAAGAGATCACAAACATTAATTTAATTATCATCATATTAACAAATTCCACATCTTATCCCTCTTTAAGTCATGGCCTCTTCTTTTCAAGGAAAGTCTCTGTGAAAACTTGTGGACTATATCGCCTTCAATTATGATTTGGGAGTTATGGAAAGAAAGGAATACAAGGATCTTCCAAGACAAAATAGTGGACAAAGCTTCCCTCAATAAAATTGAGGCGGCCATAGTTGACCTAATGAAATTTTGCATTCAAACTCAAAGTGCTCAACACAATTTTTATAATAGCTGGGATGAAAATATGTTGAAAAGTTGGTATGGATTAAAGGCTCCACCATTATTAGGAAGAGGCACTAAAGCAAATGCAAGACTTAGAGCTAACTGTCAATGGACCACTCCTTCCCAAGGCTGGTTCAAGCTGAATTTTGATGGGGCCTCCAAGGGCAACCCAGGGCCATTAGGGGTTGGGTGCATAATTTATTCCTATCATGGTGTGGTGATAGAAAAAATTGCGAAACCACTGGAAATCGACACTAATAATATGGTAAAATTTAAAGCTCTCCTATTTGGTCTCTCCATTGCTCTAGAATTGGGGTTGGGTAAATTAGAAATTGAAGGCGACTCCATGGTCACACTGAATGCAGTTAGAACTAGAGCCACTCCAAATTGGAGATTACATGCAACGCTGGAGGTTATTTTAAATTTGATAAACAAGTTTGAATCGACAACGGTCAATCATATATATCGTGAAGACAATTCCTTGGCAGATGAGCTGGCTAAATAGGCAACATCAGGTGTTTCCCTTAGGTACATTTGTATGTTAGCCTCAGCCTCTGCTGAGAGGTTTGAAGACAGTTCCTCTTCATCCTAGGATTAGTCCACTGAGCTAAGTTTCTGCTGAAACTTTTTTTGTAATTGGTGAGCTCAAATGTTAGTGCTATTTTTAGTTTATGGTTTTAGTAGATGCCAATCATTTTGTAATAGTGGTTTGGAGCAAATGTGAGCTCCATTTTGATTTTTGGTTAGAGATGAGCACTAACTAGTTTAGCAAATTTATTTCAGACTATTATTATGTATTTTCTATATTATTAATATAACATTCTCGGCTTCGACCTCTTATGCATTAAAAAAATCCACATTTTAATTAGAAGAAGACTATCAATACCAATCTCTGCCTCTTATACTAGATTCAAAGTAAGCATCCAACTAAACATCTTTTTTTTAGTCACACATCCTCGAAACCTAGCTCGACACATTTTTGGGGCGAGCTAAAGCGAGACTAGTCCCTAGAGATGGACCAAGAAGCCCACAAAGCATGCCCATTGGGTTAACCCGGTCCTCAGAGTTGAACCTTTGACGTATGGGGAAGAAACCACCACCCAAGCCAACTCTGCTACCCATTTAGGCAAACTTAACATCTAATATTATTAAATATGCTATCATTCATTCTTTGAGTAAATCATTAATTATCATCTAATTAGACGATGCAAGGTAAATTAAGTAAATACATAGTAAAATTTATAGAATTAGTTCCTTAAGTAACATGAAAGAGGAACATGCACAACCTAAATTACAATTACACTTTTTTTTGTATTGTATAAGATTTGAACTCAACTCCATCTAGGTACCTACTACATGAACTTTGCCATTACACCAAGTGTCTTTTTGCAAATTACAATTATACGTAAACTCACTGGACAAATCATAATCATGCAAAACTAATAATAATTTAATGAATACAAACAAGAAATAAGTCTTTATTAATACAATTACTTACTAGAATTAAACATGTCTTACTAAAAATTGACCATCACTTATAAATCTACTACTCATAAATTACAAGATATCAAAATTTGCAAAAACCTAACATCATTGATAAAAATACAACACACAAAATACTAAAATATTTACCTATAATTAATAAAATAAAATAACAACAAAAATAATAATAATAAACTAAATAAACAATACAATATTTTATTATCCAAAAGATTTCAATTGAATTATTAATTTCCAACTTTTCCTCCCATTCTAAAAAGTAAATATTATTATTTACTTAATCATTTTAAACTAACAATTAAAAAGTTCCACTCTATTTCTTTTCAATGTTTTCAACTGGGTTAACTTCATTGAGAATTCATTTGCTATCAAGTCCTTTTCTACATGCTTATTAACTAAAAACTAACAAAGAAATTCCCAATTAAAAATTAAAAGGAAGATGAACTAAATGAATAAAAAAGTAAAGCCATGAATTGATGGATCTTGACATTCTCATAAATGTCAAACAATGGCTCTCCATGCAGACTTTATTATCATTTTCTAGAAAGTTCGAGAGGTTGATGGGCGTAATTATCATACTTAACACAACTATCCTGCTATTTGTTTTTTCTAGTCTACAAAACAGAATGGCATATCTAAAATAATATGTACTCCATTATTAAAAGAAATAATGAAGTCACAATCTCATGACCAATTATGCAGCAATAAACGTACAAAGAATATAGTTAAAGATTTATAGAAGAATTAACTTGGCACTGAACTATCAAACTTCTTTC
>MU224858.1:10781164-10807546 GCA_018584345.1 Thuja plicata
TATCTACTCATATGTGACTTAATAATCAAGGAGACCACAAAAGAATTTTATGGCATTCATAAGTATTATATAGATAACATCACTAATACAATCATAAAGAGATCACAAACATTAATTTAATTATCATCATATTAACAAATTCCACATCTTATCCCTCTTTAAGTCATGGCCTCTTCTTTTCAAGGAAAGTCTCTGTGAAAACTTGTGGACTATATCGCCTTCAATTATGATTTGGGAGTTATGGAAAGAAAGGAATACAAGGATCTTCCAAGACAAAATAGTGGACAAAGCTTCCCTCAATAAAATTGAGGCGGCCATAGTTGACCTAATGAAATTTTGCATTCAAACTCAAAGTGCTCAACACAATTTTTATAATAGCTGGGATGAAAATATGTTGAAAAGTTGGTATGGATTAAAGGCTCCACCATTATTAGGAAGAGGCACTAAAGCAAATGCAAGACTTAGAGCTAACTGTCAATGGACCACTCCTTCCCAAGGCTGGTTCAAGCTGAATTTTGATGGGGCCTCCAAGGGCAACCCAGGGCCATTAGGGGTTGGGTGCATAATTTATTCCTATCATGGTGTGGTGATAGAAAAAATTGCGAAACCACTGGAAATCGACACTAATAATATGGTAAAATTTAAAGCTCTCCTATTTGGTCTCTCCATTGCTCTAGAATTGGGGTTGGGTAAATTAGAAATTGAAGGCGACTCCATGGTCACACTGAATGCAGTTAGAACTAGAGCCACTCCAAATTGGAGATTACATGCAACGCTGGAGGTTATTTTAAATTTGATAAACAAGTTTGAATCGACAACGGTCAATCATATATATCGTGAAGACAATTCCTTGGCAGATGAGCTGGCTAAATAGGCAACATCAGGTGTTTCCCTTAGGTACATTTGTATGTTAGCCTCAGCCTCTGCTGAGAGGTTTGAAGACAGTTCCTCTTCATCCTAGGATTAGTCCACTGAGCTAAGTTTCTGCTGAAACTTTTTTTGTAATTGGTGAGCTCAAATGTTAGTGCTATTTTTAGTTTATGGTTTTAGTAGATGCCAATCATTTTGTAATAGTGGTTTGGAGCAAATGTGAGCTCCATTTTGATTTTTGGTTAGAGATGAGCACTAACTAGTTTAGCAAATTTATTTCAGACTATTATTATGTATTTTCTATATTATTAATATAACATTCTCGGCTTCGACCTCTTATGCATTAAAAAAATCCACATTTTAATTAGAAGAAGACTATCAATACCAATCTCTGCCTCTTATACTAGATTCAAAGTAAGCATCCAACTAAACATCTTTTTTTTAGTCACACATCCTCGAAACCTAGCTCGACACATTTTTGGGGCGAGCTAAAGCGAGACTAGTCCCTAGAGATGGACCAAGAAGCCCACAAAGCATGCCCATTGGGTTAACCCGGTCCTCAGAGTTGAACCTTTGACGTATGGGGAAGAAACCACCACCCAAGCCAACTCTGCTACCCATTTAGGCAAACTTAACATCTAATATTATTAAATATGCTATCATTCATTCTTTGAGTAAATCATTAATTATCATCTAATTAGACGATGCAAGGTAAATTAAGTAAATACATAGTAAAATTTATAGAATTAGTTCCTTAAGTAACATGAAAGAGGAACATGCACAACCTAAATTACAATTACACTTTTTTTTGTATTGTATAAGATTTGAACTCAACTCCATCTAGGTACCTACTACATGAACTTTGCCATTACACCAAGTGTCTTTTTGCAAATTACAATTATACGTAAACTCACTGGACAAATCATAATCATGCAAAACTAATAATAATTTAATGAATACAAACAAGAAATAAGTCTTTATTAATACAATTACTTACTAGAATTAAACATGTCTTACTAAAAATTGACCATCACTTATAAATCTACTACTCATAAATTACAAGATATCAAAATTTGCAAAAACCTAACATCATTGATAAAAATACAACACACAAAATACTAAAATATTTACCTATAATTAATAAAATAAAATAACAACAAAAATAATAATAATAAACTAAATAAACAATACAATATTTTATTATCCAAAAGATTTCAATTGAATTATTAATTTCCAACTTTTCCTCCCATTCTAAAAAGTAAATATTATTATTTACTTAATCATTTTAAACTAACAATTAAAAAGTTCCACTCTATTTCTTTTCAATGTTTTCAACTGGGTTAACTTCATTGAGAATTCATTTGCTATCAAGTCCTTTTCTACATGCTTATTAACTAAAAACTAACAAAGAAATTCCCAATTAAAAATTAAAAGGAAGATGAACTAAATGAATAAAAAAGTAAAGCCATGAATTGATGGATCTTGACATTCTCATAAATGTCAAACAATGGCTCTCCATGCAGACTTTATTATCATTTTCTAGAAAGTTCGAGAGGTTGATGGGCGTAATTATCATACTTAACACAACTATCCTGCTATTTGTTTTTTCTAGTCTACAAAACAGAATGGCATATCTAAAATAATATGTACTCCATTATTAAAAGAAATAATGAAGTCACAATCTCATGACCAATTATGCAGCAATAAACGTACAAAGAATATAGTTAAAGATTTATAGAAGAATTAACTTGGCACTGAACTATCAAACTTCTTTCTAGTCGTTCACATGATATATAATCATGGGCATTTACAGCATCTTGACAGTATGTAACATAAATTGGCCAACAAATATAACTGATATCTATGGAACCATTAATGTTGATGTTGGTGGGTAAGATGATTATTAGCCATCAAAATCTCTTTTAGGTTGGGCATTAATATCCACCATAATGTTGTCCTGAGCTCTTATCTTTTTTAATGTTGTCTAAAAGTTTTGTAAATTATATTGTGATATTGTAATTAGGTTTTAATTGTAGAGTTTTAAAGTTAAATTTATTAAATCATATTTTATAAGAATCGTAATGTCAAAATTAGCGGTTGACATGAATGGATTTCTAGTGAGAACAAATGCTTCACTTGAGCTTGTTGCATCTAGGTGATGCTCACAATGGTAAAGCATTGGGACTTTTCAAGAAGACACACATCCCAATACTACCCCAACAACCATGTCGTTTTGTAAAGATAAAGCTCACTCAATTTGCTACTTCATTTGTAAAAGTTTTAAGGGGTGTGGCTTATGAACCCTTCATTATAAAATCTCTTTAGCTCATCAACTGATAAGTAAGAGATGTCCTCTACAATGTATCAAATTATGAAACTACTATCAAGATTCAATTGTGTAGTTTTTTACTTAAGCATATTTTATAAGTAGTGGTTCACAGAAACCCATCTCTAATGGGAACAAATGGATCACTTAGCTCTCATTGCATATAGACAATGCTTATAAGAGTAAAGCATTGAGAATTAAGATGTCACAAATCACAATACTACAACTCAAACACACTTAACCATGGAGTTCCCCCCTAAGATTCAAGCCCAATACTCTTCAATGCTCGAGTTAGAGAAGTACTGAGATGGATGTCCTTTTAAGAAGTCTCAATGCTCCACCCTTGTGAGCATCACCTAGATGCAATGAGTGTTAAGTGGACCATTCACTCTTACAAAAGATGTGTCCATGTGAACCACTACTCATAAATTTGGGTCAATGAATTTGACTAAAAAAACTACAAATTTGAAATCTTCATAACAATATCATAATTTGACATGATAAAGAAAATACCTCCTACTTATCAAATACATTAGTATATTTTTCTAAAAAAAACTTATTTTTTGCTTTGAGGGTTTCATGTTAAAAATATATCATTTTTGGTTTTTGATAGGGGAGTAACAATCTAAGCTGATATCCCTTTGGCTGAAAATTGAGGATTGAGAGGTATCCATTCTATCAAAGTTGTTTGGGGCATTACTTACAAGTGCATCTTTGGGAATTTGAACCTCAGTGGACTAGTGTAATCAAAGAACATATCACCACCCTCATCAATTGGTCTAAACCAATTAAACTACCACCCTTGGTATCAATCTCAATTTTAATAAATAATCCTTGACGAAATGGTATTTCTTAGAGCTATTGTCAAAAGGGAATATACTCATCAACCAAGCACTTTTCTATTGACAAGAATCATTAGAGAATGGTTTTTTTAGTGAATATTGATTAAGACTCTCAAAGTAGACTTTTCATTTGAAACAAAAAACATATTAAAAAAATAAAATAATAGTATAAATGTTGTGAAATTTAAGATCAAAGAAATAATAATATAGTTGCAACAAATGCAACAATAGGAGATCATAATCATAGCAAGGAAAACTCCAAATACAATTATTACAACAATAGAAAACGAATACTATATTAAGATGCTCTAGAAGCATGGTGAGCAACAATAGTAAGCACATAATCAATCATCGCAGTAAGATAAGACAATTAATTACAACTATAGAACTAGAACAAATTCAACAACAACCAAAGACACCATCAACAATTAGGAATGTTACAAAAACAACTATGATTTTAGTAGCTTAAAATTAATATAAAAGATTTGAACTTTCTTCTACACTTATTTTATAATTCTTAATTAACAATGTAGTGGACCCTTCTTTGTCTACTACTCCTACTCTGCTCCAATCTTCAACTAACAATGTGCGATCTTCTCAGCACTCTGCCCCTTGTGTTGACGGTCTCCCTAATGGGATTTCACCACTTTCTCCCCCTTGTGTGGATCCTAATAATAGTATCACCTGGATAGTTGTCTAATGACATAGATAAAATTATTTTGTAGCCTCTAACTCTTCTCCCCACGTTGTGGGTGAGTTGTCTACCCACTCTTTTTTGTTAATGCTACGTTCATGGCCTACACTTGTAACATCCAACACCTTTATTGTTAATGTGTTGTTGATCTCTTTTGATTCTTATAGGATGTGGTTGTGTGAGGGTTAGCACCCTTGTTATGTTGTTGATTAATATAAAAAATAATGTATTGGTTGATTTGAATATTATCTATTTAAATTGGTTAGCAATTCCCTTAGAATATTTCTTACTATGGGAAATCTAGAAATTGATACAAATTTTCTCATTATATTTTTACTCTTTTAAGACCTCTGTACAAAAATTTCAATGACAAAAATATGCATAATAATCTACATAACCATATACCATTTTTTTTAATATCCAAGTCAATTTGTAGAGTGTTGTAACTTTTTGAATATCCTAGTCAAGTCCTACATAAACTAACAAAGGAAAAGACCTACAAATTCTTTTTTTTACTAAAATAGAAGTATTTTTAAGAAAAACAATGTCATATTTAAAAGGATTTTGAATGCATCTATTTAGCGTTTGTAATTTAATCAAAGGTGATTATCGATATAGATATATACTTTTTTAGATTGCAGGAATCAGGTAGCCCCCCTATAAATTATAATACGTCGGGTAAACATTTTAACATAATTGGTGGGGTTGGTGTGACACATCCTCTAGAACCACATGGGTTGGGGCAGACTAGACCTCATGACCCCATGCTTTACCACATGAAGTTCTCGCCAATTGAACACGATCCCCAACCTCGATATAGATTTATACTTACTCAAGAATTTATAATTTATTATTTAAGGGAAAAGATGTTTATATTTATATAACCCAATCACATCTATAAAAAAAATACATACAAAGTTCATGGTTAAAGACCTCATAAAGCCTATTATCAATGCAAAATTATGTTTAACTTTCAAGGTTTTAGAATCTACACCATATATCCTTTTGTGTTCCAAAAAATCCATTGAATTTATTAATAATCTCCTATATTTTTGACATGTTTGTAATAGTCAAGATTGCATAGTATATGATAGATAGAACTTAAGAATGTGTATGATGATCCTGAAGAATGATGAGAAGTGAAAAAATAATGGAAAAATTTAGGTACAATTTCATATTTAGGGATGATTGGGAAGACACTTCATCTAAGGCCGCTCTCTTCCAAATGGTATCAAAGGATTAAGGATAATGGGAAATCTTGGATGAGTCCGATAATACAGGATTTCAATGATGTTTTTTTTGTTCAGTTCAAACAAATCATTGGTAAAAGGTAATAAGGTATCTAGATCTTAGAAAAATGATAATATATCTTTTCTTTATAAGGCAAGGAAATAAATTCATCAATATAATGTAGAAAATATAGGTATAAATATCAGAAGACCCAAATGAAGTTAAGAAAAAAGAAAATCCCTTGTTCTAGGGCAATAATTGGGACATGTAAGGATAAACAACTTTAGAGAGATAAATGACTTTCAAGAAAGCAAGTTTTGAAATAGATTTAGATAGAAAAGGAAATTAAGTGAAAGTTTTTATTTTCTTTCAAAAGGTTACTTTATCTTTCTTCCAATCAAGGAAATGCAACTTCAATTTTTACAAGGCCAGTATGGATCTACAAAAGTTGGTAGATTCAAATTGTTCCATGGTGTCAATTCCAAGAATGATTTATGAAGAAAAGTGTAACAAATGAAATGGGCAAAAATTAGACAACTAAAAAATATTCACCAAAATATTATTCCATTCAATCAAAATGCAAAGTATAAAGTATATATGCTATTAAACCTAGGATGTGCTACATTCCCCCTTAATTTGCAAAAATTATGGCAAAACCACTATTTGCATGTAAATTTTTATGGAAAGAGTTCAAATCTTGTACAAAAGTTTTTCAAAGTGATAACTCATTTCCTTTTGCGGTTTTAGAACTTTCAAGAACCAAGATATTGACTTGGTAAACCCTTGAGTTTGTTTTCTCAATTGATCTAGCTATACATAATTTTGTATCCCACTTTTTATAGTTAATACCACAAATTATCTATAAAAAGACCTTCACCACCATTTTCTATGTTGATTGAAAATTTAACATTACTTCTAAGTGATACAATTTACAGAATACAGTTGTTCAGCTTCTATTTATACTACTTTTTTGACTAAAAACTAGATAACCTGGGATGAAATTGTTCGTATGAGTGGTCAAAAAATGTTCCAATTACATGGTTCAACATGACCTAAAAATATTTAACTCGATTGCACCAAGTACCCAAAAATGAATGTTGAAGTATGTATTAAATTTCCTAATTATTTGTCAAGCTAAAATTGTGAACCACTCATTGCACACAATGTTCTCAAATAAATATATTTTGCAACATGAAAATTTGCTCCAATGATAGAAAATTACATTGAGAATGAAGACATATCATAATCTTACTTTATGCATACTCATAAAAAAAAAATGAAGTGTGTAAGATAGATGTTTAGGAGATGGATCTTCAATATTACTTGTTGATATGTTGTACTCATAATAAATAGGAAGACAAATCCTTCGTGGACAATTTGATAAATCTCCAAGTACCATGTTCAAACAACCAAAATTCTAAATCCTAATGTTTCCCCTTATAAGATGATATTGGAGAGTTGTTACAAAGTCCCCTAGAAGGACAACACTATATATGATCCTCTATATCAATATGCACAACTCAAAGATGCCATGTGAGATTTTCATTTAAGTCTCCATTAAGCTACCCTTTTAGGTTTACAACATACAAGAAAGAATTAATATCCATAGCTCAAATAATTTATATTGAGCTATGTATATCTAGTAGTTTCAATGTTCTCATTTGTTACTCCTACCCGAGTTATTATGTTGTCATTAGTTTTGCAAAAGTCATATTGTTCATACTAGACAGTCGGTAAAGTGCAAAGAGACAGTCGACAAAGCCATACAGAGACATACACCGAGCAAAGACAGTTGCCAAGCAAAGACAGTTGCCGAGCAAAGACAGTTACCGAGCGAGACAGTTACAAAGTGAGTTAGTCACCGAGCAGTGATAGTTACTAAACAAATCACTATGTCACCAAGCAAGAACAGAGCATGTTACCGAGTTTCTCAGAGCTGACATAATCACTCAATGCACATAAATTGAATCTGGACCCCGAGCAGGAAACGTATTACAAAATCCAAATCAAGTGTTTGTTAGAACATTGGGATTGCAAAAAGTTGATTGTACATGATCACGAGGCAGATTCACCAATGAAATTAAAGAATAAATAATGTATTGGAAGCATAACCAATATTGTACCACTTAATCTCCACCATTGAAACATGAAGCCCTAGAGCTTTGTTAACCGCCTGAAAGTCATATAATGGATCAAAGAATCAAAATACAGAGCATGATGAGATGATGTTGAGAGATTGTGTATGAAGCAGAGTTAAGAAGTGGAGGAGATATAATATGCAAAGTAAAAGCAAAGCTTAAGTTATTGAGCTACTGAGTGTAGTATGAGGTAACAAAGTTGATGAGCATAAAGAGTCTGAACAACATTTGATTGATGCATATATACAAACATTGTGTAATAAGTTTTGTTGTAATAGGAGTATTTCAAATCCCATTACTGGGTAGGCCCTAACAGGTCTTATATTTTAAATACTTTAACGGGGTACATCTCTTAGATTAGAGATTGTAAAATCCTTTTTCAGGGTAGACTGAATAAGTCTTATTATAGTCCTAACAGGGTAAGCTATCATAAATAGCTAACATTGTACCTCTAACCGAGCACCCTTTTTGCTACAGTAGTGAAAGTTGTGGGTGTCACCCCCGTCGCAGTTTTTTCCTCTAACAAAGGATTTCTGCGTGACCAAAAGTCTTGGTGTTATGAGTTGTGTTTACATGTTCTAGTTTATATGCTTCACTTTAATTACTTGCAAGATATTCAGTTCGGTATATGATCAGAAAGTAGGTTCAAATTTTTTATAAGTACTGATTCACCCCTCCCCTCTCAGTACTTAACTTTACATACTTAATGCAAAAATTGGTATCAAAGCTAGACTCTTGAGTTAAAGGTTTAAACACCTGAGAGTAAAGATCACAACCATGGAAAGTTACAAGCAAGCCAAAAGGATTGAAGGTCTTGAGTTTGAATTGGAGAATGCATAAGTAATACAAAATTTTACCTTAATTAGTTTAGAAATATCATGACACTATTTGTTTTGAGGTTGATACAGACACATACATTATCAGGGTTGTTGAGCCTAGAACTTCTTGGATAAAACCAATGGGTTATGGAATGGATATTGACATTGTATCATAGAAAATTGAAACCTTATTAGCAAAACCTGTTGATAAGAGAGCCAAAAGATATGGCATCTATGAAGAAGTGAAAGAGAGAAACAAACAAGGTATTTTGATACCTAGGATGCAAAGGAAATCAAATAAGATCATTCCTAAACTGCCAAAGAATCTTGGAGTTGATATTGAAGCAGATAAGGCTGATCCATATGATATCAAAGGGAAGAAACCACTAGTAATGGAGTCTTCATCGGGCCCCAAATCTACTAGACCATTCACACGGTCTAAAAATTCACTCAAAGCAAAGAATATATCTAAAGCTGAAGCACCAAAAGACAGAACATGTGTATGAAGCAAGAAAGCCACTACTCAATCAAGGAGAAAGTTGAAGCTAACACCAGACAGTGAGACTAAGTTTGAAGATCTAAGCAAATTCAAGGTTGTGAGTAACCAACCCCATGCACTAGAAAGCCTAGATGATTTTCTCACATCACTAAAGTAGAATGGAGGATTTGGAGCAATGAGATTTGCTAAGTATGAAAAAAAGAGTGATGAAGATAAGACAAAAATTGAAGATGTTTTTGTTATTACACTACAAAAATTCAGGTACACACCTTTAGAAGTTGTTGATAAGTTATGTATTGCGCTATACAATAAGATTGATGCTAGATGGAAGTATGCACTGAATTTAGAAAAGCAAATGAGGGAGAGATCCCTAATTCTATCTATGCTTGAGATGTCAGTAACTGAAATAGATGACATAATGAAGACATACTCCAACCATTTTCTTATTAAAGGAAGATCCTTAAGGATAATGAATGGTGAGTTGGAAGTTGTATAGCAGGAGACCGATGATAAATGGAGAGAACTTCTCTCTATATATAAGAAATCTGAGACCAAAGAAGAGCATGTGATCAATGATATTCTAGATGCTATAGTCACTGAAGATCAAGGTAAGGAAAATCCTATTGATTTAACATTGGACAAAGGTGAAGTATTAATTGAAGACATTACGGAGGAAGACCTTGCTACCGAAATTGCTCAAGAAGAAGATGTAATGAATACAAAGAAGTCAGGAATTGAACAAATGGACATTAATGACAATGTTACTGGAACTTTATTGGATGAAGTGCTAGAGAAAGTGAAAGATTATCTGGATGTTGATATAGGAATCTCTAACATTGCAACAGATACTGAAGTAAAGAGCACCAAACTAACCAAAGAAAAAGAGCAAGACACTGAGGAACCAAAGGCTACCGAGACCAACATTGAACATAACACCAAGATCCCCTTGACCGAGAATATCAAACAATTTCCAGATCAAGCACCGGATAAGCCTAAGGAACAAGAAGAATAAAAGAAAGAAGACAAACAAGAAGAGAAGTCAAAAGCTAAACAAGAAGAAACCAAGGCAGAGGAACAACAAGAAATGAAGGATGAATGTAAAAAAGATGAGAAAGGAGATGAAGGAAACTCAACCGAATTAACATCCGATGCACAAAAGGTATCGCATTCCCCAAATATTTATCCAACTGAAAGTATGCTAGAAAATAAAAAAAAATCAAAGAAGAGGAAGCATGTAGACATGAGCCAACCGATCATCTTACCCAATGTAGATCTATCTACTATGAGCCCTGATGAAATGACCGCATATGGAGAATTGTTGAAACTTAAGGCAATACAAAATGAATTATTCCAAAAGAGAAAGAAGACTAATGTATTAGAAAGTGTTAAGGATGTAATATAGGAGATTATCTAGGATGTCACTGTTGGTGAAAAAGAAAGTCTCATTAGTCAAGTAGAAGGACTATTGTAACAAGTCTGAAATCCAAATCAAGTCACTACTGAATAGATGATGAAGGTTCATGCATGGAAGATGGAATTGCAAATGATTGAAACCATTCTAAACAACATTGTAGTAGTGTTAGCGAACAGGTTTGTCTCTCAGTAAATCATTTTAGGAAAATTATACAGCCCTTTTGAAAGACAAATGACACTAACAGTTGGGTAAATGTTTTGAACTCACTTCCCTCTGAATTGATCCTAGGTACAGCTCCCTAGAGATATTTTTTGATTAACATCTAATTATGAAATTCAACTTTTAACCGAAAAGTTTAGAAAGGTTACTTCAACATTCATAGATGAGAAGTATTGCAGAAATACCTTAATAAAGATAGCAAAACGATAAGGAAAGAAAAAGCACAATTTCTCTTTTAACAGATTCAATGAAAACAGACTACTAATTGGCAAAAAGGCAACAACATATAGATAAAGTATAAGAATTATGAATCAACAGACACATACATTGCAGAGTAAAAAAAATGCCAACACAGGACACTTTCTCTTTGTTTTCAAATGACACAGATTTGATAAACTTAACTGTAATGGATTTCCAAAAATCACTACACTAGCAATCACATGAAGTCTGTTCTTTCAAAAAAATATCAGATTTCTCCACATATGTTCCTCTAACCTTTTTAAATTCAAACTATCACAACCAAAAACAAACTATCTAGTTACGATTAGTCTCTTTTTTTCTAAACCCTTCTAAAGTTTTCAGCAGAAACACTTATAGTATCAAAGCATCGAGAGGTCTCCTGAAAAACTCGACCTCTCAGGAAATTAGTTATAAAATGAAACCAGCAGAAAAGGACACATGTCCTTAAGAGTTTGCATGTCAATTCAAAATAAAACTAACTATCTAAATCTGGTTCTTTGTCCACTGCACGATCCTCGCTTCTTGTTGCGCTCCCTTCTTCTTCGGTAACTGATTGGGTAGGTTTCCATTCTTTATACGCTTAGACCAGCTCCTTTCCAAACGGAAGATGCGGGATCTTGGACTTCACTATCCTGGCCATTGAGGCTTCCTTACTCAACTTCAACTTCTTCACCATTTCCACCATACCTGGCAACTGATCCACGCACAGATCTAACATTGATTCAATTCTTTCCATCTGAGTTAAGTATGTGGCTTTAGGATTAGCCTTTTCTCTAATTATCTTTATCACTGAGTCGAAGGCTTCGAAAGCTCCTATCAATTCCTGTTCATCGTAAACTGATGGATAAGTATAGGTTAAGTTGATGACTTTCAACTCGTTCAAAGCGGCTTTCTGAATCTGTTTAGCCTCGGCCTCATATTCCTTGGTTTCTGTAATAGTGCTTCTTATGAGAGAGATACGCCAGCTGATATGTTCTTTCTAAGTATAAAGTAAATTGCTTCCTCGGTGCATTTCAGAGCATTTTTTGTGTAGAATTTACTGAAGCCATACCTCTTTATTTCCAAGAATTTCCTCATCGTCGACACTCATTTTTCCTCCTCTCCATCCCAAACTAGTCACTGGGTCTGCAACTCTCCTATTATTGCTTCTGTATCATGGAGGAATAAATGCGAGTCTTTAATGTATTGTTGGCCACTCCTATGTACTTGGGACATCCACTCATCAATTGAAGAGACCAACGTTCGACCCCTCTGAACTTGATTTAGCAAATTTTTACTTTCTGTAGAGTTTGGATCGAATACCTGTGAGGATTGGATCAATGGCGTGGCGTCAAAGTTACAGAAAGTGTTTATGAACTGGGAAAGTGACACTATTGTCTGATTCATTTCTTTCTTTTCCTTGATGTCTTGCCAAGACGTCATTAACATCTGTTGAGCTGTCTCTTTGAACAGGTGATTCTTTCCCACCCTATCCATGGTTCCTAGTTCAATTTTAGTGACTTCAAAGTCTTCCACTGCAACATCCTGCTTCTCCTCTTTTGGTCTATAGGTGGCTACTTCAGCAGTTCACTTCCCATTTTTGCATCAGCAAACATCCGTGCAGTGATCTTAACTTTCTTGGCCTTGGGAGTCTTTTGAACGTATTTGCTGACTATGTCCTACACTGGGATAGATACCGGAACTAGGCTTTGTTTCTTATTCACTGAAGTGGTGAGCCATCTGGGTGTGACACTTGTTGTTGTTGGTTGCTCTCTTGTCTTTGCAGGAGTATCCGTCATATCTAAAGTTACATCATCTAGATCGAAGAGGTCCTTCCCTATTTGTTCATCTTCACCAATTTGATAGTTTAAATCCCCAAATTTATCGTCCTCCAAGTTGATCATTTCTGCATTTTCCTGAGTCATTTTCCCTTTCTTTTGTGTTCGATACTTTGATCTGGTAATTCGCTGAGGTGAGAACACAGGAGAAGATTCTGCAACAAATTTCTTCTTGGAACCCTTAATCCGTTGCTTACTCGATGCACCTGCATTATCAATTGGTTTATGAAGATTAGAAACAGGGGAAGAGAAATATAAAGGTGAAGATTTAACTTCAATTGACTTGGGACTAGACTATTTTCTTCTTTCTTGTAGCCATTCCTCAGTTAATTGAAGTACATGTTGTGTCATGTGTTCAATATCATCTTCCTCTTCCACTGACCATTCAATATCATATTCCTCATTTCCCAGGGGTCTTTTGAAATTAGGTTCAACTAAGTTTGAACCATCATCTGTCACACCTTCTACATTGAACTACAACCTCATGGATAGAATCTGAGATATGCAGAGCCAAGTGTGATCTCTCTCCTTAACCTGGGACTCATCGGGATAGTCCTCCCAGAAATCTTCTAGGTGGGGAACTGGGAACATATGGGACCTAAGTCCTAGACTTCCACTGGCAAAGTTCTTGTTATCAAAACATGTCCTCTCTGTATAATATTTGAAAGCAAAATGACTCAAATCACTCCCTATGCTTATGGCGTCTTCAATAGAAAAACAAGATAATTTACCTAGCTGCAATGGGAAAACTTTCTCCCATTCCTCTTCAGGGAAGAAACATCTGAGTACAGTGGCAAGCTGCCTAAATACCAATGCAAAAATAAAGTAGTCAAAAGCATACCTAGGCAATTTTGTAGGAGGATCTTTAAAACAACCAACCCTAACATAAGTGAATCTAGGGAACTGAGTATAAAAACTCCCAAATTTGGTGACAAACTCTTGAGCTTCAGCACTCATTCTCTTGGCAGAATCCCCAATCAACTCAAAATAGGTTTTACCCATGAAAGTATCATGTACTCTCCTATAGTTCTGAATTACATTATGTTTGCGAAGAATAGGGAAATACTCATAAACACACATGCCATCAGACTAAGGTTCATGAATCGTCCCTTCCCATTTTCTACTACAAGCCAAACAGTACATCAGATAAGAAGACATGAAGAAGCTACATCCTGTGAGTTTTGAATTATTAAGTTGTTCCCTCATTGAACTAGCAATCAATTCAGCCCAATCCAGTATCTGTTTTCCTTCTAAAACAATTTGAATGTAACAAAACAACCAATCTGAGAAGAAAAGGGACTTTGGAGACCCTCTGGCTCTCTGCAACATTACCATAACATCACTAATATATGGGTGCACATGCTTATGGCGTCTTCAATAGAAAAACAAGAGAATTTCCGTGTTTTCTTTGAATTTAACAAGGGACTGTGGAGGAGAAAAAGAGAAAAAGGTTTGCTCTAGAATTTGGAAAGCTGGGGAGACAATTTCTTTATTTACAGCCAGCAAAACACTACCATTTTTGAGAATTGATTCAGTCCTTTGATCATAGTTACAGACACACTCATGAACTAGCTTGGGGAAAATTACTGCAAGAGGGAAACAAGCAGCTACGCACAATCCACTATGCAGGATATCCAAAGAAGGGACATTCTTTTCTAAGCATCTAGAAAGTCTATTAGGGATTCCTTCAACATCATATCCTCCTAAATCTGTGTCTGCTATAATAGGGCTTTCACAAACCAGACTAGAAATGCTTCCAAATAAGTGAATAGCGGACTTCATACTTGCAAAAACAAACTGATAACTACCACAGAATAGTATGTATACTTCACAAGCTTAAATTAAAACACTGTAGAGGGTGCAACCTGACTCACCTTGTTCCTGTAGATACTTCTGCACACTAGAGCTTCCAAAAACTCATACCTTCAGACTACCTGTATACAAATAGCAACATCATTTCAAAAAGAATGAACGCCAAGAAGGGTTTTTAATAGAAATTACTAGTGATTACATCATTAATTACCCATATTTAAGGCCATAAAGGCTAAGGGAATGAAATGACAGTTTACGCATGCAATTGATTAATGCCACCCGCGCAAACTTTCATGCCGTAGGGATTTATAATGAATATAACAGCTTGGGCGCACTTAACCGCCACCAATACTTTTTGGCATTAAATGCTCTTTTTCTGTAGGTCCCACTGCCGAGTGGTGACGAATTCTGCCTTTTCTGCCCCGTGTCACTTTTTCAAAATCCCTGAACACTCTTGAACAGTGTTGAACTGAGTTCAAGGTTGTTCACATGCGTTCAATCCTGTTCAAAATTATTCTCATTTATTCATCTGCCTTAGTCTTTAGACTTAATATTCTGTGCTGACATCACTGATTTCCATCTTTAAAAAGTTAAATTTTCCGTACACCACAACCATGAGGCTTTTTTCGTCGATTTTATACATCTTTCATTCCTTACAATAATATGAACTACCTTGAACACTCTTGAACATGTATGAACCAAGTTCAAGGTTGTTCAAGGGTGTTCAAGACTGTTCAAACCTATTCAAGAAAAGTGTTAGCAAATAATATTTTGTTTTTCAAAACACGGTCGGACTACAAGGTTGACACTTTCAGTGAGTAGTTGGACATGGGGATTAAAGCAGCTTTGAGACTATTAAAAATACCATGGCGACTCTTGAATTTAAGAAAAGGACAAGTACCAAACTTGGACTAACATCGGCTCTGATTAGGGACTAACTTTTCTCAAAAGTCAAAGAACTCAAAAACTCTGGTTTTGCAAACTGTTGCAAAGGGCTCAGAAAAACACACAACACAGAAAGGGAAAGATACACAGCTAGAAAGAAAACTAAAACTAATATATACAGCTACTCACAGGGGAACAGACACTAGAGTCTAAGAAACTTAAGGTCTTGTCCATTATAGGAAAATGGTAAGACCGTTCTATCCAGGTAGGCTAGTTTAAAAGCATTAGACCATATTTCTTTTGTAACAATGAATTGGCCTTTCCATAGTGATTCAAACTTGTTGTGAGCGCCTTTCGGCACCTTCCTCTCTTCCCAAAGAAGCACTTCATCTCCTTTCATAAACTTTCTAGGCCTAGCCTTTCTGTCAAATATGTTTTTAACCCTGAATTGATGTTCTGTGATCCTGTCAACTAATGCCTCCCTTTCTTCTTCCAACTTCTGCAAGTGTCGAATCCTTTTCTCCAAAGAGTCTGTAAACATTTGATCTTCAATGGAAATTTGTAACTTAGCTGTAGACAATTCCAGAGGAATCAACACTTGAGCTCCTACTCCATAGACGAACTCAAAAGCGGCCATTCCAATTTCTCTTTTTGGAGTGATCCTATCAGCTCAAAGGGCTTCATACAACTCCTTGTGCCAATTCTTACCACTTTCATCTACCAATTTCTTCATAATGGCAATCAAATTCTTATTACTTGACTCCGCTTGCCCATTACCTTGAAGAAAATAATCTAAAGAATGAGCTAGAAAAATATTGTGGTCATAATAGAAAAGAATCAGTTCTTGAGATGAAAAATAAGTAGCATTATCAGCCACAATATTTTGAGACACTCCAAAGCGCACTAGATTATTATACTTTAGAAAATCACAGACCACTTGTGAATTTGCTTTCTTAGTGGGAACGGCTTTGACCCACTTAGTAAAATAATTAGTCGTTGTTAGGATATAAACATGAACAGCACTTGACTGAGGATTAAACAGGCCGATAAAATCTATCCCCCATTTTTAAAAGGCTCATTCACTACAACAGGTTTCAATGGCAGGGCAGCTAATTGAGGCCTTCCAGAAAACAACTAACACTTTTGACAATTTCTAACAAACACATATGCGTCTTTGAACATTCCTGGCCAATAAAAGCAATACCGAAGGATCTTGAAAGTTGTAACAAAAGATGAAAAGTGTCCCCCGCAAGCCTCCTCATGGAAATTTTTCAATAATTGTAACTGTTGTTCTTTGTCCACACATCTAAGAAAAGTTCCATCTAGCCCTCTTTTATACAAGGTGCCTTACCATATTACATACTTTGTCGCTTGTAATATTAGATTATGCCTCTCCTTGGGTGACAATCGCGCGGGGCATTCTCCGTAAGTGAGGAAATATGTTATGTCAGAGAACCAGGATTCGGTCAGACTAACCAATAGCACTTGAGACACTTCATCCTTTGATTCTTCTGATGGCTCTGAATTTTTGGCTATGAACTTACAAAGGCCCCTTCCCCAGACTAGTTTGGTAGGTTTAATTAACAGATCATACTCTTGTATCTTAGTCACCCATGTTGCCCTCTTGTTCATTGTTATTTCCTATTGAGTAAGCAAACTTTTCACTGTTGAATCTGGCACATACACTATGGAGTGCGAGTGTAGAATGTAAAACCTGAATTGCTTGACAAAGTTTACTACAGAAAAGGCCTGCTTTTCAATGGAAGAGTAGTTAAGCTCATGCTTCTTTAAAGGAGTGCTCATGAAAGCAATTGGCGCTTCATTTCCAGAAGTATCTTTCTGGGTGAGGATGACAGGGTGTGATTAGAAGCATAACAATAAATAATGAAATCCTTTTTATAGTTAGGGTAAACCAAAGCGGGCGCCTCTGCTACAACATTTTTTATTACATTGAAAGCCTTTTTACCATCATTTGTCCATTTAAACGATTGTTTTTCGCTCATCATTCCTACAATATGCCTAGTTAGCTTAGAAAAATCTAGGACAAAGGCTCTTAAAAAGTTGATCCGACCAAAGAAAGATTTAACTCTTGTTCTAGTCGATGGTAAACTAATTTTTTGAATCGCCTTTACCCTCTCTGGATCAATCCTAATCCCTTCTTTGGAAACAATATGGCCTAACAACTTTCCTTCTGTTACACCAAAAATAGATTTTTTGGGATTAAGTGATATGCCATGGTCCCTGCATCTCTACAGGACTGATTTGAGGTCTCTAATGTGATGTTTCCTTCTTTTAGAGTAAACCATCAAATCATCAAGATAAATCACTATAATTATGTTTTTCATATCAACAAAGGAAGAATCCATTGCTCTTTGAAAGGTCACTCCTGCATTGATCAACCCAAAGGGCATTTTGTTATAAGAAAATGTTCCCCATGGCGTGGTGAAAGCGGTCTTGTGTTTATCTTCGTCTGATACGCTTACCTGATTATACCCTGAAAATTCATCAAGCAGAGACATCATCTCTGATCTAGCGACCGTTTGTAAAACATGTTCCATCTTGGGCAAGGCATAATTATCATTTAGGCTAGCCTAGTTCAAATTGCGGAAATCCACACAGATCCTTATTTCCCCATTCTTCTTCCTCACAGAAACAATGTTTACTATCCAGTTTGAGTGATGGATAGGATAGATGATCCTAGCTTTTAGCATATTGTCTACTTCTCTCATAATTGCTTCTAACACTTTAGGATTATAGCTTCGAAGTTTTTGCCAGAAGGGCTTTGACTCCAGTTTAAGGGGAATATGATGACTAAATTCTCCTTTTCGAAAATCTTTAAGATCATCATAGTTCCGGGCAAACATATCCATGTAGGCCGTCAACAAGACCTGAAGGTTTTTCTTTTCCTGAACAAATAGGGTCTTACCTACAGATATCCACTGAGGTTCATCTGTAGTACCAATATTCACTTTGTCATATTCTTTTTGCACATCTGAATGCGGGCCTTTTCTTGGAATGAAACTATCATCTTTCTGAGAAAACAAGTTTTCTAAGGAAACCAAACCTTTGGGAATTTTTTTACTCTTCAGCTGAACAACCTCTTCTTCTAGTGAGAACTCAGAACCGGACACACCACTCTTTTCACCCATTCCTTCAAAGTAAGTAGATGAAAAAACTTCTACACATGTCATGAAATCCTTAATTCGGGCATCATCTTCAAACACTTGCAGATGATCAATGTTATCTGGAACGACAGGTCTATATATCATCTCAACCCGATATGTATCAGTTTTGAAATCTAGGTGAGGAAGCAATAGAGACACTGACACAGCCAAAGAATCAGCTCTTGAATTCAAATTTTTGGGAATGGCCTCTATGGAAAAAGCTTCAAAAGAATTGATTTCATCCCAGACTAAGTCCCTGTAATGTTTGAGGCGTTCATTTTTTACTGTGAATTGGCCTTTCACTTGTTTAACAATCAATTCAGCATCACCTCTCACAATAATTACTTTAATCCCCAATGTCCTTGCTTCTCATAAACCTTATAACAGGGCCTCATATTCGGCAGTATTATTAGTATTTTTAAAATCTAGCTTAAAAGAGAATGGGACATATTCATCATTTGGGCCCTTAAATACCACACTAGCCCCGGATCATGTACTAGCGCAACTACCATCAAAATCCATTAACCAGATTTGTTCATTTTCACCACATACTGTAGAAACAGGGGATGTCTCTTCTAAGAAAATCATATAGTTACCAAATTGACAATCTTGGAAAAGGATTTGTGCCTTTGGGTCATCATATGGGAATACAGTATACTTATTTTTAGCTTCAAGTTCCAGCTTGACCTTTTTCTTCCCTATGGGTATAATAGCTTCTGACCAATCCATTTTTATTTCCCCGCCCATGTCTCTGCAGAAGTTCTACTCAATAACATCCCATAGCTTGCAGGAATATCTACGACTAAAATGGTTAACTTTAATCTCTTGTCTGGGTAAGCTGCTAACATAGCTTGGACATCTTTCACTTGGCCAATAAAAGGCACATGTTTACCATCCATGGAATAGCATATTCCAAAAGTTTTTGTCAAATTCAAGCCTAAAGCTTTGGAAACAGATGAGGGCATGATATTATCAAAGGCACCTGAATCTATAATACAATTACTTAGTTTGACACCATTGAGGAGCAAGGAAATATAGAAAGGATTAGGTTTTCTCATTTCATCAATTTCACATTTTATTTTCGAGGTGGTTGTAGTGGCTGAGTTATTTTGGTTTGATACAACATGGGGAGCAACAGTGGGAGTCTGTATGGATTTACTGGCCTGATCTGTGGTACATTGGTTGGTTTGGGAAGAAGGTGAGGAATCTCCTTGGACATACCTAACCAGCTTATCAAGTTCTTTTGGGTTTAATTTTAAATATTTAGCAGGGGAAATTTGTATAGCAGAGGATTTGCAAAATTCAACTATATCAAAAGAAGACATACTTTCATTTTTTTTGTAAAGCTTTAGAATCATGCACTTTGTTACTGGAAGGGTAAAGATTACTCGCTAATTCATGAGCTTTCTGAAAAGTGCCTGATGATGTGGGAGCATGCTTAGAAGTCTTTTGATTACGTATCAGCATAGCACATGTTCGATTTTCAAGAGTGACTAGAATATCCCCTCTTTTAGAGTCGGATTTGTATTCTAAATAATATGAGCCAAAGTCGCCAAGTCTCTCTTGAGCCACTTCCTCTATAGTACACTCTCCTAACACATCTTTAGTTGCCTCCATTTTAATATGTCTCAACATATCTGGACAAGAACTGCCATCGTGATTTGTTGTGAGGTGAAATGAACACATGACTGCATCTTTTGGAGCTGCCTCTAGGGACAGCCTCGGCTGAGTTGGGGGCAAAAGAGGAGTTTTATTTTGCCATTGGTTGGATTGTTTTCGGCTAGTATATTGGTACATGGGAGGATAGGAAGATCCCTGCTTAGGTAACTGTCTTTTCAAGGCAATGACATCATTCATGAGTCTTTGGACAACTGGGTCTGTGGATGAGGAAGTCGAGGGGTGGGAATGAGGTGTTTGCACATCTTTTCTCCATTTGTCGGTTGTGATAAGGACATCCTCCAATTTAGTGGCTTGGCTTTGGGCAATATCCAAATCTGCAGGCCTACTCCTTCTCAAGTGAAAGCCTATGTCAGGAGGCATAGATTTTACAAAGAAACACTGTTGGTTTTCTAGAGTCGGTCTTTTGGCAGTGGAAATTTTATGAATCACTTTATTATTAACAAGTTAACAATTTCTGGATTTGATTGTGTTATGAATTTTTTTCATCAACGTTTCGAATCACACTCCGTGATCCATCATCAGGATGAGCAATAAGAGAGCACAGGAAAAATGATGGATCACGGAGTGTGATTCGAAACGTTGATGAAAAAAATTCATAACACAATCAAATCCAGAAATTGTTAACTTGTTACTAACATGGATTGTGGAAATCTCTTCTCTTCACTTTATTATACCGAGCCACATAGTCTCTCATTAGTTCATGGATTTCCTTCTTCATTTGTGTTAATTGTGCCAACAAAGAATGCTCGTCATCAGCGCCTTTGAAATGACTTTCGAACGCTGTCTTCATTGTTTGCCAATTTGTTATAGACCCTCCGGGAAACTGACCAAACCATTTTGCAGCTCCTTCCGTCAAGGATTGAGCAAAAAGCCTAACAGTTACATCTTCATGTTGCACTACTAAATAGTTGTTGCTACGCTGAATGCATTGAAATGTTCATCTACTGAGACCTTACCTTCTCCATAAAATTTAGGGAGAACATCTTTTACACTCTTAGGAAGGGCATGATGAGCACCAATTTCTAGAGGACTGACTGCTTCTCCCCAAGGTTGTGCCATGACTGTGACTGGAAAGATAGTTACAAGGGGATGGGCTTGAATGCCAGATAAGGTCAAGAATTGCCAGATACTAGTAGATGGAGAGAGTTGTTTGACTGAGATTTAGGTTGGGAAGGAGGCCTACTCTTACCTTTAGGTTTTGGAACGCAGGCAGTTGGGAATTGAAGGTTTTGCAAACTTTCATACAAGCTGTTAAAAATTTCCTCCCTCCTTTGAGACCTGGTATACGGTCGAGAATCCAGTATGGTATATTTATTTTATTGCCTTTGGATAGCTCTATCAATAATTTGTGCTTCCTAAGCAATTGGGAGACCTCGAAGCCACTCCCCTATATCTTCTTCTTCTTCCAAGACTAAGAGAACTTGTTGGTACTGATGATAGCTAGTCTTTAAATCCCAAGCAACAGTGTTCAAATCAGCAATTATATCTTCTTGGGTATCTTGAGAGTTAAGATCTGGTTGAATAACAGGAGGTAGTTCCTCCTGGTTAGGTATCACTACGGTAGGTAGAACCATAACTCTTCATAAAAGAAAGCATTAAAAACAGGTCTACACTGTCTAGCGCTCCCGAGTAGAGTCACCAAAAATTTGTTAGCGACCGATTTGTCTCTCAATAAATTGTTTTAGGAAAATTCTACAGCCCTTTTGAAAGACAAACGACACTAACATTTGAGTAAATTCCCTCTAAATTCAACCTAGGTACAGCTCCCTACAAATATTTTGTGAATAACATCTAATTCTGAAATTCAAATTTTAACCCGAAAGTTTAGAAAGGTTACTTCAACATTCATAGATGAGAAGTATTGCAGAAATACCTTAATAAAGATAGAAAAATGATAAGGAAAGAAAAAGAACAGTTTCTCTTTTAACAGATTCAATGAAAATAGACTACTAATTGGAAAAAAGGCAACAACATATAGATAAAGTCTAAGAATTATGAATCAACAGACACATACATTGCAAAGTAAACAAAATTTCAACACAGGACACTTGCTCTTTGTTTTCAAACGACACAAATTTGATAAACTTAACTGTAATGTATTTCCAAAAATTGCTACACAGGCAATCGCATGAAGTATGTTCTTTTAAAAAAATATTAGATTTCTCCACATTTGTTCCTCTAACCTTTTTAAATTCAAACTATCACAACCAAAAACAAACTATCTAGTTACAATTAGTCTCTTTTTTCTAAACCCTTCTAAAGTTTTCAACAGAAATACTTATAGTATCAAAGCACCGAGAGGTCTCTCGAAAAACATGACCTCTGGGGCAATTAGTTATAAAATAAAATGAACAAAAAATGACACATGTCCTTAAGAGTTTGCATGCGAATTCAAAAAAAAACTAACTATCTAAATCTGGTTCTTTGTCCACTGCATGATCCTCGCTTCCCGCTAGGCTCCCTTCTTCTTCGACAACTCACTAGGTAGGTTTCCATTCTTTATATTCCTAGACCAACTCCTTTGCAAATGGCAGATGCAGGATCTTGGAATTCACTATCCTGGCCATTGAGGCTTCCTTACTACACTTCAACTTCTTCACCTTTTCCACCACGCCTGGTAACTGGTCCACACACAGATATAACATTGATTCAATTCTTGCCATCTGAGTTAAGTCTATGGCTTTAGGATTATCCTTTTCTCTTATTATCTTAATCGCTAAGTCGAAGGCTTCCAAAGCTCCTTTCAATTCCTGTTCACCGTAAGCTGATGGATAAGTATAGGTGAAGTTGATGACTTTCAACTCGTTCAGAGTGGCTTTCTGAATCTGTTTAGCCTCGGCCTCATATTCCTTGGTTTTTGTAATAGTGCTTCTTATGAGACAGATACGCTAGCTGATATTCTTTCTAAGTATAAATAAAATTGCTTCCTCAGTGCATTTCAGAGCTTTTTATGTGCAAAAATTACTGAAGCCATACCTCTCTATTACCAAGAATTTCCTCATCGTCGACACCCATTTTTCTTCCTCTCCATCCCAGACTAGTCATTGGTTCTAAAACTATCCTATTATGGCTTTTGTATCATGGATGACAAAATGTGAGTCTTTAATGTATTGTTGGCCACTCCTAAGTACTTGGGACATCCACTCATCAAGTGAAGAGACCAACGTTCGACCCCTCTGAACTTGATTTAGCAAATTTTTACTTTCTATAGAGTTTGGATCAAATACCTGTGGGGATTGGATCAGTGGCATGGCATCAAAGTTGTAGAAAGTGTTTATGAACTAGGAAAGTGACACTATTGTTTGTTTCATTTCTTTCTTTTCCTTGTTATCTTGCCAAGATGTCATTAACATCTGTTGAGCTGTCTCTTTGAATAGGTGATTCTTTCCCACCCTATCCATGGTTCCTAGTTCAATTTTAGTGACTTCAAAGTCTTCTGCCGCAACATCCTACTTCTCCTCTTTTGGTCTTTAGGTGGCTACTTCAGCAGTTCACTTCCCAGTTTTTGCATCAGCAAACATCTGTGCAATGCTCTTAACTTTCTTGGCCTTGTGAGTCTTTTGAACATATTTGTTGACTATGTCCTGTACTAGGATAAATACCGAAACTAGGCTCTGTTTCTTATTCACTGAAGCGATGATCCATCTAGGTGTGACACTTTTTGTTGTTGGTTGCTCGCTTGTCTTTGCAGGAGTATCCATCGTATCTAAAGTTACATCATCTAGATCGAAGAGGTCCTTCCCTATTTGCTCATCTTCACCAATTTGATAGTGTAAATCCCCAAATTTATCGTCCTCCAAGTTGATCGTTTATGCATTTTCCTGAGTCATTTTCCCTTTCTTTTGTGACCAAGACTTTGATCTAGTAATTCACTGAGGTGAGACCACAAGAGAAGATTCTTCAACAGATTTCTTCCTGGAACCCTTAATTCCTTTCTTACCAGATGCACCTGCATTATCAATTGGTTTATGAAGATTAGAAACAGTGGAAGAGCAATATAAAGGTGAAGATTTAACTTCAATTGACTTGGGACTAGACTATTTTATTCTTTCTTGTAGTCATTCCTCAGTTAATTGAAGTACATGATGTGTCCTATGTTCAATATCATCTTCCTCTTCCACTGACCATTCAATATCATATTCCTCATTTCCCAGGGGTCTTTTGAAATTAGGTTCAACTAAGTTTGAACCATCGTCTGTCACACCTTCTACATTAAACTACAACCTCATGGATAGAATTTGAGATATGCAGAGCCGACTGTGATCTCTCTCCTTAGCCTGGGACTCATCAAGACAGTCCTCTCAGAAATCTTCTAGGTGGGGAACTGGGAACATATGGGACCTAAGTCCTAGACTTCCACTGGCAAAGTTCTTGTTATCAAAACATGTCCTCTCTGTATAATATTTGAAAGAAAAATAACTCAGATCACTCCCTATTCTTATGGCATCTTCAATAGAAAAACAAGAGAATTTACCTAGCTACAATGGGAAAACTTTCTCCCATTCCTCTTCAGGGAAGAAACGTCTGAGTACAGTGGCAAGCTGCCTACAGACCTCTACAAAAATAAAGCAATCAAAAGCATACCTAGGCAATTGTGTAGGAGGATCTTCAAAACCACCAACCCTAACATAAGTGAATCTAGGGAACTGGGTATAAAAACTCCCAAATTTGGTGACAAACTCTTGAGCTTCAACGCTCATTCTCTTGGAAGAATCCCTAGTCAACTCAAAATAGAGTTTACCCATGAAAGTATCATGTACTCTCCTGTAGTTTTGAATTACATTATCTTTGTGAAGAATAGGGAAATACTCATAAACACACATGCCATCAGACCAAGGTTCATGAATCATCCCTTCCCATTTTCTACTACAAGCCTAACAGTACATCAGATAAGAAGACATGAAGAAGCTACATCCTATGAGTTTTTAATTATTAAGTTGTTCCCTCATTGAAGTAGCAATCAATTCAGCCCAATCCAATATCTGTTTTCCTTCTAAAATAATTTGAATGTAACAAAACAACCAATCTGAGAAGAAAAAGGACTCTGGAGACCCTCTGGCTCGCTGCAACATTACCATAATATCACTAATATATGGGTGCACATGACTTCTATTAAAAATTTTGGGTAACTGGGAACCTCCCCGCTGTGGGTTCAATAACCAATGCTTGGCCATGGAAGTGCAATTTGCATCTGCGTTTTCTTTGAATTTAACAAGGGACTATGGAGGAGAAAAAGCGAAAAAGGTTTGCTCTAGAATTTGGAAAGCTAGAGAGACAATTTCTCTATTTACAGCCAGCAAAACACTACCATCTTTCTTGAGAATTGATTTAGTCCTTTGATCATAGTTACGGATGTGTGCTATAATTGTGTCACACTTCTATGAATCCTTACATTCAAGAACACTCAAGAATGAGGTCTCAAAAATCGATCCATAGCTCCCTAGGAATGGGAGATTCAATGAAGACAAGGGCAAGAATGTCAATATCCTCAATAATCAAGAATGAAATGCAATGCAAGCTAGATTAAGATGAATATGCAAGCTAAGCTATGAAAATGAAAGAACAAGTATTACAAAGCCTCCTAGTTAAGCTAGATGAATTAATCTAAAGCATAAAGGAAATCTAAGCTAAGAATGTCATGATAATGCAAGAAATGAAATTATGATAACATGTAGATGCAAAAGCCAAGAATGCTCCAAATCTTCAAAAAGCTCCAAAGTGACCTAGAAAACCT
>MU224858.1:10821687-10845003 GCA_018584345.1 Thuja plicata
AATTAAATAAGGCTCAAACCTTAGGAAATATTGAATTGATTATGATTTGATCAAGGTAATTGATATAATTGATATTGTTGATATTTGAAAATATTGATTCAGGGATTTGATAAATTGAGAAATGGGGGCCCAAAGTCTAGTTGACCATTTTACAGTGCATACAACGGACACACTCATGAACTAGCTCTGAGAAAATTATTGCAACAGGGTAACAAGCAACTATGCACAATCCACTATGCAGGATTTCCAAAGGAAGGACATTCTTTTCTAAGCATCTAGAAAGTCTATCAGGGATTCCTTCAACATCATATCCTCCTAAATCCATGTCTGCTATAATAGGGCTTTCACAAACCAGACTAGAAATGCTTCCAAATAAGTGAAAAGCGGACTTCATACTTGCAAAAACAAACTGATAACTGCCACAGAATCTTCTGTATACTTCACAAGCTTAAATCAAAACATTGTAGAGGGTGCATCCTGACTCACCTTGTTCCTGTAGATACTTCTGCACACTGTTGCTTCCGAAAACCCTTACCTTCAGACTAGTTGTATACAGACAGTGACAGCATTTCAAAAAGAATGAACGCCAAGAAGGGTTTTAAATATAAATTACTAGTGATTAGATCATTAATTACCCATCTTTAAGGCCATAAAGGCTAAGGGAATGAAATGACAACTTACACATGCAATTAATTAATGCCACCCACACAAACTTTCATGCCGTACAGATTTATAATGAATATAACAGCTTGGGCGCACTTAACCACCGCCATTACTTTTCGACATTAAATGCTCTTTTTCTGTAGGTTCCACTACCGAGTGGTGACAAATTCTGCCTTTTGTACCCCATGTCACTTTTTCAAAATCCCTAAACACTCTTGAACAGTGTTGAATCGAGTTCAAGGTTGTTCACATGTGTTCGATCCTGTTCAAACTTATTCTCATTTGTTCATCTGCCTTAGTCTTTAGACTGAATATTCTGTGCTGACATCACTGATTTCCATCTTTGAAAAGTCAAATTTTTTGTACACCGCAACCATGAGGCTTTTTCCGTCGATTTTATACATCTGTCATTCCTTACAATAATATGAACTACCTTGAACACTCTTGAACATGTATGAACCAAGTTCAAGGTTGTTCAAGGGTGTTCAAGACTGTTCAAACCTGTTCAAGAAAAGTGTTAGCAAATAATCTTTTGTTTTTGAAAACACGGTTGGACTACAAGGTTGACACTTTTAGTGAGTAGTTGGACGTGAAGATTAAAGCAGCTTTGAGACTATTAAAAATACCATGGCGACTCTAGAAATCACTTTAAGAAAAGGACAAGTACCAGACTTGGACTAACAAGTAGATAAGGTATCACTTTATGAGGCCTCTATAGATATTGAGACTAAATTTTCTCATATTCTTTCAATATTTTAGAAAAAAATTTCCATTGCCTGCATCATCAAGGATATAAGGCAGAAAGATGAGTCTGTTGAGACCGAGCTAACCAGGCAACTGAAAAGTATCATTACTGATCCTGGTTCACTACAAGTTTACTACTAGAGGTTGAAGCATTTGATGGGAATGCAGCAAGAGCTTAGATGAGAAGAGATTAACAGAAGGATGGAACTTCTTGAGTTGCAAGCACTTTTGATTCCCCACATTGAATCAATGCAAAGACATTTGAAGAAGGCCAAAGATTTGGTCAATACCCTCGATGGTAGTTCACTGGACACCATCATTGGATTGGCAGCTGATGTTGTTGCTCAGATTGTTGTACTTCACACACTTAAAGAAGCACGAGATTCATCCCTAGCTAATGTACATAAGAAGTACCCACACATTTTTTATCAGGTATAACTATATCTTGTCAAGCACTAAGTAATTTTATTTTTGGCATATTTGTCAAAAAAGGGGGATGGATATTATAAGTACACAAGGGGGATAGATATGGACAGATATGGATATTAGTACATACAAGAGATATAAGTATACAAATTTTGAGGAGTATTATCCCAGAGGGATTTTTTGAGTTTTTGGGAGTTTTGAAGTTTTTGCAAAATTTTGATGACTTTGAATTTTTTGTCAAAATGTCCAACTAATGTCAAAGGGGGAGATTGTTACTCCTACCCAAGTTATTATGTTGTCATTAGTTTTTCCAATGTCATATTGTTCCTACTAGACAGTCGGTAAAGTGCAAAGAGACAGTTGGCAAAGCAGTACAGACACATATACCGAGCAGAGATAGTTACCGATCAATGAGTTAGTCACCGAGCAGTGATAGTTACTGAAAAAGCACTATGTTACCGAGAAAGAAAAGAGCATGTTACCGAGTTTCTCAGAGGCAACATAATCACTCAATGCAGATACATTGAATCTGGATGCTGAGCAAGAAATGTATTACAAAATCCAAAGCAAGTGTTTGTTAGAACTTTGGGATTGCAAAAATTTGATTGTACATGATCAAGAGGCAGATTCACAAATGAAATTAAAGAAGAAATAATGCATTGGAACATAACCAATATTGCACCACTTAATCTCCGTTGTTGAAACAGGAAGCCCTAGATCTTTGTTAACAGCCTGAAAGTCATATAAAAGATCAAAGAATCAGAATACAGAGCATGATGAGATGATGCTAAGAGATTGTGTATGAAGAAGAGTTAAGAAGTGAAGGAGATATATGCAGAGTAAAAGTAGAGCTTAAGTTATTGAGCTACCGAGTGCAGTATGAGGTAACAAAGTTGATGAGCATAAAGAGTCTGAACAACATTTGATTGATGCATATATATAGACATTTTGTAATAAGTTTTGTTGTAATAGGAGTAGTTCAAATCCCATTACTAGGTAGGCCCTAACAGGTTTTATATTGTAAATCCTTTAACAGGGTACACCTCTTAGATTAGAGATTGTAAAATCCTTTTGCAAGGTAGACTGAATAAGTCTTATTATACTCCTAACATGGTAAGCTATCAGAAATAGCTAACATTGTAGCTCTAACTGAGCACCCTTTTTTCTGCAGTAGTGAAGGTTGTGGGTGTCATCCCCACCACATTTTTTTCCTCTAACAAAGGATTTTTGCGTGACCAAAAATCTTGGTGTTATGAGTTGTGTTTACATGTTCTAGTTTATATGCTTCACTTTAATTACTTGCAAGATATTCAGTTCAGTATATAATCATAAAGTAGGTTCAAAAGTTTTATAAGTATTGATTCACCTCTCCCCTCACAGTACTTAACTTTCCATAATTAATCCAACACTCATCATCAATATCCCAAGAAAACAAAGAAATTATAGATAGAAAAAATCACTACTCTTACGAAGTGAGAAATGAGCATTGATATTTGTATAATCTGTCATGGTAGAAGCTAGTGTAGGTGAGGCAAGAGAAAGATCCAAATATGGAAACAGTGATGAAACTTGTCAAATCTAACATCAAATGGAAGACGAATGTCTCCAAAATCAAAAAGATTGTAATCTATGAAAATACATGAAATGTTGAGTAGATATGCTTCCCAATGAGTTGGATCTCGAAAGATGATAGCAATTTCATGTAGAAAATAATTGATGGAACTCATGAATGATTCAACTCAGGATTTGAATTCAACATCAAATGATATGTGAGATGATATTTCAATGCAAGCCAAGCGACTAAATTGTTCATTCCCAAACGATGGAATCTGACAAGATGTCTAAGTGATATCATATGATGGTTCTACAAGTGTTATAACTAGAGACTCAAGTAAAAGAAAACCATGATCTTGAAAAAAAATATCCATCTTATCACCTTTTTGGAAAACGCAATCTTCTACTATACATCATTTCTTCCCATAATATCCACCATTGAATTTCACTTTATTAGGAGGATTATGAAGAATACTTAAATGGAAGAGATTGAATGTGACAGACATGATCACATGAACCAACAAACTCAAAAAGGACAAACACACAAATTGCCTTGTGACTAGAGAGACCCCAAATTTGGCACTTTCAACCTTAGTGGATTTTGCAATAAAAATGGGTATATTGCATGCAAAATAGAAAAATATTAACTTTTGCGAAAAAAAAGATTCTCAATTTCAAGCTACCAATCAAAAGTTGTTACACAACTAAGTTTCTAAATATAGATACACTTAAAAATATGGAAGAAAATGAGGGTCAAATTGGCATTTTAAGCACTCATTGGGATTAGTACAAAACTATCTTTGTAATGAGTATTCACTCTCAAAATATGACCTCTCAGTTTGCAAGCTATGGAAAAAAGGAAAAAAAGACTATCATTTAATATTTATATTAAATGTAACAATATCTTCTTATGAGTGAGAGTATTTCACTCTTAATCCAATACAAAAGCTATGTAGAGATGTGAAGAGGAGCTTTGGCTATTCTATACACAAAATGTCATGAGTGCAAGAATATAATTCAACATAACTCAATGTATTTTCATCTTATGATACGCAAACTTGAGTTTTCATATAATGATACTATCTAGTGTAGAGAATAACCATGTCTGTGAAGACCAGGTTTCTTTGTGGGAAAGCTAAGGAGTTGATGGAGTTGCTCAATATGAAGATTTTGAATGAGCACAAGAGTGAGTAGCCACATAGGAAGTAATTAATGCCAAATAGAGGAGAATTTGGTTGCAATAGGTCAAAAAACCAAAAAGATATGCAAGTGGTGGTGGTGCCCTGCTTGAGCTTCCTATGAATTCCATGAATCTCTTCCAAATACTTGTGATAAAATACACCATGTCACCATACACTTGGCTCAAAGAAGCCACAAACTGAATTATTCTTAATTAAATTTCAAAAAATTAAGTTAGTTCATATTCATACAAAAAAAGTTACACATAAATAAACTAATCTAAGTTACACAATCTCATAAACAAATAGTTCACATCATCTTCAAATTCTTAAAAGTTTAGTTGTTATTTGTGTTAGAAAGTGATAATTAGGTGAAAAATGTTAATTTAAATGTCCCATTTTGACAAAACAGTGATGCAGTATTATGGGTTGAATCATGTGGATTGTACATAAAATATATTTAATATTAGAAAAACCTAGTACCAAAGTAAATGTTGGAATCAATGATTTTATGCAATTATGGTTCTGAGGAACATGGTTTTAGTTTACTGCTTGGTTGTTTTGTGTGAGCTCAAATCCATAAAATAAAGGACATTTTTAGTGGTTGAGGTTGGCTCGTTTAGAAAATTGTCATCTTCATTGAATTCTTATAGAATGCATATGCGAAGCATGGCATGAGATGTGTGGTTAGATGTTTCAACACATAGATGATGCCTTGCAAGATTTTGATATTTCAAAAGTATTCATAGAGACTCTACAAGTGTTGTAATGTTTTCATTGTTGAATAAAACATTGCTCGTGTTGGTGCCTTTAGATGTTAGGTTTCTCCCTCTTGAGGGTTTTCTCAAAGAATATCTAATATAACCTTTCCATATGTCTTTGATCTTTGCATTGTGGTTAAAATATGTGCTTGTATGCATATTTTTTCTCAAAGGGTTATGTAGAAAATGGTTTGATCAGCCTAGTAATTTTCCTTACAAAGCTCAATAAACATTCTAGGTGCATTTGGTCTATAAATGCAGGAAAGGAAGAAGTAGAAACAACTTGGATAACATGCTAATGTTGGATGCTATTTCCAAATGTGATGATGCTAGTTGTTGTTTGTCGAACTGCCTTTGTGAGGAATCAAGGCCCTTTCCTTGCTAATATAATAAAAAACAACTGGGATTGCATATTACGTCATATCATTATCCATTGCAAAATTAAGAGCCTTTTAAAACTTGTAAGGGTAAGGTGATTGATTTGGTGACTCATATTTCAAAGTATTATGTGTAGCCTTGTAAATTGTATGCACCGCCTAGTGTGTATAATTTCACGCTTGTGTAGTACCCATTTTATTGTGTGTTCATTCTTCTTTGCATTATAAGACTTTTTCAAGGCATTTTAGTCCTTTCTCTCAGCTTAATGGATGTGGGCACTTAGTTATAGGTGTGCCCTCTTTAATTATTTCATTCCATCATCATCCTGTGTGTACATAATCCCTATTATTATGTGTGGCCTATTTCATACGTTTTCATTTATCACACCTTGATTCTGCGCACATTTTGAGTATCCCCATGTCTTAATTGATGCCTAACCTAAATATGGGTCCTTTTCGTCCTATATTAGGTGACCTAGAGTGTAGGGGGTGACTTAGGTAGCCCCTTACCTTGGGATTTTCCCCTTACATGGAAAATGGAACCCAAATTCAAATCAAACATAGGTCATTTGATTTTAGGCAGGTTCCAATTCCATAGTGGCCTCCTTCAAGTTTTGTACCCTAAAACTATTAGGTGAGCTATAAGTACAAGGCTACCTCCCTCATTTTGGGATCCATCTATCCATGTTCAATCAATGACATTATTACGCATCTAAGCACTCAAGTTATCAATTCAAGGAGCAATCAAGCATATTCATGCATATTCAAGTAATTCATCTCATCATTGTGGAAAGCCAATCTCATAAAAGTGTGTCTTTCATGATGTCCTTTTAGGTCTTTCTAGAGTCATCCTATTGCATCAACACTTGTGATCTCATTTCAAGAAGCATTTGCATCGTCAAGGTATAAGACACTTATCAAGTCTCCACTAGTAACAACGCACTTCCTTTCCTCTAATTCAATTTGAATTTAATTTCAAAATCAATTCCTAAACAAGATTTTGACTGAGGAAAACCTCTTTATCCAAACATTTTCCTCGTTTTATGTGTGTAGGTGAGTTATGACAAAGTTACAGATTTGGCTACACGAAGGTTTGATAGTCTGCTTCATATCCTTGGCTCTTTAATTAGTGTTTATCAGGTCAAGGCCGCATCCATGGGTCAACGGCGAGTCCACTCACCCCTAACACTCCAAGTCACCTAATATAGGCAAGTCAAGTTGAGATTTGGTATGCAAATTTGTTTTTGTGTTGGCTTCTCGGATCTAGTTCTAGAATTCAGTTTCTCAGTCTATTTTTTCCTCTTCATACAAAGAACCTTTCTTGCTACTTACTCTAATTCTAAATCTTGCATTTTATCATTCTATTTGCACAACAAATAACCCCTATAGAAAAGGAAAACCTTTACACACGTTCAACACTTGAGTGCTCTTAAGCATAGTGGGTTGTCTTCCTTCCTCATGTATTGAGAGAAAAATCGGGGGTGGTATTCCTCACCTAGTTTATCTATCCAATCTAGTGAACATCCTCGCCCTATCACCAATTTTCTCTCATTACATTTTGGCGAACTTGACTCCTTACATTGTAATTCTGATTTGTATCTCTAGATCTGATTTGTATGCATTTCATTATCTTGTATGTATATAATCATAGCCATATTTCATTCATTTAGACAATCTTGCATTGTATGTGTCAAAACAATAAAAAGTACAAAAACATTTCATTTCATGCATGTTGTTGTTACATTTCATGTATCTCAATTTTTTTTGTATGTATTTACATTCTATGAATGGAATTGTTATCTTCACTTTCTAGTTCAATTTCAAGTTTTCATTAAGAGCTTCAAGATGTTCCCTTTCATGCATATGATGATAACTTAGTTCTTCATTTCATCCATAACCATAATATACCTTCTCCAAAAATTAATCCCCCTCATAAGGACATTTTTGTACAAGAAGAGATTATCAACACTTATTCAAAACACCTCCCTCGTATGGATGAACACTTAAAGAATGATGTTGATCCTTCTCCTAAAATGTATCTCCTCTTTGAGGACACTTTTGGAGCAAGAGGAGGATAATATTAACACCTCTCTTAATGTCACCTTACCTTCATTACATCTAAATGTCATTTCTAGAGATGAGGCTTTGATGGAAATTTCTAATTCCCCTTATAAAGCTTGTCATTTCATAAGGATACTTTGGAAGAAGATAATATCACTACCACTTTCCTTGATGCTCTCCCTGCTAGAGATGAAACCTTGAACAAAAAGGAGCCTCACCAAGTCAATTACATCCATGTTTTTGGTAGTGTGTAGCCCAATATTATTGTCCACCTTTGTTGAGATGTCTCTCAAACTCAAAACAAACTAGTGATTATAATAAAAGGTGCTCAACAACTCGATTATCATGCAGTTGCTCACACACATAATACTTGAAACAACAAACAAAATTCCAATGTTCTTCCCCCTTCTCAACATTTTCTTCTTCCTCCCCCTTGTCCTTCAAAAAAATTCAGTAAGGAGTATAATCTTATTGAACAACTTAGTGCTACTCTTGCTAATATATCCATTTGGGACTTGATTCAACTTTCGCCCACACACAATACTATGCTTCAATATACTTTACAAAATCATTTTGGACCTGCTGATGTGGTAGCCTTGTTGGAATGTATGAATACAACTAAAAATAACACTAACATTGTGTTCTCCCAAGTTGAGTTGCCTTCTTTAGAAGTTCAAAATCAATGTGATCCTCTTATGATTGCAGTCATTATTCATGCTAATGCTATTAGAAGAACCTTGGTTAATAATGGATTCGATCTTTATGTGTGTTGCATAGAGTTGTTGCATAAAATCAACATAGATCCCAAGCTTATCAAACCCTCTATTTCTCTCTCTACTCATGTCATTGACAACATTCGTAGAGAATCCTTATGTATAATAACCTTGCATATTACTATAGGGCTAGTTACTTTACCTACACCTATGCATGTTGTGCTCATTACCCTTACTTATAATCTTCTTCTAAGGAGACCTTGGTTGCATGCTATGCACGCGGTCCCTTCAACTCTTCATTGCAATGTTAAGTTCATCTATAATAATATCATGTATATTGTTGAAGTTATCATAGAATACAAAGTTGCTTACAATTGGAACATTATTCTATTCCTTCACCAATACAAGTTGATACACCATCTCCTACCCTCAAGAGAAACTCCTGGAAGATGATTAAGGGTCATTATATTTTACACCATCTTTCATTGGCAAATATAAAGTTCCTAAATTTAAACCGAGGGTATTTGAAAGCCTAGTGTGTCACAATATGATTACTTCAAATAACATTTAAGTTTCTATTATGTTGCTCCACACTAAGACATTGTTAGCCTCTCCTTTGGGGGCTATTTTCCATTCATCGTGATACAATTTCAAGGGCAATCATACTTTGTGGGTAGCATAATAGCTCTTCTTATCCTTGTATCTACACTTGGGAGGAAAGGTTAGTGTTTCAATCTCTTGTCATTTCTAAGGATACACTTTCCCTTAGTTAAGTGGTCTTTGTTTATCATGTGACATTCAATCTTACGAAGAATTTTTTATTTTTCTCATGGATTCTCTATTATGCAAGAAATTGTGTGCATCCTTGATCACAACCTCCTCTTTGTTTGCAATTACATGTTCATCATAAACAAACCCCTAACTTGGGGGCTAAAAGTGTGTTATCCTTCATCAAGAATCTCTTTACCTACCCACAGGGAAGGTACGAATTCTTATTCTCATTCCCTACTTTTGGTCAATGATGTTATTTTTGTTCAATTTCTTTGACCAAGGATCTTTTCCTCCTTTCATGCAACTCTCAAAAGGATCCCTTTACATATGTTGCACAATATCTCTTTACAACTGTCTCTTCCTTGGCTCATAAGAGTTGTAACCTCTTTGGCTTAGACTGAGTGTTTCTTAAGGGATATCTCCTTGGTGTTGAAGGAGTTTATCTTTGTTCTTATTTTCCTTAAGATGTCAATATAGTCCTATTTTTCCATCTTAATGGGTGGCATATATGGTCTCCTTGTTGAGAATGTTTTGGTTATTTTTATATTTAAGGTTGAGTCTACTAACATAATACAATTTGTTGGGACCTGATGACTATCTTTCGCATCATTTTAGCGTATTTTCTTGGATACAATGCTTTGCTCGGTTATCCTTGGCATTGGTTGAACTAGCATAACACAACTTGCTAGCCCATTTGGCCTCTCCTTTGTGTATATTTTCAAGATGAGTTGACTAGTATAGCACACTTTTCTAGCCCATTAAATCTCTTTGTACAAAGCTCTCTTAGGATGGGTTAACTAGCACATCACAACTTGCTTTCAACTCTTCCTTCTCTCTTCAAAAGGATCACCTATCATAATACAATTTGCTAGCATGTGTAATTTATGCTTTTCTTTCTCTCTCCTCCATGATCCCATAAGCATAGCACATTTTCCTAGTTGGTTGGATCATGGAGTCTTGTCTCATCTTTGATGTGTACTCTTGCTCTTTCCATGTAACCGCTTGTGCTATTGCAATAGCATTCTGAGTTGATACTAGTGGTTTAGACATTTTGATTATCGAGGTCTCCTTAACTTGTTGACTTAGAGCCTTAGTAGGCTTTTGGGTTTTTTTGTTTTGTGCACCTTTGCACTTGGTTTTACGAGTTAAGATCCTGGGGTTGGGGGGTTTCCCTTGAACTTAGTGATGTCTTACCTCTTTATGTCTTGCCCATGATCTCATCTTTTCTTTACCATATTTGTTTCTTCTGCTTTATCATGTGTATTAGCGTAGACTCATACCCACGCTAAAGTGGGGACTAAATGTAGCATCGTAAATTTTATGCATTGCCTAATGTGTCAATTTCCATGCTTGTATAGTGTCAATTTTAGTGTGTTCATTCTTCTATACATCATAAGACTTTTGCTATGCATTTAAGTCATTTCTCTCAGCTTAATTAATGTGGACCCTTAATTATAGGTGTGCACTCTTTAATTATTTCATTCAATCATCATACCTTGTTACATAGGCCCTATTATCATGTGTGGCCTATTCAATATGTTTTTGTTTATCACACCTCAATTTCATGCATGTTTTGAGTATCCCCACATCTTAATCGACCCCCAAACTAAATCTAGGCCCTTTTGTCCTATATGGGGTAACCTAGAGTGTAGGGGGCAACTTAGGTTGCCCCTTACCTTGGGAGTCGCCTCTTACATGGAAAACGGGGCCCAATTTAAATTGCAAAGAGGTTTTTTTTTTTTTTTTAGGTAGGATTCCAATTTTGTGTCGGTCTCCTCTGAGTTTTGTGCTCCAAAATGGGTAGCTGAGGTATAAGTACAAGGCTACCTCCCTCATTTTGGGATCCATCTTCAATCAATGACATTCTTATCCATCCAAGCACTCAAGTTATCAATTCAAGGAGCAGTCAAGCATCTTCAAGCATTCAAGCATTTCATCTCATCATTGTGTTCAGTCTAGCAATCATTATGCAAGCAAATCTTTTGTGATGCACTTTTAGGTCTTTATGGAGTCTTGCTATTGCATCAACACTTGTGATCTCATTTCAAGAAGCACTTGCATCATCAAGGTATAGAACACTTATCAAGCCTCTACTACTAATAGCATGATTTCTTTCCTTTCATGCAATTTCAATTTGATTTCAAGGTTAATCCCTAACACAGGGATTTGACTAAGGCAACTCCTTTTATCCCAATATTTTCCATGTATTGTGTGTGCAGGTGACAAGTGACAGAGTTATAGATTTGTCTACAGGAAGATCTGAAAGTATGTTATAGATCCCTCGCTTTTTCATAAATTTTTATCAAGTCAAGGGAGAGTCCAATCGCCCTTGACCCTCATGATCGCCCCCTACAAGTAATTCAAGTTGAGACTTGGTGTGTGGGTTATTTTTTGTATTGGCTTCTCAGATCTGGATTCAGAATTTGGTTTCTCAATCTATTGTTTCCTCTACATAACAAAAAAACCCTTCTTGCTCCATACTCTAATTTTACATCTTGCATTTCCTCATTCTATTTGCACAATCAATAATCCATATAGAGAAGGAAAACCTTCACACTCGTTCAACGCTTGAGCCTTCTTAAGCCTAGTAGGTTGTTTTCCTTCCTATTGTATTGAGAGAAAAATAGTGGTTGAGATTCTTAGCCTAGTTTATACATCCAAGCTAGTGAACATCTTCCCTCTATCACCAATTTTCTTTCATTACAATATGCTCAAATTTTTGCGACAAGATTCTAAATATGTGTGCACATATTTGTAAAAGACGAGAAAGTACTCAAATGTACATTATTCTTAATGAAAAGTAATCTCTTGATAAACTTAATTGAAGTTCATCATCATCAAATCCGTTCTTTTCACTGATAAGATATAGAGTGACAATGGATAACGTGTTTATGTATTTATTGTCTTGTTGAGTGCAACTAGTCAAACATTCATAGTGATCTTCAATGCATGTTTATATAAAAATGTTATAATAATCGTATAGCGAGATCATCAAACATCTTATGTAACCAAGAACAAGACTAGAACCATTGCATACCATAATTTCTTGAAATAACTTGACCAAATCCTTATCATATTATGCTTGTTGGTGATAAACATGTGCATATGAACACCTCGATTTTCTTTTCGAGTATATAATTCAAATATAGAAGACATAAACCCCGCATTTAATGGATTGGTAACAAACTCAAAAGCCAAAGAGTGCAACATAGATAATTATATGCAATAGAATGTTTCTTATTTTAATTGAACTCATTCTTTAAAAAAATATCAATTATCTCTTGCGATCTTCTAGGTGCATGGGAAATAAAGGTAAGAGGTGAGGTCATGGATGAAGGGAAACATAGTATGAATCATGGATTATGATAGGGGAATAGTAGAAGACATGAATGGATGGTGTAAAACTAGTGACTATGTGGGTAGGTATGATGAAAAGATAGTTGAGTTGTGGATTGTGATAACAGAATAATATGGGCCATATGGACAAGTCGTTACGTGTGTAGACATGGTACAAATGGGAGTCGAGGAAGTGGAAATGGCATGAGAAATAATAAATTGAGTACTGTTAGGGAGAAATAGGCATGGAGGAGTAATATATCAAATGAGGTGTGTGTATCTTGGCAAGGGTAAAATTAGGAGGAAGATCAATTACAGGGTGGAAGAGAAAAATGAAAAGACACAATGTAGTGGAACAATAGTAGCTTGATAAGGGATATTGTATGGATATGAGTAAGAGTAGTGAAAGGAATAAAAATGTAAGATATATTAATGGTGGTAAGGAAGGTAGACTCACTAAACAAAATGACAAATGAAGTCTTATTAGCATTTATATCTTGCAAATCCTTTCACCCTTGTGGTTTATTGATGACAATGTATTTATCATACCCAGTAATTATGTTTGATGTTTTGTATGAGCAAAATTAGTGAACCCCTATATAAGCCCTCATGTCACATGAACATTATGGTCATAATTTGTCTTATCCTTTAGGTTATTATCAACATGAACATCAAAATAAAGTCTCATTGGATTGGAAAGCCATATTATGGTTTCAACAAACACTCCTCGATGGAAGATTAAGATTGCAAGTAGCTCATGACATATACAAAAGATATGAAATAAATCTCAAAAATGTATTTTCAAATTCTAAAACAAAAAACACCAGTTATATATAAGACCTTAAAATGAATACCTAATGGTATAAAGGTGTGTAGAGTGAGAAAAAACAAATTGCTAATAATGAAGCTTAACCTACAAGAAAAGTTTACACCAATAAGACAGCAATGTAGGACACAAATCCTAGAAAGATTTGAAACGAGATAATATAATTAGAAAAATGTAGATTTGAAAACTCTAAAAGAAAAAGGCATAATCCCTAAAATTAAACTCTAGAGGGTAGGATAGAAAGTGTTCACCAAATATATAAAGGAAAAAATAACCTTTTGATCTAGGCTAAATAAATGAAAGTATGCAATTATATATAAATTAAACAAATATCAAACATGTGCAATTTTGGGTGTAATAATATCAATATGAAGTGCTTAAAACTAAGAAAGTAAATATAAAGGTTGATGTCATTTAGCTCTCAGCTCAATGATGTTTAACTCATATTAAGATTCTAGAATTTGAATATCTCAAAATTGAAAGCAAATCCCTTTTTATCTCACCTTGGATTCTATGCAATATTTGTTCCCTATTAGAGGGCAACCCTATGCACGTAGATCATTTCAACATTCAAACATTTGTCCTCTATCATGTGGACCTAATCTTACTAGTTGTGCACTTGTACCCTTTAAATCCTTAACACCTACTTTGCTCTAAACACTATTGATATCTAAGAAAACCTTTAGATGGTTGTTAAATTGTCAAGGGAAAAGTTCCCCTTAGTTAAACCCTATAAAAGGATTGACTTTACCATCATGCCAATGATTGAAGATAGCAAGCTTCAGTCATGCAAATGCTCTTAGGATGAGTTTACATATTTCAATATGTTTTGATGCACCAATTCAAAATATTTTATAGAGTAAATGCTATAGAGTGAGAGGATATTTGAAAATGGAGCATGTGAAGTGGGTGGAATTAATTACATCTAAATATAAATATATAGCTACAAATCAAGGAACGTGTATTTAGTAGGCTCACAACATAGAGAAATGCACAAGTTTACCAAATTATGAATTTGAATTTGGAAAATTTTGAGGTTCAATCCATTTACATAAGAATGGCCCAAGGTGGAACAATAATATTTGCACATGGATGAATGTTTGATCATGGAGGATGCAATAAATGTGGACAATGTAGAATAGTGTCAAATAAATGTATAGGAATGTGTGCATGTAGGGATGGGTAAAAACTAGGGTAATGAATCCAACTTTATACATGTTTATGCAATTTATTGATATCTAATTATATTAACCCAAACTAAATCAAAACTAGCATAAATATACAAAATTCATCATTATAAATGTATATTTTACATGACATGATATATCATTGTGTATATTAATGAATATGTAGTACATTTATAAGTAACATTAATTGGCCATCAATGCAAATGTGCATTAACTAGCCAATATATGCACCTCTGGTTTAACAATGAAATGCACTCATGCTAAGTATTTATTTATTTTTATGTTTTTCTAGAACTTAACCACACAATTAAGTTATTGATGATTGAAGAAAAAAACATGTTCTTTAAATTTAATCAAATTGAAGAAAAAGAATGCTATGAAATCATCTGGCTATTTAAATTTAATTTTCCATTTTTTCTAATTTAATGAAATAATATGTTTATCTTGTCCAAATGTCCTCATTTCCATTGAGGTTGACTTATGAAAAAATAATAATAATAATGCCCATAGGTGTAACTCTACAATGGCAATGAACTTTCTTATCTGTGTAAGCAAAACAAACAGCATTCTGCTTTTCGAAGATTTGAAAACATTTAAAGCGCAGTAGAAAAGTAATTTTAAAATTTGATATCTCTCAGCATATTTTACGTAGATTTTTAAAAAATATAAATATACTAGTTTTTATTTTCCAGTTAAAAATATCATTCATAAATTGGAATTCATAAGGAATACATGAATAGAATTTATAAGTTAAAAATATCATGCATAAATTGGAATTCTTAGGGCATACATGAACATAATTTTATAGAATAGTAGAAATCCAAAACAATAAATTTCTATAAAGTACTATTCCTCCCCTGTGCTAACAAAATGCTTGGAGATCTACCCATACATGATGTGGGTCACTACCGGTGCTGCTAGTCTGATGTCAATGGTCTTCTCTTGACCCTGTTGTAATTATCTTTTGTTTTTACACCTTCAGACTGTGGTTTTGTAAGGGACAGCACACTTGTTTTTTTGTTTTTAATAATAAAAAACAAAATGCTTGGAGGTCTCGCATAATGTTAGTTTCAATTAAATTTGCTCCATCTTAGACTTGAGCATTCCTATCAAAAAGGTAAGTTTTCTAAGTACTTAGATTCGAATGAGGGAAAATGACACTTATTTTATATTTTACTGTGCCAATTTTGTTGCTAGAGCATCTCTCAACTTGTTGATATGCACCTTAACGCAATTAGTAGTTACAGATGGCCTGCATTGTTTTGTTCTAGCTGTTCATATCCTTAAAAGCAATGGCAGACTGAGAAACAAACATCCTTCTATTCTTACATTCAGCAATCAGCCTATTCAGAACAGTGCCAACAGTTTAACTTCAACTACTACTCTACAAGAATGTTAATCGATTGCAATACAATATATTGATTATTGAATGATGATATGATAATTTGGAAGAATCAATTGCTTGATTCAATTAAAGTTTGTCATTAATTTCCTCATTGCTTGTGGGAAATTTACCATTTCTATGGGAACCCAAAGCACGTGGCTTCTGATCCGTGTCTCAGATGATCCTTTTGATCATTTGAATCCTGATAACGCTCCTAAGGAAACTCCTGCACATTGGTCTTTTAAAATCACGCAGAATTATATTAACACTGTCACTGTCAATGGTTATATGTTTATCCCAGCCATTCTAGATGACTCTTAGGTTGTAAAATAATAGAATGATTTCAATAAAGGCACCAACCCAATTAAAAGTTAATGCTCATCGCATGAAGAGAGATGTTCTAATTATATGCCATTCAAAATTTGTCAGTGACTTTTTTTGTGGCATTCTCAGATTACCCTGGCTATCCATAGATGAAGACAACCAAAGAGTAAAAAAGATGTATGCATTTTCCAAGAGATGTTCTTGCATGATGATGCTCGAGAATTGCCTGCACCAAATGGAATTTGATCGATACCAGAAATCAGCAATTTGTAAGTGATTACTAGATTAAGTACATCCATATCATGTTTCAAACAGTACAACTTATTTCAATCATAACAACTAGAAACCTTGCTTATAGCATATAAAACCAACGATTCTTCCTGGATGACTGGAGTCATTGAAGTAAAGTAGCAAATGGACTAAAGAACAGCTCTGAAAACATAGCAATGAAAGAAGTAAAGACAAGACAATTCGAGGCAGAATCACAATTTATAGATTTTATCAAAAATAAGAATGCCAAAACATGTTTAGAAGATCTCTATATTCTTCATATGATACCTATCTGTGAAAAAAATTGAGAAACTTATTGACTTGTGGACAGCAATAATTTTTAGTGAATACATGAATTTACTGCGTAATTTTAGTGATTCTCTTCCCCTCAAGACTATAGTCACTGTATTCTATATATATATATATATATATATATATATATATATATATATATATATATATAAAATTTAACTAATTGACAACCCACATACAAGCGAATTTGCCAGGTAAAAGCAGCCCATTAACTAATCTGGAAATAGCAATCTCACAGTACAGAGAAAATGGGAAACAGTTCCCTACTAAGGGGCACAAATCTCAAATCAGAAAATTCAAAATTACATAATAGGTTCCAATAGCCTTCACTGACAAGAAACTCTTATCATTCTGTTCTTTTATCATGATTCAACTGCATAGCTCCTCAATCTAACTCATTAACACATTTCATTATTAATGGTTCACAGCAACCCATCTCTCATGAGCATGAATGGTCCACTTGAGACACATTGCATCTACGTGATGCAATCAAGTAAATTCTTATCATAAAAATCTGAATAAATGAAATCTCCGATGCTGCTTAAATACTAGTTTGGAGATTCATCGTCATAACCAGACAACTTCCATGGACTGGCGACAGGTAGTGGTGTTAACTTGTTAAGAGATACAAAGAATTGAGGGAAAGTTCTTTCATCCATAAGAATGGAAACCACAACCAGGATTAGTCTGTACGCAGAGGTAAGACCAATGGACTTTACTGTCACAGAATTGGGCTGATTCTACAATCTAAATGCTATTAGTTTTAAGCCCAAATCACAAGAATCAGCTGGTCTCTGGTTACTGTTACATATCCTGTCTGAGGATTTCTTTGTAGCAGAGCTTTTAGCTCAATCATCCCAATAAACTTGGATTAGTGTTTCATCTGTAAGCCTCGTGATCTAGAAATCAACCAAAACAAATAGTTTATACCAAGCCTGACACCAGAACTTAAAGCAAATGAATTCAAGACCATCTACCGCCCCATTGTTAACTCTTTGGATATCAATATGAGAGAATTTATATTAAACAAGGACTTGTTATAAGCAGTAGCCATAAGTGCATTAACATTTAATATGCCAATGAGATATAAAAATTCTAACCATATTTGTTAGATATAGAAGGCTTCTGCTTCAAGGATTCGTCATATAGAGAAAATGCAACACTCGGGGTGACTCAGAATGCAATGTATGACAATGTAATACATCCAGGTCCTTAGCGCATACAAGAAGATGCACCAAGCAATAAGACTCACTCAGGATAATGTTTACATATAATATAATCTGGCCTCTTTGATTCTGAATAGTTCTGAAGAATGCTGGATGCTGGGTGTAGATTTTAATTCTCCGCTGTTTCCTTTAGAGAAACAGGATGGAGCTGATTACTTCTTTGATAGTATGGTGGATCTTGCTGATTTCATTTCTGCTTTTGGGTTAGTTAATATTGATCTTCAAGGAACTCTCTTTGCTTGGTCTAATAGGAGACAAGGTGACCATCTTATCCGGGTCAAGTTGGACCATTTGTTATTATCTAATAATTGGCACATTCCGGCTAATCTTTCCTTGTCTGCTCTCCTGAGGACCGCATCTTATCACCCTGCTCTCCTTTTGAACTAGGATGATAATGTCAACAGAGGTCCTTTTCCTGCCAAGTATGATATTATGTGGACTTTTCATCCTGATTTCAAAAACTTGATTGAAAATAGGTGGAATACTCCTTGTGATGGAACTTCGATGTTTTGAGTAGTTCATACACTTAAGACCATAAAGGACAGGGCGAAAGGGTGGAGCAAAATCTCCTTTGGAAATACCTTTCAATTTCAAAGAAAAAAAACTCTTGCTGGTAAACTAAAGGAGATTCATATCAGAAGGCAGCCAAAATGATTTGGAAATTTGTAAAGAGGAAAGAGATTTGAGGTTCCAATGGTCCAAAATGAAACACCAAATCTCCAACTCTCTCTTGAATAAGGAAGCTCATATGCTAAACAATGTATATGGATTGTGTGATCAAATGAGACAACCCCAAGGTTTTTTCTTATTGTGGACTTTCACTCAGTTGTAATGATGTGATATGTTGGGTATCACAAAGGGACTTACGCTTCTCAATCAATACATATCAACCACTTCAAACACTTCCAACCAAACAAACAGCAAATAGATAATGGTTTAGAAAGCTATTCTACTCCTGGAATGCAAGAAATTACAAATGCCTTTGTGACTCTACTAGACTTAGTTTAGTTGTCGATATCAACCAAGCTAGTGCGATCTCCTAAGGTAGATGTAAGATGTTCAAACTATCACCATTCCAATAACACCATCCATCGATGCATGTCAATGTGCAAGAAATAATCGAAGTAAAGCTCATAAATATGTCATTCAACCATGCAAGGAAAACTTACAATAAACAAGCAGCTAGTGGTTTGTGTAATGTCCCCATTTTAGCTCACCTTGCGATGCAGTCGGGATTGTCCTATCAGTGACCTTTGTAGGCTACTCAGAGGGTTAGAAGGTCTCCGTGGTCGAGTCAGAGATTGTATTTCCACCTCAGTGGGGTCATCGGCGGAGCTTCCAGTTTAGAACTTACTATTTATAGTAAGTCAGTTATGAGCTAGTTGATGTCAGTGTGGATGGCATATCGCTTCCACAGTGCTATCTTCCTATGGGGTCCTACTTCTATCTTCATCATTGGATTAATATTGGAGTAATTACCATTTATAGTAAATCTATTCTTGGTCAGATACTATTTATGGCAGGACATTTTTGGTGTGGGTCATCAGATAATTGTGGAGATTGTCTTTGGTCATTTGGCATTTGGGAATTATTAATGATAAAGCATTTATTAATTAAGTTCGTCTTAATTAATAATATATATAACTCAAAACTTTATTATAAGACGAATTCATTTGACAGAGCCAACACCAGAACATCTTGCAAAAAATAGCATTTGACCAAGAATGAACTTACTATAAATAGTAAGTCCCAAATTGGAAGCTCTGCCTAAGTCCCAACAACTCCATGCTACTACCCATGGTTGAAAAACTCTACGAGATATCGCAGATCTCGCAATATATCGTGAGCCAAAATGGAGGGCAATTTTATCACCAATAAAATCGGCGGCGGTATATTGATAAAATCGCGGCGGTTTTTACCACAAAAACTTGCAAAATCGCGTGAGGAAATGGACAAAAAATCGTTTTGAAAATTTTCAAGTTAAAAATAAAACAAAAGACACGCCGTGGAGAAAAGACGCAGTGCAAGGGGGAAAAACGACACAGCGCGGTGGGAAAAAAAAAGCGGTTGTTATGGAGAAAATCAGCGCCCAGCTGGAGAAAAACTCGTGCAGAGGATCAACCATCGACTAAGATGGTATGAGTAATAGTTAGGTTAATATAACTATTAATATGCATTTAATAGTTTATATTAAACTGGATCGGCCATCCAAATAATAGTTAGGTTAATAACCGAGACCTGAATAACTATAGCCATATTAATATATTTTTAATATTTTCAACTTTGATTTTTAATATATATATAATATATAATTTGTTTTTTCTATAAAAAAATAAGTATATTTAATTATTTAATATATAATTACTATATATAATTTTAATATATGTATATATATGATTTGTTTTTCTATAATTTTTTTCATATATAGTAATATATAAATCAAAGTTCCATGACTCGCCGCGAGTCAGGCGAGTTTTAACAACTCGCGGGTCGAGTCATCCCAGGCAAGTTTTCATGACTCGGCCTGATGACCTGACGAGTCATGGGTCATGACTTGCGTGACTCGCAAGTCAAGCGAGTCATGCCATGACTCGCCGGGTCCGTAGTCTATGACCCGACTGCAGCAGTCATAATGTATGACTTAAAAAACAAAAAAAATGACTTGTTTTTTCTTATGTTTTTTTTTACTATTGTCTTCTAATTTGCCCTAAAAGGCATTCTTTTTGCTTGTTGGGAGAAGAGAGGAAAAGTGAGAGAGAGGAAGAAAAATAAGAGGCTAAGGGTTTGCAACCAACAAGGAAGAAGAGCATCAAGGAGTGCACAAGATCACATCGGGGAGGCATACGTTTGCATTGAGAGCATCAAGGAGTCCATAGCAGCTGTTCCAAGACTTCTCAACTCATTTGAAAGAGGTAAGTGTTAAATTTTGTAGATTTTGTTGATTTTTTGTTGTATGTTTATGGATTTTCCATTTTTTTTATTTTTTTTTTTAAGTTTAACTTTCGAAATCTTGAATGTTTTCTATTAAAATATAAATTGCATACTTCAATGAGAGAAGTAGATTGTTTGCAAACCCTTAATTTTTTTAAGGAAAAAATGCAAACATGCTTTTACAATTTTTTTTAGAAAAATGTAGGGTTTGTTGTTTTTTTATTTTCTAAAATACAATGCACAAATTTGTAATTTTGTTCGTTATTTTGTCTTATTGCAGCTGCTAGCAACTATCAACTTTAGAAAACATTAACTCTTCTCAATGGCTCCAAAGTGTGAATCTTGGAAATATACTGAAGATTTTCCTGGTAGACAAAGAAACCAAACAAAATGTTCATTTTGTAAAGAAATTTTTCATGGTGGCATCAACAGGTTTAAATACCATATTGTCGGCATACCTTGCAATGATGCTGAGCCATGTTTAAAGGCAACTCCCAAGGCAATTCATTTTTGTTATGTCCGGTTAGAAAAATATGAAGAAGAAAAGGATAAGAGAAAGAGGCAACGAGAAGAGAGTTAAATGCTATTGGCTCCCGTTCATCTGCATCCCAGGCCTCCCCATCCACAACCACAGCCGCATCTGCATCTGCAGCCGCATCCACATCTGCAGGTTGTGTTGGAGAGGGTTCTTCCATGCCTCCTTTTCGTCCTAGTGCTAGTGCTTATACTAATGCTCCTAGTGGCACTATTATCCTTGGCCCTAGAGTCCAGAAATCAAAGTTGGACAATTATTTTGTGCCACGCACTACTCCTGGTGCACAATCCTCTCTTGAGAGCATGGGTTGGAACAAGGAGGTCCATGATACTGCACAAAAACAAATTTGCTAGTTTTGGTACTTTTGCAACATTCCATTTGTTGCAGCCAGGTAATTCTTTTAAGTTTTTTATTTGATTGCTTTAAGTTTAAAATTAAATTTGAGTTGAACTATGATTTGTCTAATGATTAATCATATTATATTTGTGACAAGTCTCCTTACTGGCAAGGCATGATAGAAATCGTAACCATTTGCGGGGCGGGCTTTAAAGTCCCTACTGATGTTGAGTTAAGTGGCCCCCTCTTGTTAGAAATGGTTAATGATATGAAACTTGAGCTACAGGACCACAGACAGTCTTGGAGCCAAAAGGGTTGCACCATCATGACAGATGGTTGGACAGATAGGAGGAATAGGACACTCCTAAATTTTCTTGTTTCCTCTGGAAGTGATTGATCATTCTACTTCCCTAAATGCATTGAATAATTAATTTTTATTTTTATTTGTTGATTGATCCATGATAATTGATAATTATTTTGCTTTATTTTCACTATTCAGGATGCACCATGTTCTTGAAGTTTGTTGATGCTTCCTCACATGTGAAGAATGCCACATACTTATGTGAGGCTATTGAGGAAGTTATACAAGACGTGGGGGAAGAAAATGTGGTGCAAGTGGTGACGGATAATGCAGCAAGTTATGTTGTTGCAGGTAAACTTTTGACTTTTGAAGTTTTGGTGGAGAGTTATCTATGAATTTATTTAAAATTTTCTTAACACGTCTTAATTTCTAATTAATTTAAAATTGTTGCAGGAAAATTTTTGATGGAGAGGCACCCTAAAAAAATTTGGTCTCCATGTGCGGCCCATTGCCTTGACCTCATGTTAGAAGATATTAGCAAGCTTGAATGGGTCAAATCATGTGTTGATAGGGCCAAAAACATTTGCAAGTTTATCTACAATCATGCATTGGTCCTTAGCATGATGAGGCAATACACGGGGTAAAAGGAGTTGGCTCGTCCTGGTATCACGAGATTTGCCTCAAATTTTCTCACACTAAAATCCTTGTTGAAATCAAAGGCAGCTTTGAGACGCATGTTTGTTGGTGAGGAGTGGACTGCCTCATCCTATGCTACGACACCTGCAGGGATGGATGTGGTAGATTGTATTTTTTATGAGCCAAGTTTTTGGACCCCTTGTGCAGAGATGATGGAGGTAAATATATTTTTGTTTTCTTTGACTCTTTGCAATTTTTCTTGTTCTAAATTTTTAATGCACACTTGTGACTTAACTGTTTTTTTTAACATTAATAATTATATGCAGGTCATTGAGCACCTCGTAGTTCTCCTACGAGTTGTTGATGGGGAGAAGCCCTCTATGGGCTACATATATGAGGGCATGGATAGGGCCAAGGAGGCCATTAGATCCAGGTATGCAGGAGTTGAGGATAAGTACGGCCCC
>MU224858.1:10845053-10858888 GCA_018584345.1 Thuja plicata
CCTCAATCCTTCATTTTGTTTCCTTGATAACTTCAAGGCGGATGAGGAGGTTCTTAGTGGCCTATATTCAGTGATGCAAAAGATGTCTAACACATCTACAGTGCAAGAGATAGATGCATATAATAATCAAGGAGTGTTTTTTGCAAGCATGATATGCAAAGACGCTAGGACAACATTGAAGCCAAGTAAAAATATATGTTAAAGACTTAAATTTTTTTGATTTTATAATCTATCGGCTATCCTTAAAGTTGGAAATGAGACTGATTTTTTTCTTTTCCTTATTTCAGATAGATGGTGACAAATGTTTGGGCCTACAACCCCAAATCTTCAAAAACTTGCCATCCGTAATTTGAGCCAGCCATGCAATGCTTCTGGATGTGAGCACAATTGGTCCATGTTCGAGCATATCCACTCGAAGAGGTGTAATAGATTGTCAGTGGAGAGGTTGAATGATCTTGTGTTCGTTCATTACAACCTCCATCTTAGGACCAGACGGATTTGGACACTGACTCCTCTCCAATCACTCTAGCAGAGATAGATCCAGAGTCCGAGTGGCTCACTGAGTCTACCGATCCTGTCTTCACTGAGGAGGACCATAAGTGGGTTGACCAGGCAAACAGAGAGGTTGAGGCTATGGCTATGGCAGAGGAGGAGGATAGAGCACGATCAGCTACCTGTGCAGCTGATGTTGATCAGAGTGGCACTTCACAAGCAGAGGCTATGGCTTGTCAGTCATCTAGGACCTACCTCAAACGCATTTCTAGGAGGGAGACAAACTACTTTGAGGCTGAGGCTGAGGCTGAGCTAGAGCCTAAGCCATAGACTTGTTTTTTATTACACATATGTTTGGGAACATTTGATGTCATGGATTTCATGGATTTCATATACATTTGACACTATTTATAATTCTGCATATCTATGTTTTCTATTTCCTTCAACTACAATTTACGTTTGTACTTATGCGATGGATGTATGTTTATGTATGTGATCAAATTAGCTTCTATTTGATGATGTTATAGTGTTTTTAAGCTTTACTCAATAATGGGTGCCTGAAACAAGTTTTAAATCCTAAAAAATCTTTGTTTTTTCATTTTGCCAAGTCATAGGCGAGTCGCGGGTTGAGTCAACCTTGCCGAGTCATGGGCAAGTCCGAGTCATGGAACTTTGATTAATATATATATTATTTTTAATTTACAATTAATCTTTTATATATTTGAAAATTAATAAGATGATGATGTTCTACAAAAGTTGGTGTATGAATATAAGAATATTTTTAAAAAATTATAGATTTTCAAATGTTCGATAAAAGTGCCAATTTATAACCGATTTTTCCGCCGAGTTTTTCAAAAATTTTGAGTCGGCTGAGTTATTGCCAAATCCGAGTTTTTCAACTTTGCTACTACCAACTGTTCAAGTGCCCTTCTCAGAATTGTAACCCTAACTTTCCCAAATAGTAACTTACTATAAATAGTAGGTGTGCCAATCTGACTCAAATGAAGAGAATACCTGAACATCCCTGACCTCTAGAGTGGGAAAATAGCCTCTGGCTCGACCAATTGAGACCCTCTATCCAATTGATTAACCTACGAGGATCAGGAAATAGGCTAATCTCTTGAACTTTGATGCTCGTGAAAATGGGGACATTACAGTCCGCCCTCCCTAAGATTGCTTGTCCCCAAGCAATCACAACTGCAATGAAACTCCACTACACTGGAAGTCCAGAGGAAGACTGAGAAATGTCCCATACTGAAAAACAACTGCAGCATCAGCATAACAACAATTGCACAGAAATGAACAACAACCCATCTGTCCAATCTCTGCACATTGAACCTTTGCATCTGAAACAAATCATGTACATGGGGACCGAAAGTGAGACTGCAAGTAACCCACACCATGTACACACTACAATATACCCCCGTGAACTCGAACTAGAATCCTGACGCACACAAAGAATCCCACCTCACACTGAAGAGTATACAACCACATATACCTGGATCCCAAATCCAGAATAGAAGCCTGCCAAGAAGAACACTCCCAGACTTCTGCTGCTCAACACTGATCCCAACTTCACCATACCAGAAGTGGTGAAGCAATCCAATGGGGCCTGCAGTACTAACCCTATCACCACCTGGATCCCAGTATAAACGAAACTCACATCCATCCATCATAAGGAGGTGAGTATATCTAGTAGCACCTGCTACACCAAATCTCACACTACACTCTGCCAGTCCCCAGTGGATGTAGAATCCACCCTCTGCTAAATTGCCCCGGATGTGTCGACTCTGCAAGTAGTTCCCCACCAACTTGCAGCTACTGAATCCATTTACGGAAGATGGCGTATACCCATCCCACAAAGGATGGTATAATCCCGGAGCCAATCCACATCGATGCATCAAGTCCTCCATATGTGGATCAAAAAAGAAATGATGAGCCCTCCTCATTGTGTAGTTTCGGTAAAAGGCTCCAATCTCGATCAATGGCTCATCACTAACCACTCGGGAATCAGAAGATGGCTCCAATCTCTGACAGCAAACAACTAGTTGGGCAGGGCCTCCGGTAACCCCTCTCTGCAAACCCAAACACAAAATCTCTATGAGGAAACATTGTAGTCAAAGTATTTACAATTGCTCCTGCCAAATGTTGAATGTCACATGAACCTCAGATGAGAGTATCCTTAGTGACTTCATATAGTTCCTCCTAAAACTTCGAACTCTCAAGCAGGTACTCAATAAATGAATATGTGCTATAAAAACAATATGAGGTAGAATCAACCTGTTTTCCTGCAACCCTCAGTCGATCTCTCTGACTCCATGACACAACAAGTTGTCTACCACCATCAACTGCATGAGATGAAGTAACCGATTTGCTTCCAGGAGAGGGAAGCAAATCAACATAAGAGCCATACTCCATACTAGATGACACTCTGTGAATATCCTCTGAAGATGATGGAGTAGTGTCGTGTACTAACACACAACTCTCTGGAGGATCCACCACAGTCACACAAGAGCTATCAATAATATGACCTGCATCATCTGTCATAGTACCAACCTCGGGAGAACCTGATGCAATAAGTGGCTCTCTACTACTCTCAACTAGAGTACTCATCCCATCTAAAACTACTGCACCATAATTTGTGATGGATGTAGCCACATCCTCAACGCATCCACAACCACAACCCGTGAATACCCTATAGGAAACTGAATTGTATCTAAAGCTGGTGAAGACTATGCCAACCTCAACTCCACGGACAACTCCTCAATCTGTGACTGAGACTCCTGAAGGCCAACTGCGCTCTCTCCAATGAATCCATAGTCACTCGTAGCTCATGGGTGAGCACATCTACCTCCTCTTTTCCCTTCAAGGCATCATAACAAGTACAACCCCAATCGAGAACATAGTCTTTGTCAGCCAATAACTGTAAATAGTTTTGTTTCATTATTCTGATAGCTTCTCAAAGTGTATGAAACTCTCTAAGGGAAAGACCACCATCACAATGCTCACAGGAGTACCCCAACCATAGGTGGCTAACATCTGACAAGCAAAATCAAAATGCTCAATGGTTGTGGCAATCTGACTATCATATACCTTTAGTTGCCCAACCAAATGATGTCTCTGAAACATATTACTCAAAATCTACACTGTGATATGAGGTTGTATCCACATCACTCACCTTATGATAAGCAACATCAAATGTGCAATCATCAGCGCACACATCAACAACTAAGGTACTGCTACTATGCACCTCAACAAATGGCTCATCTGGTAAAATGGAAGTTGTTGTTCTGACAGCCTCCTTGCACACTCCCACTTCCAATGTAACTGCAAGACCATCTAAAGAACGATCCTAGGACCTATTACCAACAAATGAAGTTTCTAATTCATTCTCTAAGGTCTGATATGAAAAATCAGACTCACTGTAGCATGAGTCTTCATCATAAATTACATCATTAGTACCCAAATCTCAAATACCAACATCATCGTCGTGTGAAATCTTTGTTGTCTCTCACCACTGTCATAGAAATCAGAATTGTTATCATGACTGATAACTTCTTGAGCGATGAAAGTACCAACATTTTCCTCAATCTGGAAGTCATCATGAAGTGTCTTGTGCCCAACATCTTCCTTAATGCAAATCTGAATTTTAATCTCCATGGGATCAGCTACATGTTGGTCACTAGCTGTTGTAAATTAATTGTAAAGATTTCTAGATGCCTCACCAGTAGACCTCTTGTTTCTCTTCTTTTTTGTTTTGTGGTGTAAACCCATTAAAGATGGACATCATGTAACGTGATAGTCTATCTATGGTTGCCAAGTGAAAGAAATTCACCCATCCTTTCCTGAGTTTGTCTAAGCTTCTCCAATTCTTTAATCATGGTGTTCAACCGGTTTCCTTGTTTAATTGATTTCCTATATTTTTCCATGACTGAAACAACTACAAGAGTGTTGGTCACTCAAAATCAAATGTGTGAGCTAAATGATTTCCACTCCCAACAGGATGGCAGGAAACTGCTCTGATACCACTATAAGAACCCCTAAGGTTCTAACTCTGACAAGCACTGGACTGTGGTTTAATTTTGGATGTTTGACGTTTGGTCAAACACTTTGCATGCAAGCTCTGATACAACTGTAAGAACCCCTATGGTTGTACCCCTAAAGACTCAATTTTGCCATTTTGACATTTCGTCAAACGGTTGGCAAGCAATCTTTAAATTCTGATTTTTTAATGTATATGTGTTTGTTTTGCTTGTATTTGATTGGTTTTGCAATTACAAAACATATAACAATGCATGAACAAATAAATTAAGAAGTCTAATTGAAATCGAATTCTTCCAATTACTTTTATTTTCAACTTGCAAATGATAAACTATTCACAATGAGAACCTAACAGTAGATAAGATACACAAATGCAACTATATAAGAATCTGGAGAAATTAACAGTGGCTGCTAGTAATTGTATTGTGGAATAGCTGTGATTTAAGCCAAGAAATAATTGGCGTTGAAGATGGTATACTGAAGATGTGACGCCAAATACCAACTACAATCCGTTACCCCTGTGATCACAATCTACAAGTGTCGTGGGTTCTTCAAAATCGATGGCTTCCTTTACAATTTCACACACAACCTGCTAGATGGAAATCGATGCAACATTACACAGCCACCCAATCTGCAATTATTCCTTGTCAACGCTGCCTCAAATACACAAACTTTCACCATTAATTGCATACTCGAGTATTGGCTGTAACCGCTGAAGGATGCACAATTCACTAGCCTAAAACTGATTCAAAGTGCCTGAAATCGTACAAGAATTCTCAATTCCTGTAGATGAATTCTCCTAAAACCCTTACCAAGCTCCTCACACCAAAGTAAATGAAATTCACAGGACATAAAGGATGAGTTCGAACTTCACAAAAAGCTTATATATTTCCTCCATCGATTCTGAAGCTTCAACAATACTCCTCTCATAACTTAAACATCCATGGCCTTACAAAACATTCAAACCTTCAAATATTTGAAATATCATAAACAATTATAAGCCCCCCTCATTAAGTTGGCGTCATGATATAAGTTTCATTTAAATAGCATTAAATGGCTTGGTCATATATTATAAGTTTAAAACCATATTATTAATTAAGTTGGACTTAATTAATAATCGTTAGACTATCAATAACTTATCACATCACCAAGTGACCAAGTCAAACACCCAAAATTCTCTAACAGAGCCAACACCAAAACGTCCTGCCAAAAATAGCATCTAACCAAGAATGGACTTACTATAAATAGTAAGTCTTAAACTGGAAGCTCTGCCGAAGTCCCCACAACTCCATGCTACTACCAATTGTCTAGGTGCCCTGCTCAGAATAGTAACCCTGCCATTCCCGAAATAGTAACTTACTATAAATAGTAAGAGTGCCAATCTGACTCAAACGAAGACCAAACTTGAACATCCCTAACCTCTGGAGTGGGAAAATAGCCCTTGGCTCAACCAACTGAGACCCTCTATCCAACTGATTAACCTACGAGGGTCAAGAAATAGGCTAATCTCTCGACCTCTGATGCTCATGAAAATGGGGGCATTACACTACCAAGGCTCAAAAATTCTTTGAAAGGCTCACAAAGGAAAAGAGGCAAGTCATATTGATGAGTTCATGATTCCTTTAACTCACCAACATGCTTCAAAAAGTGAACAAAGCTTCAAAAAGGGGGCTTGAGAAAAGACTAAGGGAGATATCGACAATTTGAAAGGTTTAAGAACCACTTGAACCTCCAACAAAGTTCAAGAAGCAGCCAAATCACCTACATAGAGGAAGGAGGAGAGAAGGAATATTGGCTAAAAGGGATGTTCGAAGAGTTTAAAAGTTCTTGAAATCACTTATAGAAAGGAGGGAACGAAGGAAAAAAAAATAAAGCCTACGTCATGTGTCAATGATATTGGAGGTTCAAGAGTTGCTTGAACCTCTGAAATAGTCCAAGACCAACGAAATAATTTCAAATGTTCAACAACCTCTTGAAACTCAAACTTGGTACAAAATGTTGACTTTTAAGTTTTTTGGCCCTCAAGTGTGGAGAAATTTGTTACGATTTGCCTTTTGCAATTACTTTTGGCCTTAGGTAACCCTTATCGAGAACTGATCCGAGAAAGCCTAAGTGACTTTACCTTGGAAAATTTCCCAAGTTTGCTCTATGATGTCAACAATATGTTCATCATGATTCGATGTCTACAAAGGGCACAAAATATTCTCCATGTTTAAGCTATGGGGGTCATTTTCTTGGGTTCTGTGTATTTTTTGACCTATCAAGTTGTCAAGACTGTCCCTATTATCATACACTTCCTATTGATTCTGACATCAAACTCATACCTTTGTTAAAATTTCTCTCTGAGTTGCTTTTGTCAAATTTATGGTTGTCAAGGATGTCATTCTATCCATCCCAAGTCCAAACAACTGTAATTTGTACCTTAGAAATTTAGAAAAACTTGTCATCAAACTTTTGAACTTCCTAATCCATCCATGCACCCTACTCTTCTTGTCGGTCTATTGAGATTTTCCATCTTTGGGTACTATTTTAGTCCAAATCATACCATCCTGACCCTCTATCAAAGTAAAAGATTGCCTTTGCTTTATAATTTCAAACTTGGTCCTACATGCATACCTTTCCATCCAACTTCAATTCGCTAACATTAGCATCACCCTTCAATTGGAGTTGTGAATTTACCCATACATGTTGACCTCGTCTTTGTACAATGCTAACATCACTCTTTTTCAAAGTCATCTACTAAAGTATTATTGTAAATGTCGTCATAATGTCATGTTGATGTCACCTTTTTACACTCCAAAAATTTACAAGTCTTTTCAGGTCGAAGTTTCAACCAACCCTTAATTGGGTACCCTTTTCCATGCTTCTCCAAACCTGACTTCCACTTCAATATTATTCACAAAGTCTGTTACTGAAACTTTGTTGTTTCGGCATTTAACCATTTGGAAACGGACTTTCAGCCATTCCTTGTCTCAATACCAATCATAAGGTCCATCAAATTCCTCAATCCAACATCCTAAAGTCCTATTCTTTGTCACAGTTCCCCTTTTGGAAATCCCCCATTCTGCATCTCATCTTGGATTGCTTTTCTAGTCAACTCCAAAATCCAACCCTTTATTAGCAAGCATGAGAAATGAGTTTCCACCAACCTCCAAAGTCCAATATGCCCACCATTTCCACTATAAACCATACCTATCCCGAAGACAACACCATTAATGTATCTATAGTGCCTACCAACCACTAGATCTGGTTTGTTGACACCCAAAAAAAAATTAATCAGAATGGAGCACCAATATTTCTCTGTGCATCATATGTTTTGCAATTAATAGTAACAAAAATAAATTGCAAATGCCTTCTCTGTTTAAGTGCAGCAATATATTCCAGTTTTGGATATGGTTCAGGGTTGGTAAATTGGACATTTCTAACCTACATTTTCTTGAATATGGGACTTGTTGTGGTTCAGCAAGGAAATATTCTTCTTCTATTTGTAGGATTTTTTGTTCTTGCTTGATTAATTATTTATCATAATTTGATTCAGAAAAAATAAATTCTTACTTCTGAAGGAGCTTCTTCTAGAATCTTCTCTTAATAATTCATTATTATAGTAGGGTAACTACAAAATCCTTGTTCAAAATAGTTACAAAATGCTTCTTAATTCAAGTTCATCCCATGTTGACTAACCCAAATTTAATTTTTTTTATGTTTTTACAATTATGAACTTTTCTAGAGAGTTTATCTCTAGTTCATTCTTCAAGAAGGATAAATTCTTTTAGAACAATTGGAATCTTCAGTTTGCTTTGTTGTAGTCCAAACCGGAGAAAATACAGTAGAAAATTTAGGAGCATAATTTTCATGAGAAAGGGGGGACTGAAATCTACTTCTTTTGCTGATCGGAGATCTTCCTCTGTCTTCCTCTATACTGTCATGATCTATGCATCACTGTAGAAGGAAAATCTTCTTCCAATTCATCAACGAGGCTGTCAAAGATTGTCAAATTCTTTTTTCTTCTTTATGGTCTTCAATTTCTTCTAGAATTGGTTCATAAACATCATCCTACATAAAAAGATCTTCGTTTTCATTTACTATATCCCACCATGCAGCTGCATTAGTGGTATAAATTGCTTTTATAGCTTGGTTTTTGCAAAAACAGCTGGAAGCAATATAACCAAACCGATTACAAATGTAGCAAAAAATGTTTTTAGATTGGGGTAAGCTTAGCAATGGAAGTGATTGAAAGATCTTTGACGAAAAGAAAGCTTATGGGCCCTTTGTTTATGCCTTTTCTGTTTACAGCCAAATAATGTGAACGGATTGCAACCATAAAGATCACTCTCAAGAAATGTTAGTGCAAGTCGCTGAGCTTGGTGTTTATTTAGCTTTGTTTGGTATCTGCAATCATTTGAAAATTGAATATATCTTTCTCTGGATAATACAATCAATTCTGTCATAGATGCAGCACCAACATTAAATCCTTTAGCGCCTAGATATTCCTTAAACTTATCATATACTCCATAGGAAGACCTTCTAGGTATTTATTCTTGATGAGGACATTACCGGAAGAATTACGTAAGTTCTCTGAAATGAAGAGAATGCCTTTTGAAATAATTCAAATCACACAGTTTTATATTGTACATGGCTTTTACATTAGTTTCAAATTTACTAATGGATGGCGAGCAAAACTTATTAATTAATAGTTGGGTTAGACTATGGATAGGATCAGTAGTTCATATATTTTGTTCACCACCATTTTGTCGTAAATCCCCATAAATAATCCGTAGCTAGTGTGGCTGCAGCATCTCCTAGGAGCAAACAGGTAGCTTGAATAGTATTCAGAGTATTTGACAATGTTCTGATTATCTCCGCAAGATTCAAATTATTATCAAGCACACCCCCGTGGGGCTAAACACTAAATTGTAATGGACATATAAGCATACCCGAAATGTGAAATTAGTTAGATGGTTAGTTCACTCACTTAAGGGTTGTGTTGTATTGCAAATTGTCTGCTCTTGATCAATTTAATTTATGGCATCAATGCTTGCATATCCTATGTTTGTGAAAAGGAGTTGAATGCAGATTTATGTTTGTGCATGAATGTCTCTATAGTTGATTGGACTTGTTTAGGAAATGATATATCATGTTTCCCTCCAAAGCTACACTTGCTAGCTTGGTTAAAGATTGAGATTCGTTGACCTAGGTAGGGGCTGGTAAAACTACTTGCAGTGTATTCGAGTTTCTATTTTCATTTTGTCATACGAATTTGTCTTGTGTAACGATCTATTGTTGAAAGAATGCTTATGCATTAATTTTCAAATTATTTATAGTTTTTCAGTTTCTATTGTTAGCTGGAAAGACTAGTTATGGTTAATAGTTGCATGCCTAGTTTTCATGGTAAACTTGCACTGGTATTGGTGTTCAGGGCACGGTAGTGACTCAGTTGCCCAGTGAATCAAGGCATCAATATACAGTGATTTCCCTCTCCATCCCACCATTCTCAAATCAATCAAAATAAATCATCCATTTCAGTACTGTGTTAATTACCACCTGCGTGTGAGTATAATCCAGCGTTAGAAATACTGTCAAATCTTGAGAGAGTTTGCAACCAAATCATTTTTCAAAGGATTATGCTAACAAGAGTTCTAATCACACCTATTACTCGTTGCTTTCGTACTACCTTATCTTGAGTGAATCAGTACTTGATGAGTATTTAAAAATTGTATCCATGAGGTCATAAGATGCATGTGTGTATGATATCTTAAGAAATTTATCAAAATTAACCCAAAATTGTCTTTTATTTGTGGTGCACATGCCTATATGTATGAATCTGCTATTGTGAGGTCTAGAAGGCCTATCCATCATTGTCATTAATGCATGGTAGCCAAGGCCTTGTTTCTATTTTTTTCATTTCTCTTTATTGTCCTGTCAAAAAGACCTCAAGGGTCACCCACAGAGATCTTACAAAGCCAATTTAAAACTCCAATCAAGGTGGTGATGACACACGAAAACCACAACAATGAAGAAAGTAAGAAGTTAACACCATTTTCAGATGGGGATTCCAAAAGAAAATCATGCCAAAGTGACTATTGCCTAAGCAATTAATGTCAATCAGTTAAGTGAATAAACAAACATAAGTAAACTGCACCTTTTCAGTGGTAGTACCATTAAAAAACGGTGATTCAAATGTTAATTGATGAGTGAAAACACAAGTGCGAAATAAGTTTAAAACATAAACATGAATCTTGTTTTTCCCTGGAAATGTTAGTAAAAAGGTATTTCTCTGATTAATAATTTGTGATGTCCCTATTTTGAGCAAAATTGATTTATAAGCATTTACTTAGTTTTCAAGTTTTCCCATAAGCTTCTTGGTGAATTGGGGAGAACTCCAAACTTCTTAGAGTGCTCTAGGTTGGTTAGCAATTTCTTTGGTTCTTGGAAATAAGCTCAGCAGGCGGTGTGGATCAATATGACACTTTTAAAAGAGAATTCTGACTTTTGGTGGTTTCTCCAAACTTTTGGAGAAGTCAATATTTAGTAAGTCATCCAATTGGCTCCAATCATCATCTTGGTGTGATCAAAGTTTGATTTTGATGCCATTTCAGTGCTTTCTATAACTCCTGTAAATAATTTGAATGATCACATAAGCTTCTAATGTTTAACACTTAAATGACAACTTAAGTGTAATATCTTGTTGAAAATGTGATAAATTCTTTATAAAGTGGACAGTTAAAAGATATGAGGGGGACCTTTGCACGTGAAATGCTATTAATATTTCAAAAAGGCCTTTTCTAGTAGAAAATAAACTGATAACCTTAAGCTTCTGGATTTGATTGTGTTTTTCTTTTTGCACTTCTTCATCCTGATGATGGATCATAGAGTATAATCCGAAACGTTGATGCAAAAAGAAAAACACAATCGAATCCAGAAGCTTAAGGTTATCAATTGATGGATTGTGGAAAAATAATGAATTTGAGAAAATGAACTATTATAATTTTAAAATGTATTGTTCCCTTCAAAAAGCTTATAAGGAGGTGTTGGGGCTCATTTTGAAGATAGACTGGTGAATACGATATTGTTATAATGTTGGAAGGAGCTATGTGTTCTTCCAAATCTATCGAGGTCGAAAACTCTCTCAATCTTTCTAGTTTTGAGGACGAAAAACCCCTCTAGCTAGATTGGTGTGATTTCATCCAGGAATCACCATTGCTACAAATTGAAGCTTCAATTTCTTGGTTACTGAGATAGAGATTTTTGACATGTTTTCAGTCGCAGATTTTGGTGTACGTTTAACAAATTGCAAAGTTTGTTTAATACTTTTGAGGGTGATTTTGAAGAAATATTGTTGAACACAATTTTCCCATGTCTAGTAGTACTATTGCTCTATTCCAAGTTGTACAGTCTTGAATGTAGGTATAAAGGTGTTTGAGATATGGTTTTTTTTCCTATTAGGTTGTCTTTATCTGTACAATGTCAAATTGGAAGAATGAATGATTGGGAGTGATACAAGTACTGACTTGTGCCTGTGGGAGGGGGTGTGTGAATTTCTTGTAGGAATCACTGCAATTTTTGGTGTTTTTTGTTGCCTTGCTGTTTTGTGGTGGACTTTGCTTGTTTTCATGAGCTCAAGGAGGGCCATACAGAGTCCTTGCACTAGCTATTTGTCTATTAATTACTACTTTTCAGGCCTACAACATTCATTTCATGATTATGATGTGTTTGGGTGAAGTTAATGGTGTTTGGAGTGGATGTATACAGCCCATGTTCATTGTTTGCAAGCTAGGTGTATATTGGTTGTAATTCATGAGAGATTGTCTTGCTATCCATGTTGATGTTTATAGCTTTGATCAAATAAAACGATCTTAATATTATGAGAAAATAAATAAATAAATATTATATTAATATATATATATATATGATAATAATGGACATTACTATTATATATATATATATATATATATATATATATATTAATATACATATTTAATTTTTCTCTCTATAATATTGAATTAAATAAACATCACTGAATTGATAATATTGTTATTCAGATAAAGCAATATAAGATAATACTATTCTACATTATATATGCTAAGTTACCATATTTGTCCCTGCAACCTCAAATTCGAAATTCGATTTGTTACTAATTCGAATTCGAATCAAATTCATGTCAAATTCGCCAATGTTCTGAGTAATTCGGCTCAAATTTGTGAAACAGGACCCTGGACGAATTTTACAGCGTTTTGAACAAATTTAAAAAATTGAAAATGAACCCAGAACGAATTTGAAAAATTGAAAACGAACCCAAAACGAATTTCCACGAATTTGGACGAATTTAGATCAAATTTTTTGGGAATTTCGATTTTGTTTGACTTTCAATACTTTTTTTAATTGTTTTTAATTGATTTTTTCGCATTTCATCCTAAAAAACATCGTTTTTTAACGTTTTTTGTATGCAGCGGTTTGGTATTACGTTTTACTTGCCATTACAAGCTACGTGTTGTATACAGTCGTTTAAGTTTTACCATATGAACTTATTTGCTGCTACACACACACACACATATATATATATATATTTAAAAAATCTTGTACGGACGAACCCAAAACGAATCGAACCCAACCCAAAAAAAATTTGGATGAATTTCGAACCCGAATCTCGAACCCGCATACGAACCGGAATCCGAACCGGCAACTTAGTATATATGCATATTAATATATATAATAATAATGATATTAATATATATATATATATCAATATACATATATAATGTATATTATAATTGATAAAACAAATAAAATCTTATATGCATCATACTGATTGATATCGGTTTAAGTCAAATCGAAATAATACACACCTATATATTATATGTTCATCAATTATAAGAAATCGATAACACCGAACGGGATTAACTACTGCAGGTTCAACGTCAACACCGATTGTTATCGGGTTGACAAAATCAATGTTTACAATACCGATTAGAATCGGTTTCCCATGGGTTTAAATTATTGAAACGGTGCATATATAGTGGGGAGACATGTCGATAGAGAGACATGTCTCCACACGTGGAGACATGTCTGTCTATCAACATGACTCCTCCCTTATATATATAGTGGAAACATTTCAAATGATAAGCATATACAATAAACACTATTGAATGTGAAGTCATCTTATAAGGATTCTAAAATCCTGAGATAAGTGATTACTATAATCTTCTGCATAACATTTATGCTTGTAATTGTATTTGACTTTCATTAGTTTTATATTGCTGCATATTAATAACAAATATATTAATATTAGTAAATCTAAATTGTCA
>MU224858.1:10868601-10883297 GCA_018584345.1 Thuja plicata
CTGCATAACATTTATGCTTGTAATTGTATTTGACTTTCATTAGTTTTATATTGCTGCATATTAATAACAAATATATTAATATTAGTAAATCTAAATTGTCATTAGATTTTTATCTATTGCTATATATATCTATACTTTAACAATCCAGACTATTACGACATGTTTTCAAGGCATTTTTGGAAATGCAACAGCATTCTACTCCATCTTTTCAAGGTATCATATTGTTATTTCATTGCTGGGTTGTTGGGTAAATGTTGTTTGACATCATTGTGGGGTCTAACAGAAGTTTATTTTACAACATATCTTATCATCAGCAACTAATCTTCTTATTATGATGTATATAATGCAAATGTGCTAGCATTGTAATGCTTTGGATGGTCATATTGTCGAAAGCTATCTTTTCACAAATTCTAAATTGTAACACTCAATGGTAGTACCACCAGTGAGTTGCTTTTATTATTTGCTAATACTTACCACACTGAATAAGTGGTATTTGTTATCACTCACTACTAAAGAAGTGGAAGACTTGCTTATGCTTGTACTCACTCGCCACTGGATAAGTGGAATAAGTTGTGTTTCATTTCAATATTGTATAAGCTTTCCCATTGAAAAGTGGAAGTTGTAAATGTTTTTGTAGCGGCAGGAGATATCATGTGTATCTGCGATGATTGATCTTGTCAACATTGTTCTATCTTCCTTGTTGATGTTGTTCTTGCTAAGCTGTTTGTGATTACAGATCGGTTACGATGAACTATCCTACAATTCGCTGCAACCTGTGAAGGTTATGTTGTATGATTCTTTTATTATCTGCAACCCTCGATGATGTAGTTGGACGGGATTTTTTGTTTATGGCTTCATGTTTATGATTATGGAGCAGCTGTATTATAGCTGCCAGCTCATAGGTCATCATGTTTGTATCTTCCTTGTGGTGATCATAGTTATTGAGGAGTCGAATGTTCTGAAGATGAAATGGCTCTCTTCCATAACCATCACCGCTCATGTTAAATGAAGTATGAAGTGCTAGCGTCATCGGGTAAGAAGGCCGTTTTGGTATTCCTTGCTTGCTGGCAACGATCAAGATGAGTTGTCAATGGAATTCTAAAGCTAGTGTGTGTGTGTGTGTGTGTGTAACTGTTGGTGTACGTGGCCTTAGCCATGTTGGCATAACTGTTGAGTTAGTAACAGTTATGTTCGTGGCTGTGGAGTCAACCAAGTGATTGGAAAGATTTTCGGTTCATATGCTATCGGTGAGTTTCAATGAATGGTTACGGCAGATAATTTGTAGAGAGGGTCGTTTCAAGAAGATAGTGGAGTCACAACAGTCTATTCTAGGTGATGATATTCTCTTTTGATAAGTCCCTTTTATTTTCCAGAGCCGGCTCATTGTTTTTCACGGCAGAGTATTGTGGATCATCCACCGTAGATGTTTTAGAGCTTGCTGTATGCATCCGAATAATGATTCTGGAAAGTTTTCTTTTGTCGTCATTTCAGTATTGATGATTATTATGCATTCACGACAGCATATTATGGTGCTAGATTGTTGAGAGGTGTTATGTGTAATATTATTGTAGGTATTCTTGTTTTGATTAAAGTCTTGATCATTGAGTGATTATCGGGGGGGGGGGGGGGGGGGGGGGGGGGCGGGGTGGGGGGTGTTGTTTTTATTGTGAGTATTTTACTTTCTGAGATTAGGGTGAGTACTTTTTTTGTACAGAGTGTCTTTGCTATGATAAGTGTAGTATGTTTTAAGCATATTAGCAGCAGTTTCATTGTTATGGTGTAGATATTACTGTGTATAGATTATTAAGAGTCTGCAAACTCAAAGGAGGATTCATTTAGTTTCAGCTTGAGAGCATTGTAATATTCAGACTCCGATATTATTCAATAAAGTAGTTCCTTGTGTGGCTGGGATTTTCCCTCGCGCAGGAGGGTTTTCCCAAGGTATCTCTGGTGTTCTTGTGATTTGATTTATCTCTTCTTTGTTTCCATGCAATTTTGGTTTTGAAATTAACATGTTATCAGAGTGGGTCTAAGGAAACGATCCAGAACCAGAATTTTTAAGCTTCGAATTATTCTTTGCTCTTCTTATAGTTTGCATGTTTCAGCTTCCAACAATGGTGAATGGACTCAAAGTTGAAGACAGACTGGATGGTGCATCCAACTTTACTTCAAGGAAATATAGAGTCCTCATTGCTCTTGAAGAAAATGATCTTCTAAACTATGTGATTATTAATGTAGCTAAGCAAACATATGATACTGAAAAAGCTCAATGGAGGAAAGATAACATTACGGCAAGGAAGATATTGATTGATTATGTAAAGGATCATCTTGTGCCTGTTATATCCAAGTTGAATTCAGCTAAAGAAATGCTTGAGACTCTGAAGAACTTGTATGAATTCTAGCCTAGAGACATCAACTCCATATTAAAATGGCTAGAGGAGAATTTGTTGTCTCCTTCATGAAGATTATAGAATTGAAGGATCAGCTGAATGCAATTGGAGAATCAATTGAGGACAAAGTCTTGGTTGTGTTGGCCATGATTGGCTTTCCTCACTCTTGGGAATCTTTCCTTCAAAGGATTAGTGGAAGAGATGAACTGCCCAAGTTCAATCGTTTGAGAGCTGATTGTATTCAAGAGGAATGCAGATTGGAGGCGAGAGGAAATGGACGAAAATCTCACCATGAAGAAGATCATGTCCTTGCTACCCATACTTCTAAACATGTCCTTGCTACCCATACTTCTAAAAGGAAAGGAAGTGAATGGAGAAAAGGAAATTTCAAGAGAAATAGAGATAAGGATTCAGATTCAGCTCCTGGACTGAAGAAGAAGAAGGATCTTTCTAGAATTCAATGTTTCAGATGTGACAAGTATGGTCATTTTGCCAGAGATTGTTTATCAAGATCAACACATCAAGCTGCTGCTGCAAACGTTGATGTTGCTTCACCTTATAAAGAATATGGTGACAATTCAAAAGGATTCTTATTCTACAATTTTTACTTTTCTGAAGTTAAAGGTGTCAATTTTCATTGTTGAATTTGCATAAATTTTCATTTTTAAGAAGGTTCTTTCTATATAGATTTTCCAGGACCAAATTCTTTATTCGGATTTTGTGTTGTTGGTTTAATTTCTGCAGTAAAGATATGATATCATAACTGTGTTGGAATTGCATGGCTGGAGATTTAGTCAGCAAGATGCAAGGATTCGTGTATGCTGATTCATATGAAATTAAAGAGATCGTGGATGATCTCAGTCTGTTCGGGTGTTCTGAAAGTGATCAGCAAGCTAGTTGTCTATTTTTGTTGGGTACTCAAGACTTCAGTTTAAGGAAAAGCTATATCAATTCTGTGGGATACATATATATCTATGCAACTGAAAAGATTGAAGAAATTTTCAGTGGTTGTTGGTTTGATTAGTGATGGGCTCGTTACAAAAATTTGTTTGGAGATTTGATCTTATTCTGCTGGGAATTTCAGATTGTTGTTCAATCTTCTGTAGTCTGTTGTTTTGGCTTAATCTATTTGAGTGAGTTTTGATGCCATCGTGTGAAGCTTAGAGACTCGGTTTCCATGTTTGAGTGCTCAGTCTGCTACAACAGTTTCTAGATTTTTAGTTGCAGACTTATTTGTGTTCTTTGGAGGTATTGGACAAGTCTTAAAATCTAGTAGGAGCATGAGATTCCTATTCCTTGATCCAAGGGGAAGCTAATGTCTATAAAGAGATAAGCATTTCATATCCTTGAATAATCTTTATGAATCTTTTATATAGTTCTTACTTTAGAAAATAATTCATGTATTCTTTTAGCGTTGGTCTGTATAGTAGTTTGATTCTATGAATCATTATTAATCTCTCTTTGTTGCACGATGGATCAAGGAGCAAAAGGATGATGGATTAATTATCTGAAATCGCATTAGGAGGAAGAGATTAAGCATCCAATGTGGAAGTCATGACAGCTGGAGATATGCTCATACATGAGAACTTAGCTTGCAGTCATAAGTCTAAGTTGATGTCACATAACAAGGTTGGGTCAGCCTTGGATGGAGAGTTTGCTTCAGCAAGGAAAAGGAAATTGAGAAAGATGAAGACACTTAAAAACGAAGATCCTATCATTGCGATCAGCTCTTCTAAGAGGAGGAAATGACATTCGGAGGGAGTTCTATGAAGAAGTAAAGATGTTAGCTAAATGGGTTGCAGTGTTGCTGAGAACAGAATTGCACAGTCAATCTAGATTTGAGATTGGTAACTACGCAAACCTTCAGTAGAGGGTGATTTGGAATGAGGTCGAGGAGGACAATTCTAGACTTTAGCATGTCAGAAGATTCGGAGGTGTGTGTTAAAAATCATTACTCTGTGGCAAGCTTTGCAGGCAATCTTGAACAAGGCGGTGAGGAGGTGAATGCGAATGCTTGAAGATTCAGAGGGAGCTTGAGTGGCAGATGAAGAGTGCCAAGTCCTTTGCAGAGGATCACCAAGCTCGTGTAGCAATGTGACTGCAAAAGATCCCTGTTTGGTCAAACATTGAAGTCATCAGTAATTTATCGTGATAATCAAGCTGTGAGAATGTTGCCCCTGAGAGGGAGTCTCAGCATTCAGTTGATCTTATTATGAGCTTAAAGCATTTCTCTCTGAGAGGGAAAAATTTGAAGTAAAAGCCCTTGTAATGCATTTTTCTCTAAGACGGATAAATTTGAGGTGAAATCCCTTGTAATGCATTTTTCTCTGAGACAGAAATTTGAGGTGAAAGCCCTTGTAATGCATTTTTCTCTGAGACGGAGAAATTTGACGTGAAAGCCCTTGTTGCTTCCACTCATGGGAGTAGCCATAGTGGACGTCATGTTGAGAAACTCCATGAAGACATCACGTTGAGTGACTCCGTGATGAGAGCTTGGGTTTATTACACTCATGGGAGTAGCCATAGTGGATGTCATGTTGAGAGACTCCATGACAACATCACGTTGAGTGATTCCGTGATGTGAGCTTGTGCTTATTCCACACATGGGAGTAGCCATGATGAACATCATGCTGAGTGAATCCATGATGCTATCACGTTGAGAGAATCCGTGATAAAGTTTTTCTATTAACACATATGGGTGTAGCCATTGTGTTTTTCATGTTGAGAGATTCCATGACATGAAAGTTTGTAAATTATATCTCCTTTGCTAAGAGGGAGTGTTAATGTTTTTATAGCGACAGGAGATATCATGTGTATCTGCGATGATTGATCTTGTCAACATTGTTCTATCTTCCTTGTTGATGTTGTTCTTACTTAGCTGTTTGTGATTACAGATCGGCTACAATGAACTATTCTACAATTCGCTACTACCTGCGAAGTTTATTTTGTATGGTTCTTTTAGTATCTACAACCCTCGATGATGTAGTTGGATGGGATTTTTTGTTTATGGCTTCATGTTTATGATTATGGAGCAGTTGTATTATAGTTGCCAACTCAAAGGTCATCATGTTCGTATCTTCGTTGTGGTGATCATAGTTATTGAGGCATCAAATGTTCTGAAGATGAAATGGCTTTCTTCCATAAACGTCACTGCTCATGTTAAATGAAGTATGAAGTGCTAGCGTCATAGGGTAAGAAGGCCGTTTTGGTATTCCTTGCTTGTTGGCAACGATCAAGATGAGTTGTCGATGGAATTCTAAAGGTAGTGTGTGTGCATAATTGTTGGTGTACGTGGCCTTAGCCATGTTAGCATAACTGTTGAGTTAGTAACAGTTGATGTTCGTGGCTGTTGAGTCAGCCAAGTGATTGGAAAGATTTTCGGTTCATATGCTATCGGTGAATGTCAATGAAAGGTTACGGCAGATAATGTGTAGAGAGGTTCGTTTCAAGAAGATAGTGGACTCACGGGAATCTATTCTAGGTGATGATATTCTCTTTTGATAAGTCCATTTTATTTTCCAGAGTCGACATTGTTTTTCACGGCAGAGTATTGCAAATCATCCACCGTAGATGTTTTAGAGCTTGTTGTATGCATTTGAATGATGATTCTGGGAAGTTTTATTTTGTCGTCATTTCAGTACTGATGATTATTATGCATTCACGACAGCATATTATGGTGCTGGATTGTTGAGAGGTGTTCTTTGTAATATTATTGTAGGTATTCTTGTTCTGATTAAAATCTTGATCATTGAGTGATTATCGGGGCGGTGTTTTTATTGTGATTAATTTACTTTCTAAGATTAGGGTGAGTCTTTTTTTTGTATAGAGTGTCTTTGCTATGATAAGTGTAGTATGTTTTAAGCATATCAGTGGCAGTTTCATTGTTATGGTGAAGAGATTACTGTGTATAGATTATTAAGAGTCTGCAAACTCAAAGGAGGATTCATTTAGTTTCAACTTGAGAGCATTGTAATATTCAGACTCTGATATTATTCAATAAAGTGATAGTTCTTTGTGTGGCTGGGTTTTTCCCTTGAGCAGGAGGGTTTTCCCAGGGTATCTCTGGTGTTCTTGTGATTTGATTTATCTGTTCTTTGTTTCCATGCAATTTTGTTCTAAAATTAACAGAAGTGCCATTGTGATCCCCACTAAACAAGTGGATGTTTACTTCTTTCAATATCACATATACATCTCATTGAAATGGTGTTATTGGTTGGCTTGCCACCTATTGCTTTCCTTTCAATTGTTGCTTTCAATTTAATTGCAATCCTAAACACTATATGCTCTCACCTTGCACACCCTGTGATCTAGATGATCAGAAAGTGGAAGGGAAGTTGATTTGTAAGTTTGCATCTCTATTCAATTGAAAATGTTTTCAAAAAAAATATGAATGTATATTTCATTATTTAATTAATTAGGTCCCTTTCACACTAGCATACTTAAGCTGTCTTAGATCATGTGGTTTTGTCTCAAGTTATAAAATGAGGACAAATGTTTTGATCTAATTTTATCCTCTCCTAAGGTTTTATCTAGGGTTTTTTTTTCTTTTTCCTTGTTATAAGGATTTATTGTTGTACAATTTATTTAATGCACATTCATAATTTGTGCCTTTCTGGATCAATCGATCTCTAGCCTCCATAAAAATTATATAGCTTTTTAATTAATTAGGTCCCTTTTTACACTAGCATACTTAAGTTGTCTTAGATCATGTGGTTTTGTCTCAAGTTATAAAATGAGGACAATGTTTTGATCTAATTTTATCCTCTCATAAGGTTTTATCTAGGGTTATTTTTTGCTTTTTCCTTGTTATAAGGATTTATTGTTGTTCAATTCATTTAATGCACATTCATAATTTGTGCCTTTCTGGATCAATCGATCTCTAGCCTCCATAAAAATTATATAGCTTTTTCTCTTTTTCTATGGCAAGTGTTTGAATGCAAGTGATCTTCGGGAACCATAGGGTTAAAGAAACTCCAACATGGTATCAAAGTTGCAAATCTGTAATTCAATGTCCATTTTTTTATGGTTTTGACCTTAAGCAATGAAACAATAAACGCTGGAATCAAATGGACTTGACCATTGTGCTTAGAACACCCGAAAATCCTAAAGATTTACTATCAAAGTGTCAAAATCCGAGGTCAAAAATTTTGAGCCAATTTTTTGTGAGCACTAGATTCAAAACAATGAAATTTGTATAGTTTTATGAATCCATATGCTTGTACCGCATCGTATAATTGTGTGTTGCAATTTGTCAAATTGTATCAATTTGTGTAGAAATTTGCATCTCTATATCAGAAATCAACAACAAAAAGTCACACCAACAGATTTAGAGTTTTCCCAGCATGTTTTTAATTTTCACAATGATAGAGATCATTTTCAACAAGTTTATTTCCCACACAAAGTGGTCATATCAAGGCCTTAGCCCCAATGCCCAATGTTTTACCCTACCACTAGAGCTACGCCCTAGCCCAAGCTTGCGGGGTGGACATCCAACAAGGTTTTTAAACGACCAATAATGTTTTTAATTATTGTTGACAACCTTGTCATCAAACTATCCATTAATGCATATTGCAAGGAATATTCTATCGCCACTAACAAATACCAATGTCAAACATACCACCCCACTTTTAAAAAGTGGTTTTCCACTCTGAGCTAGTGGTTTTGTGACTCTTATAGTGTTTCTTCACTAATAAGAGTATATTATGACAAATGGAGGAATATTCTAGCGATCAATGTTTGCTAACATTAGCAATAACCTGGTAACCCCTAGCCCTAATTTTCCCTAAAGGGGTTTTTCTTTTTGGCATAACTTGAGCATATGGTGTCAAAAATTCGGTTCCAAGGACTTTCCAATGGTGCAAGTATTTTTCTTAGATTTTTTACTTGTGCATTTTATCATCTATCAAAAGACGATCTTCATTTTTGGCTCCTAAGATCAACTTTTTGTCTAGACCTCCAATTTTTGTGATTCTTGTGATGTTGGAAAGGCATTTCAAAGCTCTTCATAACTATTTATGCACATTTTCCAGAATTTATCCCAAATATCTTTAATCAGTATGTCGTTATTTCAAAATATGGTTGATGACTTGGACATTTTAGCACTTACAAAAGTTTTGCGTGAGATGACTTCATTTGAGCTAATCTATATGTATTTCCAGCATGTGGTCCTTTTGGGGCATTGAAGCATCTATTGAATGCCCTATTTCATTTGTAACCACCATTGTACATGTAATTTGGGGATCTTGCACATCATGTGCCATTTTTTGAACTCACATTGTTTTATAAAGTGTCATGAGGGAGTTGTTATGTGTGCTTTGTTATTTGCAATCACAACCTTATCTAGCCTTAATGCATCTGTGCCTTGTTTTTCGCACCTTTCCCAATTGCGGTATTATCTTGCGCACATTTTGATGTTGTTCCTTCTTCTTCATGCACTAGATTGAGACACAGTTTTAGTGGACCTATCATTCCTCTCTTGTTAGCATTATGGGGGAGTTTTGTTGTATTGGTGCTAATGCTTCCTTGCTTTCTATTTGAAGTGAGTTAGAGTATCTAATTTTTTGTTCCTACATACTATGTGTGTGCAGCAGTCGGTAACTAATGCATTTCATTGACATGGAACACATGCCATATGGACACTCTTGCATTATTGTTTGTGAGGACAAATATCCATCCTCATCTGATCAATTTCTTCAACCCATTAGTGCCTATATTTTGACTTGCAGTATGCTTTGCATTAGTTGAGTAGTGTTGTTGGGGTCACTTGTGCAAATCGATGTGTCATCTATATCTAACAGTCAAATTCTTGCCTTGGTTTGTGATTTGATAATTGTTCAGTAACTATCATTAGGGTCACTCATCAAAATTTTCCCTTATTGATCCTCAGATTCATCATAATTTCAAAGTTAAGTTGTTCAGATACAACAATATAGCTAGTCATCTTTTGACAATTGTTTTCATGCTCCAATGGTGTTCATGTTGATCTACATGTTTCTATTATTTTTGAGATATTGTTTTGGAGGCTCCTTACCCTTCATATGTCTTTCTCTCTTTTGAATAGGAGTTTTCCCCACAAGGTTTTTCCCTTTACTCCAATTATGAGATATCTTTTTCATGTGTACATGGGTACCTCATTAGGCCAATTCTAGTTATCAAAACCCATCATTGTCTTTTATGGATTTGTCATTAAAAGTTTTAATTTCTCCCTAAGAGGCACTCAAGGGGAGGTATTAGAGTAAAAACGTGTTTTGGGTTTTCCTAATTAATTACTTAGATCCCTCTTCACACTAACATACTAAAACTTACTTAGGGCATCAGCTTTTTTAATCTCAAGTCATGGGATGGGGACACATGTTGTACTCTCTAATTTTATGCTCTCATAGGGTTTCACATATAGGGTTGTTTTTTTCTTTTTCCTTATTATAAGGATTCATTATTGTACAATTCATTCAATACACATTTATAATGATTCATGCTTTTTGGGATCAATAGAGATCTGGCTTCCATAACAATTTTTCTCTCATTTTGTGACAAGTGTTTGATTGCAAGTGATCCTTGGGTGATGTGGAGTTGAGGAATCAACTCCAACAAATAATGCTAACGTAAAATCATGACTCAATTGGCAAAGACGTGAAAATTGTACCCAATCAAAATAAGTTAAATACATAAATCATGATTTCTACTCGGCAATTCTATCCCAAAAGTGCAACGAAGTTAAATCAATTGTGACCAAATCCAACAACCATTTTCAAGTTTTAAAAGAAAAATTCATTTAATGCTATGGTGCCATATTTTCTCATTGGCCTATAAAAAGGAGGAGCAGATTTAAAGCGAAGGAAAGCCTATTTTAGGCTATTGATGTATTTTATTACCTCTTTTCAAAAGGATAATTATTTTATGATTATTTGATTCCATTAGCTGCCTCTAGAGGGATATAAATAAGTGCCTCAAACACATAATCTACAATAAGAGTTGATGCCAAACTTATGCTACAGAAATTGGCATTAAAACCATGTTGTCAAGTCTTTGTTTTGTGTTTTGTTTAGTGAATGAAGAAATGTAAGTTAATGTTAAAACTTAAGCCTATGCTGGAAAAGCTTATCTTAAGGTCATTGATTCTGTATTTGTAATTCTGTGAACTAAATTGAACTAAATTATTGCGTTAAGCTTTGCATTGATGTTTGTTACTCATTAAAATAATAACTTAGTGTATTCCTTTAGCAATTTCTTTTCTAGAATTGTGGGACACTCATCCATTCAAGTATTTCCTATTGATGTAGAATGTTGGTCTCTAATTTAGCCAATAGTTAGCATTTGTAGTGTTATCTGTTTAAATATTTGTTAACAGATAAATATTGGCCTTTGTTTTGGCTAGTATAAAGTTGCACTCGTTCATGCTTGAATTGTTTATCCTCCTTAAACCTGAATATCTTGCTACAATTCTTGACTATTGACAATCCAGCACTTGCATTAAAAGCGAAACCATAGTGACATTTTCATATAGAATGCAAACCACCCATGATACTTCTGCAAAGTGCCTACTTGTAAATTTTATTAGTTTTAGGATTACTAAAATATTAAGGATCTTCTCCTCATAATTTGAAGAATGGTTCTCCAATATGTGTTGTTCTGTTTTGTGTTACCTACCAACAAACAAATCAAAAAATAACATATAATGAACCATCTTTCTCCCAAGAATTTTTCACTTCTTTGAGTTTTAAATGGTGATAAGCAATTTTGACATAAAAGCTTATTGTCAAGACTCAATACTACTCTTTTTTCTTCTATTATTTTGATGGATCCTTGAACTTTGTATAATATAGATTTTTTGAGCACCTTTTCTTTTAAATATGCTTAAGCTGTGTGGTGTAAGATTTTGATGGGAGGTACTAAATGTGTTGATAAGGATCATATTTCTTGGCTTCACATTTTGTTTGGTTTTATTAGTAGTGATAAGAAGTTATATAAGTTTGTTAGGAAGTTTTGGAATGTTTTGTCCACTGAAGTTCTATGGTTTGTGTGTAAGGCAAGGAACAATGAGGTTTTCTATAGTAAATGAAGGTTACTTATTAACTAATGCCATTAGGTCTCTCTCTCTTGTGTTCTACAAGTTACCTTACTGCTGAAAGTGCCTTTTAAATACTTGAAGAGTTTCTCAAACATGGTATGGTTACTTTAAACAAGGATGTGCTTATTAGAATATTGTAATGTTTCTTTAATAGTCATCTTAGTTAGTATTTAGTTTTAACTTTTTAGATAACATAGAAACTTTCCTGTTAGCCTTTTACAAAGTTTCTATTTCGTTCTCATTTATTCTCTATATAAGGAGACTACATCTTCATTTGTAATCACTCATTTATGAATAATGAAATATTGTAACATGGTATCAGAGTGGGTTGATGGGCCTCTTTAAGATTTGGCAAATTTTTTAAAAGAAAAATTTGTAGCCCTTTTTGTCTTGGAATTTAATCCAGAAATTTTTTAATCGTTTTTTTATTTAAAAATGACTTCACAAATTCATTGGCGGATTCGAAGATTTTTTCCTGAAAATCGCGAGCCTGGTCAAGGGTTTTGGTCGTGCGAATTCCTGGTTTGAGCAAAAGTCGGCAAATTTTGTACTTGCATGTGCATGTTGAGTTCCATGTTGCTTGCATGTGTTGTTTTACCATGCGAAGTCTGGTGTTTTGCTGCATGAAGGTTTCTATGAGGGGTTTTATAATTTTTTTCCCTTAAGAAAATTATTTGGTGGGTTTATAATTTTGTCCCTTAAAAAATTATTGATGGATTTTCTAATTTTTGTCCTGAAAAAATTAGTGATTGAGTTTTTAATATTTTTTTCTCCTTAAAAAATTTGTTGAGTTTTCAGAATTTTATTCCTCAAAAAATTTTGGGAGGGTTTTATAATTTTTTGTTTTTCGATTTTGTCCTTAAAAATTGATTCTAAGTTCTATAATTCGTAAAGTTGCTTCTTTGCGTGGGATTTTATGTCAGGTGTTCTTGTTTTAGGGTTTTTACTGTTTTTTTCCGAAAACACAATGATTTGTAGTTTTGGGTTTGGTGATTTTTTTGCAATCTCTTCTCGGGCATCATGCTCATTTGCAAAAGTTTGGAGGGTTTGAGTTGTTCTTGGTGTGTGTCTCTGGCTACAAGGAGGGACAACTCTATTATCCAACATTAGGTTGGACGTTTTGTGATGATTTCTGGTCAGAAGGTTTGCAAATTCTCGTCTCAGTGGCAGAGTCAGTGGCGGGCTCGTCTCTTGTTGCAGAGCATTCTGAAGAAGGGGACAACCTTCTCTGTTTCTTCTGGATGGATTTTGGCTACTCTTGGTCATTGACATTGTGCAGATCTAGGGAGGGTCTCAGCAACAGCAGAATGTTCTAAAGAATTTATGACCACAAGACATGTACAATCATTTGCATGGTAGTTAGACGATGATCATTAAGGGAAGGTATTCGAATATTGTAATGTTTTTTTAATGGTCATCTTAGTTAGTATTTAGTTTTTAAATAACATAGAAACTTTCCTGTTAGCCTTTTAGAAAGTTTCTATTTCATTCTCAGTTATTCTCTATATAAGGAGACTAAATCTCCATTTGTAATCACTCATTTATGTATAATGTAATATTGTAACAATGCTTGTGTAGTCTAGTTGTTTGGTGGCTTTTCTTGTTGTGCTAATCACTAGATGTATAGTTGTACATTTTGATCTAAAAAATATGAGACTGAGATTTCCCCTATTGATCCTTGGGTGTTTGGTCTAAAATTTCATAGAAGCAGAAATTTGCAAAAAATCCCAATTAATCCTAAAAATCCTAGAGCCAACCGATTTTTTCCCTAAAAAAATCTTGATTCATGAAAATATCGTTGACCCGATTTCAATGACCTTTTTGCATTTAAAGCGCATCAAAATCAAATTGAAATCCCTTAAAAATGGTAAAAAATCATTGCAAAATCCTACAAAACCCTACAAAAAACTCATGAAATTGATGAATCACTCAAAAATAGGGTTGATTCCAGGATGGAAGCAAAGTCAATGCGGAATCAGCGTGAAAAAAATTTGTGATTTTGTCCCTTTAGTTTTCTTTCTGACCTCTAGAAAACCCTAAACAAAGGAGCGGGAGGAGCAGCGATGATCATCAACGAATTTGTTCTAAATCACAGTTTCAATATGACCCAAGCTCTCTGAACGCCTTGCCTCAAATATATAACTAATATTATACAGTAATTTTAAAATTATAACTATTATGCACTATTATAGATGGCCCTTTAACGAGAAAGCAACAAACCCTATAGTTAATAATTAATATTATAAAGTAGTTTCGAATTTTAAATTATTATTGACTATTAATATATATTATACTATTAAGTGAAGAATATAAGCAGAAAATGGCACAAATTTGCAATTATACACAACTAATCAGGAGTTGGCGTGTGCAGCAATTTATTCCCCAAAAAATCATGATTTTTTGGTCAACAACTTTCTACGCTGTTGATGTTTATAGCTTCGATCAGATAAAATGATCATAATGTTATGAGAAAATAGGTAAATAATATATTAATATATATATATGAAAATAATGGTCACTACTAATATATATATTTAATATTATCTCTTTATAATATTGATTTAAATAAACATCATATCGGTCAATGTAAATGTTAATACCGATTTGTATCGATTATATTTAATGTTAATGTTATCAGATAAAATAGAATGAGATAATATTATTCTACATTATATATATATATATGCATATTAATATATATATAGTAATAATGATATTATTATATATATATATTTATATACATATACAAATGTATATTATATTTGACAATTCTAAATGCTCATAAAATAACGAACTGATATCAGTCAAATTAAATAATAGTCACCGATTGATATCGGTCTAAATAACTATCACCGATTCATATCGGATCAGTCATAATACCGATCGGGTGATCGGGCATCACCGGTCGTGTATTACTATCGGCATATAATTACTATCATCGATAGTATATTACCAATCATAGATTGATAAATCGGTCATAGTTTACAAAAGGCATCGATTATGTTTTGATAACCCGATTATTATTATCGGTCTCAAGTAATTAATTTGCATATTGAAAAGACATGATTATATAGAGTCATGTCTCTTCAAAGAGATATGCCTCTATATCATAATGTCTTCTATATTTATATTCAATGATCATTTTTTTGAGGAGAAGCATATACAACAAACAATGCGAGTCTCACTTATCCAATCTGCAGAATATCAATATTAATATATTTATATATATTTGTTATTAT
>MU224858.1:10884809-10911674 GCA_018584345.1 Thuja plicata
TATTAATATATATATAGTAATAATGATATTATTATATATATATTAATATACATATACAAATGTATATTATATTTGACAATATAAATAATATTAAAAACTCAATTCTAAATGCTCATAAAATACCGAACTGATATTGGTCAAATTAAATAATAGTCACCGATTGATATCGGTCTAAATAACTATCACCGATTCATATCGGATCAGTCATAATACCGATCGGGTGATCGGGCATCACCGGTCGTGTATTGCTATCGGCATATAATTACTATCATCGATAGTATATTACCAGTCATGGATTGATAAATCGGTCATAGTTTACAAAAGGCATCGATTATGTTTTGATAACCCGATTATTATTATCGGTCTCAAGTAATTAATTTGTATATTGAAAAGACATGATTATATAGAGTCATGTCTCTTCAAAAAGACATGCCTCTATATCATCATGTCTTCTATATTTATATTCAATGATCATTTTTTTGAGGAGAAGCATATACAACAAACAATGCGAGTCTCACTTATCCAATCTGCAGAATATCAATATTAATATATTTATATATATTTGTTATTATATCGATAATAAATATATATTCATATATTGTGATTAAATATATTACATATATTGAGGATATTACATATATTGAGGTCATCTAAGAAAAATTCAAATCCACATATTCTGATCTAAAACTTAACATACGCTTATTTTACAATTTATCAAGTGATTAATTGGCAAAAAAAAATGCAGGAAACTAGCAGAAACCCTAAAAGCGACGCTAATGGGAAAAACTTGCAAAAATGTGACGTGATTCTCTACGAAATTGACATGCAACACTGAAGACACAACCAGGAAAGTTGGGTTGAAGGTGTTGCAAAGTCTCGAAGTTTTGCAGAGTCGGGAAGTAGCATGGGAGATAGGCAATTACAAACAAAATTCTCCTCTCTTTCTACATTGAATAAATAGTATAGCTTGATTGATACTATTTCTTTTTTAACATTGATTCTGTTTGTATAAATTTCAAATATTTAAATTGTTGCAATATGAAACAAAAGAAGACAGTGACAAAGCTGCCTTATTTATTTGTTGCGATATGATCTAAAAGACCAAGGTAACAAAGTTTTGTCTTATTTATTTTGGAGAAAACAAAGAACCCTACAATAATCATTATAATCATTTAGGCTTATCCATTATGACATATAAGTTCATACGATTAATCAAATTGCTAGATATTTAAAGTTCAACATATATAAAGTTGTTTTGGTATATACATGTGTAGATATCACTTCCCATATGTGTAAATCATGCCAAATTTGTATATAATAGTTTGTTGAGTATATACATAATAAAAGGAACTTGAGGATGCATTTAAGTTAGTGTTGTAAGGCACTGAATGGAGCGGCGAAGGAAGGACAGGCTCGACCCTCGAGGCAGAAACGAGGGTTTCTAGGGAAATGGATTTGACAGGCGTGGACCTAGACGCCCGTGGTCCCACCGAGCAGGCGTGGAGGTACTGGTGGCCGTGCGGCTAACAGGTTTTGGCCGGAACGGTCAACTCTGGGACCGCAATCTAAATGGGGCGCAGCGAAACCTGTTTCGGGCCAGAGAGATGGGATTAAAAAACCAGCGGACAAAGTGTGGAAGCAAAAATTTGATGGGTGTGGTCCGTCGTTGACAAAGGAGGTGCCAGAAACAACAGAAAATCGTACAATAGATGTACACATCGACTCGGAAACATGGATGAGCTCAGTTCAAATGTTAAGAGCGAGGGCTTTTTACATGAAATGGGGTGGGGGTTGGCCGGCTTACCCTAAGATTAGAAACTGGGTAAATGAGGAGTGGGGTACCCATTTTGAAGTCAAAACCCTGTCGAATGGCTTCTTCTTGATCATCGCAGGCATGGAAGCAGAAAGACCAGGATCATGTTTAACGGGCCCTATATGATGGGCGGGATAGGCTTCTACATAAAGGATTGGATCCCCAATTTCAGCCCAAAGCAGGCCTCCATTGAGGAAGTGTCGATCTAGATTTGTCTATACAACCTCCCCCATGAGTATTGGCATGCAGATTTTTTTAAAATGGTGGGTGATCGGCTCAGGAAATTTATTAAAGCAGATGAAGCAATTGATAAACAAAACTTCTGCATGTATGCTAGGATATGTATCCTATGGAAACCCCACCCATTGCTACCATATGCAGTGGAAATACGTACTGCTAAAGGTTACTGGTGGCAGGAAATAGAAGTGGAAGAGATTCTGGAGAAATGCAAAAAATGTCGAGAATGGGGCCACAATGCAGATGAATGCTTAACGAATCAAAAAGGGAAAGGCAAAGAAGTCAATGGGCTAGAAGAGATTCTAGCATGTTTAATCCCAAACTCTGTGAAAACCATTACACCAGACTTAGAAATGCCTCAGGAACGAAATCAGCAAGAGGGTAGGGGTGTGGATTCTGCGATTCAGGCAGAGCCCTTAGGACCCCAGACATTGGATTCTAGGCCAGATACAGAAGAGGAGAGAATCCTTCCTCAAACGGAATCTGCACCGCCGACGGAGATGACAGGGACCATAGTTGAATCCAGGTTGGGACTGGAGGATACCCTCATGACAGAAACCCAGGAAGTTGAGCCCACGATGCAAGTAGGTGTGGTCGGGGCTGGCCTTGGACAGGATAGTACTATAGGAGAGAGCATCGGTTTCTACAAGGATATCCACATGTCCCCGGTAAAACCATGCTCCGATAGTTCAGCAATGACTATGAAGCCTGGAGACGGGGAGGACCAGGAAGGGGATCCCTTGGGATTGCTGGACGAGGTTGGCATCATGGAACAACGTACTATCAAGTAGTCCAAATCCCATCTGGCCAAAGCCAACTTAGGAAGCCACAAGTCATGAGAGAGAAAATCAACACAGCAACTCTTGGAAGATGCGGGCAACACGAAGGGCCAAACCAAGCTTCGTTCCGGAAGGGATTTATTCCCTTCTGGACAGCCATGAAGATCCTAACATGGAACGTCAGGGGCTGCAATGCCCCTGACAAGAGACGTCTGATCAAGCGGGGTCTTGATTAGGCAAAGCCCGACATTGTTTGCATCCAAGAAACAAAGTTGGATGTCCAAAGTGCAGCGATGGTTTTTGAAGTCGGGCAAAAGTGGTCCGGTTTTTTTGTTGATGCGGAAGGTGCCTCGGGTGGTTTAGGCATCATTTGGGACCCCCGGCTAGTGAAGGTGGAAGCAATCTCTAAGTCAAGGTTCTGGCAGTTGGCAAAGGTGAGTTCCTTCACGGTTAATGTTTCAATTTTTTTGTTTAATGTCTATGGTCCTGTTAAAACAGAGGACAAGTAGGTTGTCTAGGATGAAATCGCACAGGCTTTGGTTGGGCTGGGCCAGCAAGCAGCCATAATAGCGGGGGATTTCAATGCCACCTTAGTTCACTCTGACAAACGGGGTGGAAGAGGGCGGCTAACAAGGGTTCAAACAGACTTCCAGCAGTTTGTAGTCAATAACGGGTTATGGGAAGTGACTACCAGAGGAGGAAATTTCACCTGGACAAATAGGCGGCAGGGTTTCTCCAACATTGCAGAGAAGTTGGACAGGTTTTTTCTTGCCGGAAGTTGGAATACTCTCCCAGTTAATTTTGAGGCTCAAGTACTTGGTTTGTTAGGATCGGACCACTTTCCGGTGGCACTATCGGTCTATAAAGATGGAGTGCCCCCCCGGTGCCCTTTCAAGGTAGAGAAAATGTGGCTGAGAGAGCCTGGTTTTAGGGAATTGGTCTCCCAATGGTGGACGACGGCTCCCAAGGAGGAAGGAAACTTAGCCTTCCAATTCTTCAGAAAACTAATTTTCCTCAAGCAGAGGTTGAAGACCTGGAACAGAACGAATTTTGGTGACATTTTTGAAGAAAAGCGGAGTTTGGAAGGACAACTGGAAGCGTTAAATTGTAAGGTACAGAATGAAGGCATGGATGAGGTGGACTTTCTGACTGATAAAGACCTACTTAACAGGTACAGTGAAATATTGCAACGTGAGGAAGTCTTTTGGCGTCAGAAATCAAGAGAAAACTGGTTGAGGGAGGGGGATAGGAACACGAAGTTTTTCCACGGTTCAGTGAAAGTCAAACGGAGTGTCAATAGGATACTGTCGATCAAGTTGGCTGATGGTACCCTCTCGGAGGAGACGGAGGTGATCAACAGGGAGGCAGTAGAATTCTTCTCTAACCAATGGAGCCAGGATGGAACTAATGATGTAAGAGCACAAAGGGAATTGCTTCGCTTAATCCCAGCTACTGTAAATCAGGCAGATAATTGCATGCTCACGGCCCAAGTGACTCTCGCAGAACTAAAGGCGGCTGTTTTTGGCATGGGGGGAATAAAGCCCCGGGTCTGGACGGCTTCCAAGCTTTTTTCTACCAAAAATTTTGGGACTTAGTCGGCCCGGAATTGCTGGGGGTGGTGGATGAATCCCAGGCTAAGGGCTTTATCTTCAAAGACTTCAACAACACTATGGTGGCTCTTATTCCCAAGAAAGAGAAACCAAACCAATTTGAGGAGTTTCGGCCTATCTCCCTCTGCAACACAGTCTACAAAATCATATCCAAAGTGGCTTCAAATCGACTGAAAACCATTTTGGACAGACTTATTTCCTGGGAGCAGAGCGGATTCACGCCCAATAGGAACATAGTTGAGGGCATAATTATAGCTCACGAAGCCATCCATACAGCCAAGGTGAGTAAAAAGAGGCACATGATGCTCAAGCTGGACATAAAAAAGGCGTATGACAGGGTGGATCGTGGCTTCCTAATTGAGATCCTCAGGAAATTTGGATTTGATGAGAAATGGGTTCAATGGGTGGGGGGTATGATTGGGTCATACAGAACTTCAATCCTGATCAATGGGAGTCCCCAGGGGTTCTTTGAGACATCGCGAGGTATCAGACAAGGCGACCCCATCTCACCTTTTTTGTTTATTCTTCTGGCCGAAGTATTGGGCAGGGTGATTGCTAGGAAGAAATGCCAAGGCAGCTGGAAAGGAATTGAGATAGCCAGAGGTTTCGAAGCGACTACTCACACACAATTCGCGGACGACCCCTGCCTCTTTGGGGTGGCCTCAATGCAGGAAGCATGGGTGATGAAAAAGGTACTGTATACATTTAGTGTTGCATCCGGCAAAACTGTAAATTGGCAAAAATCCGAGGCCTTTTTCTTTGGCACGGAAAGAGGAACACAGAAGGCCATTGCACAATTTTTTGGTATTCGAGTGGGTCGCCTACCTGGCAAATGCCTTGGGACCCCTCTATTTGAAGGATCTGATAAGGCAAAAATATGGAAGGAACTGGTGGATGGATGCTCGGCAAAAATGGATGGGTGGAAAAGTAGATGGCTGACGCTGGCGGGGCGGATTCTAACTCTCAAAACAATGGTCTCAGCTATGCCAATTTATTCTATGGCATGTTTTAAAATTCCAGCCCAAATCCTTAAAAGCATCTAGCAAAGGATGCGCAAATTCCTGTGGAATGGGGCACAGGATCGGGATAAAATCCCGCTCATGGCATGGGACAAACTGTGCCAAGCGAAAGGTGGTGGGGGGATAGGAATGAGAAATTGGAAGGTCATGAATGAGGCAATGGGTGTGAAACTACTCTGGCAGATGTACAGTAAGCCGGAGCAAAGATGGGTGAAGATTCTCAGAGCAAAATACCTCGACAGCGTAGATAGAGAGAGGATCCTCACGATTGAGAATCCTCCTAGAGGTCAGCCTTGTGGAATTTCCTGCTTAGCTGCAGACCAGTTGTCACGAACCACTTATCTTGGCAGCTCGGCAATGGTGGGAAAGCCCTTTTTTGGCAAGATTCATGGGATGGCCAGCCGAGCTTGGAGCATGGCATGCCACATCAAATCATCGAGGCAACAGAGCGACTCTGGGGATCCAAGGTAAGTGATTTTGTTGACCTTTCTTCCTTGGCTATTGAGCAGGAACTGAGATGGAAGGAGGTGACGGGCCTGGGTCTCTCAGAGGCACACCAAGCAATCCTAAAAGAAACCCTGAGTAGCAGATCCGTTATTGGGTCAATTGAGGATGATGAAGTTATCTGGACACGGGCCAAAAGTGGCCAGTATTCTGTTAAACTTGGCTACTCATTACTGGATAGTGCTTTCAGTAAAGTGGAGTGGGAAAGTAAGATCTGCTGGAGGAAAGCTTGCTTACCCAAGGCAGCAGCTTTTTCTTGGCTGGCTGGCAATGGAAGAGCCCTCACAGGAGATAGAATGATGCGGCTAGGTTTCGCTGGGCCGTTTAGATGTGTACTCTGCAACAAGGCAGATGAAACGATGGACCACCTCTTCCTAAACTGTGAATTTTCGCAAGAGGCATGGAGATTTGGATTGCAAAAACTAGACTGGCAGGGACCATTGCCATGCAAACTCAGAGATTGACTCGAATCATGGCCAAGCCCTAAGGGACCATCAACCTTAGATGCCATATGGCACGTCCTTCCCTCAAGCACAATTTGGTTGCTCTGGAATGAACGGAACAAGCGAATTTTCATTGTAAAGGCCATCCCACTGCCCCGGTTTCTAGCAAAATTGGAAGTTGCAGTCTCAGAACTGGTGTCTAATTCTGCCTCACAGACAGATGCCTTGAAGAAACCTTTCAACCGGGCAGATCTGTTGATTCAAAGAAGATGGCCTATGGTGAAGTATAGACCCATTAATGGGACTGGAAGGGTTCAACCTTTAGCGGGAATGTAGAGGGATAAACCGAGCACATGGCAATCCCCATCTCCTGGATGGGTCAAAATCAATTTTGATGGCGCCTCCTGGGGTAATCCAAGTGTCTCAGGAATTGGTTTTGTTGCTCGGGATGAGAGAGGTGACATTCTGGCACTTGGGGCCAAACAACTGAAAGATGGGACCAACAATGAGGCTGAATGCTCTGCAGCTGATGAGGCCACCCTAATGGCGAAAAAATTAGAACTAAGGCGAGTCCATCTTGAAGGGGATTCACTTCTTGTTGTGAATGGGATCGCAAAGGGCCAGATGGATACATGGTACCTGAACAAACACATAAAGAGGATTCGGGCATTGATGGCCGGGTTTGAAGATTTTAAAATTACACATGTGAAGAGAGCTGCAAATGATTTGGCAGATAAATTATCCAGTGTGGGAGCTGACGGGTCCCTAGAGGACAATTTTGAAGTGTTTGAAGACTTGAGAACCAACCCCTAAATAAGTCTTTTTAATGTTTTCAGGGACCATAGAATATACACCAAATTCGAAATTCACACTACATTGAGAAAGGCCTCAAGGTTGACTGGCACATGATGATTCGGCTGTGATGACAGCGGGTGTAGTGATGAGCCTTTTTGCTTCACGAGCCAGGAGGTGATGATGCAATCTCGAAATCAGGGGATCTCGTGGTAAGTGAGGGATGCGGAAGGACAAGGCGCAGTAATGAACTGCCAGAGGGAGTTAATTCTGAATGATGGCATTTGAATGCCGTGTTTCGAGAGGCTTCGACAGCCTTTTTATGTCTAAGTTGAGGCAGAATGCAACACATAGCAGCAACAGAAAGCCCGCAGAGTATAGCAAGATGGAGGCCAATTTCTCTCTGCGGACGGATGGACAAATTCCTGCCTTCGTGGGGCCGATCACGGTGAAACGGCTTGGAAATTTTTTCACTGAGGTTGGGGACGATTTCTGGTCTACACTCAGTGAAATTCTCGGGGAGCACTACCTTCAATCTTGGTGGAAACCCCGCACCAATCTTGATGTGTCCTCATTGTTCGTGGCGTTGGGCCTAATGGTGGCGGAATCCAAAGATGAAGTGCGGGTTGTGGTCAAACAATGTGTGGCCATCAAATGGATTGATGGCATTGAAGAGGTGTTGCAAAAGACCGAGGTGGGTGTCGGCCTGCACAAAGGAAACGACCCCATCCGTATGATAGGCCATGGGCGGCGCAAGCTACAGCCGCTAGTTGTTTGGTCATCGGCCAGCCCTGAGGTTAGCCACCTCGCACGCGCGCACGCTGGGTGGAAAGATCTGTTGGAGGTGTTGGCAAAGAGGAAACGGGAGGCGCAAGAAGGCAACGGGCTTGGGAGAAGGATACGTAAATGTACCCCGATTAAGTCCACCGCAGAGGTGGGTGATGATGGAAGACCCCAAGTGCGGCGGCAAATCACAACAAAGCTGGGGAGGAAGGCGCCCAAGGCGAAGAACAGAGCTCGGGGTTTGGGCGATGAAGTTGGAGGTGGCACGGGCAGCGAGCAGAATGCAGACATTGTGGATGGTGGCGGAGGTTTTCGAAACTTTTCCAAGGAGGAGGCCGCAGCCTGGTTTGGTTAGGTGTCTGTGATGGGGTTTTTTGGGCCGTCTTTTTGTATAGTTGTAGCCGTTTATGGTCTCCAATAGTATTTTAGGGGAATTTTGTAGTGTATGCAGCGTCTTTTGGGTTGGGAATTTGAAACGCTTTCATCTTGTAGCCATGCTGGGCAACAATGTAATCTCTATTTTAAAATATCAATAAAATTACACATTACCGATCAAAAATAAAAATAAAAGGAACTTGAGGGAATTCTAGAAAATGAATTCTACTTATATGAATATGAAGGTTTTCTTTTATTGACAATATTTTGCAAAGAAAGCATCATTCTGATTTTGAAAAATAAGAAAGCCCACATCATATTTTGGTGCTACTTCAAATCATAGCTTGATTGAAATTTATACAAACAAAATCAATGTTAAAACTTTGAGTCCACCAGTCAAAAATATATCAGGAGGAGGTTGTGCAAGTGCTTTGAATCATTTATATGAGTCCTTTATCATCTATGCTATGGAAATGTCCTATAATTTTTTTTTAAAAGTAGTTATTGACTGTTTTTCTTCAATTTTTCATGTTTTTTTGTAAAACCGATTTTTTCAAAAAATAGTACTCCTCTGGTTTGCCGATTTATTCCACAAACGATTTATGCTTCTATGGTCCAACTCTAAATGATGCCTTGACCCCACTAATTAGGGCTAAAGCTAAAGCTGCACTCAAAAGAAAGGATGACTTATTGAAGGATTTGTTGATCATAAACCTAAAGTATTTTGGCTAACCATTATGCAGAGGAAAATATTGACTAGTTGATCAAGTTTTTGAATGACACATCCAAAGGAATTCTTAAAGGTGTGATTGAAAAAATTGTTGAAGTGAAGGACAAAAGATAGCTTACTTATAGCATTAGATGTATTAGCCTTTTCTAATGACTTGACTGCTAGACATCTTGTGCCTGTTTGTTTGGGTCCATTTTTAGTTGTCTTGGTATAACTATTCTCGGCTAGTATAAGCATTAGCTTGTGGTTGGCACTTGTTTTGTAATAAGTTGTTAGTTCAAGTACAGGGTTGGGTTGGTATAGTCATTGTTTTTCCCCAGTTTAGTACAGTTGGGTATGGTCGGACAATATATGTGTATTAAAAATAATATAAAAACACCCATAATTTGCAAAAACAAAAATACAAAATTTAAAAACACAAATAGTAGTGATAAAGACAATTGATGATTCAGTATTATATCATATATAGCTCAAAAACTTGGCATTGGCAAAAATTCAGCAAAATTTCAAAAAAATAAGTAAATAATCTTTAAAAACAAGCATAAATGATAAAAATGAATTTACAAAGGTCATAAGAAGCTCTTCCTTCATTTACAGATCAAAAAGCAAAGTTCAATTCACATCAAAATGTCGTATAATTATAAATTACATATCCAGATTAATATTTTATAGTTTTCATCCATGAAAAACATGGGCCCAAAACATTTTTTATATTTATTTTTTAAAACCAAAGCACAGATCTCAGGGTACCAACATCTCATCTGGTTCAAGGTAGAGTTAAGGGGCACTGTGATGAGCCCTGCTGGCTCAACCTCTATTCAAATGGCAACTGACTAGTTTTGGTTTCTGAAGAGTTTGTATTTTTTTATTTTGAGATTTTATGCTTTTGTGTTTTTGAAAATAAGGACAATACATGAAATCAAAACTAAAAACTTGCAATTCACCGAAAGAGACTGCATATTTCATTTATTGATAATAACCAGGCATAACATTTGTAATTGAAATTAAAGGAATGGAATTGCAGATAAAAGGAGAACCTGGAGACTAAACGCAGCCTACAAATTATGCCAAACCCCTTCAATTTCTGATTGCAATGATCATTAACAGCTAGATACCCAATACGGGATGAAATTGTAGCATAAACACTGGGCGGTTTTACCAAGTAGCTAGATGCCTTGGCTGGGGTTCCCAAGTGGCCTAATATATCTGTATGGCAGCCTTGAATATTCACAAATTCAGACTCTAAAGGCTGCAATCTCTTATACTGGTAACCTTTGACAAAAAAACCTGGAATTATTCTCCAAACTGTTTCTAACAACTTCCTTAAACTGTGAATTTTAGGCACAATTATGGCTCTTGTGTGTAGCCATCACTGGATGCAACCTTCAGTGGGTCTTTCACCATTTCAGAGTGCTAAACCATGAAGAATTCCCAATTCTCCATAGTTGAAAGCTGAAACACTTGCTCAATTCCAGAGACTTCACAAATCAAAAACAAATTCTTCCTTTTGGCTTTTATATCTCCTTCATGAAAAATCGATCCATGAAGCTTCACTTGCAAGACTCGTTAATAACTTAAAAGCATTTCCTTTTGTTGCAAGTTGACTTTATAATATTAAATTAATTCCTCCTTAGTTTAGGCGCCCACTTTAATAACATATTTAATGCTCATTAATGAAGACTTGGCACCATTTACTTTATAAACATTATAATAAGCTTTTATAATATATTATTAAGAAAGTGCAACTTAATAAATAATTAAATCGCATGAGCCCAAGCAATTAAATCTCGTCCATGAAGTCAACTAGAAATCAAGATATCCACTGCAAATGTCAAACGTCCAGGTGCCCTGCCAGAAGTGGTAACTGAGCAAAATTGGCTTACTATAAATATTAAGTCCCTCAAACTGAGCCAAACAACAAATGCAAAGGCCTAGACCTAACCCCAAATAAGTATTGATCAGAAGTGTTGTCTCCATTACACAGGTAACAGCTATCCAAGGACCCTCAAACCAAGTACATTAGCCCATGAGGGTCGAAATGATGGGCTAACGGTTAACCCCTCAACAACTGATACTGACTAGAATGGGGACATTACAGGACAAAAACCTACAACCAACCCTAAATTAAATCTTTCAAGAATGTGTGAAATTTTATGGTCAATGCTTGATTGCTAGGACAAAATGCAAAAAGAATATTGATTTAGAGTTTAAAATGATGTTTAAGGTGTACTTTATCAACAAATTAATTTTCTTTTTAAAAAAAAAAATTATCCTATCCATTACGACACCCAAAACTAAAGAATCCAGTAACTTAGGTAATTTAGGTTTTTAAAAAATTCCTTTAGGCATATACTATAAGTATATTTTATTAACTTTCAACAATGAAAAGCGAATTTTCCACAAATTCTTAAAATAAAAAGTTTAAACATTAGAACAACGAACATATATTTCCATTCATGTTGAAGACCTTAATTATTTCATAGCTTCCAACCCATAAGGAATTTGCCCACAAAAAAATTCCAAGATGTGTCCAATATCATTCTTAAGGATTTTGCAAAATGCATTTTTCTTTTTCAATGTTTGTTTGCCCAAGTTAATTTCTTCTCTCTAAAACACCTAATTTGATAAAAAAAAATCACCACATCAAATCTTCCATCAAAATATTGCCAATTTGTGTGAAACATCCCTTAGAAGCACTTCTATACAACTCCTATAATTCTTATCTACAAGCAACAAGGATATTCATCACACAACTCATCAACCATGGATTCCAAAACTTCCTAACAAACAATACAATTGCACTATCACCATAGTTGGTGACATTTCCACTAATTTTGAACAGTGTCAAGAAAGCAAAAATTGGAAAACCACCTTGTTTTGGTACCAACACAACTATCCTATATCTTCCCTATGATTACCTAGATCACCCCAATTTAACATCTAACCAATGTACAAGCTCCTTGAACTTTGCAACCAACATAAACCATCTCCATGTGAAAGAAAGTCATAAAACACATCTCTCTAACTAAAGTCATGTACAAACGATCATTTAATTGTGAACTTGACCCACTTTCACGAATCGAGATCTTTAGAACCAACTATTTTATTGTAGAATTATGTTTTCCTTGTATAGTAGTCCACAAAATTAGTACTAATTCTATAGATTTTTTAGAAAACAAAATCTAACAAAAAGTTGTTACTTTATGTATAGTTGTAATTTGAACCTTATGGCAAAAGGGTTTTACTTCATCTCTTATATCTTATAAGGTATCCTTTTTTTAACTTATATACCTTAAAAGTCATCTTTGAAAACATTTAATTTGAATTTTTTTACATATGGGTACATTTTTTGTGGTATTGAGCACCCGTTCAATTTTTTGATTGAGGGGAGTTATCCAATTTCCATGGAGGTGACAAGTACTGGAAAAGAACACTGTCAAAATCATTTAAAAGACTCATGTAGCACCCTATATTTCACAAGACAATCAAGATCAACCTAGCTGAATGAGTCAAGTTGCACATAAGGTTGGACAAGGAGGATGGAGGATAATTCCCAATCTTAAGTTCAATACTAGCTCAAATATTAGTTCAATGTTTTAGTGGCAAACTAGAGTGAAAAGATTATAAAGTTGAAGATGATGATAATGAAAGTCAATACTTCTACTACACAAGAGAGAAGGTTTTCAATAATACCAAAACTTAACTAAAAAACAAGATATATGTCAAGTGGAGGCCCATACCACTTGTGAATATTCAAGTTTGTCTCTATTCACAAAATGTAATTAGGATCAAAAAGGCCCAATCTGACAAATCATCTATGACTAGTTGTGTTTGTCCCTAGACACAAGGTGTTGTGGGCAATTGTGTGTGTTCCTTTTCACAACTTCAAAAGATGAATAGCTAAGTGTATCCCTCTTCATGTGAAAAGTCATAGTGATGTCATCTTTGTTATTGCTTGTTGCAAACAATTGCATGTGTTCATGTTCATAACTTTGAAAGAGGATAGATGTGTCTGTCCCTATCATTACTCAAGAGTTCAACAAGGCCATATCTCACTAAAGAGGTGTCATGTGGGCATTCCCACACAAATTGTAAATATGTGAAACTATGTATATGTCCTAGCCCATGTGAAAATTACTCTCTCCAAGTCTTATGATTATGAAGTCATAAGGAGGGGGTGTTAGGAATTTGTCTTATTGCACCATAGTGGATAAGTTACAAGAGGCTAGGGGTATTTCAGTTCGATTATATTAAACCATAGTTATATTAATCATGTTAGATAGATTTGATTTACTAGACCTATAATGAGCCTGGTTAGTTGGGTTATTAGGCTTGTCATGATATTTGCATAGAGTGGGTTTTGTCAAAGAAAGAAATTGAATTACACCAAATAAAATAGGATGGGAAACAAACAACTTTATTTTAATAAGAGGGTTGTGCTCTTGTGTATTGTATTATCTAATTCCTATTCAGATACAACAATGCTTTCTCTCCATATGATCAAGCCTCGAGTGCTAGGAAAGGTTCTCATTAAGTACTCTACATCTTCTTAATGTTGTCAAGCCTGAAACCTCTCAACCATAGTTCAAAAATTCAAACTCAAATTCAACTTCGCAGCCCAAAATTTTGACTCTAACTCAAAACTCGACCCAGACAGCCCATAAAAAACCTCATAATTACACAAAAAAAAAAGAAATCAATGCATTTACAGAACATAAAAGTCCAATTTGACTATCAATATGTCATAATTTAAAGATTGCATGAGTCATATGATCCTTCAACTCTCAAAATTTGAAATTTCAGTCACTATGTTCATGCGCCAAAAAGATTCTGAGCTCAAAACTCAGTAGTCTAAGACTAAGAATTGGGAGTTTTGTAACAGTGTTAAAAATAGCTTCGATCTGATTGATCTGTCAATATACATATACGTATAATAATGTGCATATATATATATATATATATATATATATATATGAATGGAATTTATATTGATCAGATTCAAAATGCTTAATGAAGAATGAATCGACTTTGGTAATAGTCGATATCATTTAACATATTTAATATGAAATGAATCGACTTTAGTAATAGTCGATTTCATGTAATATATTTAATATTGGATGAATCAACTTTAGTGATAGTCGATATCATCCACGATTCAAGATATGTTACGATAAACTATCAACCGATAGTTATACGAAAGTCATCAGGTGTTTAACGAATACCAATGTTACTACAAAACCATAACAACGATAGTTATAGAAGGGTATGCCTACGTAGGGACATGACCTTACGTGGCTTAAGCCACGTACGGTCATGTCTCTACGTAGACATATCCCCTCACTCTCATATATATAGCATCGTATGCTGGCTGTGGAAAAACATCAATTACATGATATGTTATTACCACAGCAAGCACACAACTTCTATAATGTCTGCAATTATATTACTTGATGATTTCTGTAAAAGTCTAATATATATCAGTCTGATATAAATTCTGTAAACAGCATAATCTAAAGACTATCAAATTCTCTCTGTTAAGATCTAAATTCCTTAACATGGTATCAAAGCCGAGTAGAGAAGAATCAAATAGTAAAATCTTGAATCAAAATATTAGATTTACAGTCAGAATCAAAGGAAGTATAATCATGTCGAAGAATCGCTTTGACCACCATAAGCAAATAAGGATCAATAACTTATTAATGTATAAAAGCGTTGATAAAGTATCTTACGGGGAATACCTCTGTTGGGTATCTTACTTAGTGAGAACTATATATATATATGAAGGTACGAACAATGACTAAAAGCATCGTTCGATTCTGAAGATAACGAATGGCCACAAAAGGATTAGCGATCAAGTCATATAACCGACATCATTAATATTGAAAATATCTTATGGGATGCAATGATCAGTGGTAGCAAGACAGCAATACTTATATCATTTCGTGCAGCGAATATAATATGAAACATAATTGATATTCTTTGTAAACTAATGGCTAGGAAGGAGTTCGATTATGAAGAGAGGTGTCTTATTGTTGCTAGAGGATGCCAAGGGATTGAATACAATTAGCATAATTGATTAAGGGAACAAACTCCATTCATCACCAATCTGGAGATCAACGAACACGATTCAAGGAGGAATTAGGTAATACAGTCAGCATATTTCCAGATCATTCAGCACTGCATATTACCTCCAGCGGTTTATACTACAACCAGCATCCTTTATATTACAGTCAGCAATAGCCTGGAAGGAGGACACCCATTAAGTATCAATGGATTGGAGATATCAACTGGTATCAAGTTAAAGCAGCGACTTATGTATTGCTAAGCAATAACTTGAAGGAGTTTAAGATGATTGATAAAGAATCATTGGCTAATAACAGTTAGAATCAACTAATGATTACAATCCCTTAATTATATCGCCATTTATAATCAAGCGTATCTAATTGATGATTAGAAGAACGTTATTGGCTAAGACAGTGAAAATAAACAACAGATATTAATTCTGGAAGTCATAGAAGGAAAGCAATATAATTAACGTAGATGTTAGGGGGGGCCGTTATAACATGCTATTTAATTATACGGGCAATGAAAATTCTCATAGGAAGCCGAACCATTCTTACGTGGATGGGGAGGTTTGTTAGAGAACACAAACTAATCCAAATTAACATTGGGCATCACTAAAGGCTGCATTTGTAACAAACACCATCTATCATAATTCGATAACCAAGATCAAATTAGATAACGGTCAAAATTGGAGACTAATTGGTCTTTATGAAGAGAACGGTTTGGAAGGGTCAATTCCATAAGTCTACAAGGCATAGCAGATATTGGGAATCATTGTAAGCAAAAGAGAATTTGAAATAGTCCCTAGTTGGGGACATTACATCGTAGTACGCTGGTGCTGATAGAAGATTGATGGGAAGCTTCCTCAAGGAGTGAAGCTCAATACAAGTTCCCAGGAGCTCCTAGGCAATTCATTGATGACCCCATCAAAATGAATTGGTTAACAGTTGTTGAATAACATAATATTTATAATATGGGTTTGATACTTACTCCTGCAATCATTGAAGGGTCTCTTGTTTCCTCCCAATAAGTGGACTATTTTCAGATTGATACTTTTATACAAGCCTTTGGTGCATCAGGTTAACCATCACGGATCAAGACAAATTCCATCATGATATAATGACAGATCATTCTTCATTAACATTGACTAAATTAAAGATGGATCTCGAAGGGGGACTAATATCAAGAAGGATTGGTCCAAACAAAGAGGGAGAAATTCAAGTACTACATGCAAATTCAAGCAACAAAAGAAAGAAAAGAAGTTCAAACATAAGAAAGGAAATAATAATAATTGATAGCGAAGCATCAAGACACATAACTAGGTTTAGAGATCAATTTGAAACCTTTGAAGAACACTGAACTGAAGAGGTCACAATTGGTGACAACTCCACCTATCCCGTGTTTAGCTGATCAGGGATATCGTGTCACCTTTCATGAAGATAAAGTTCTACTTTGGCCTAGAAATTCCAACATTAAGAATGCTATTTCCATAGGAACAAGAGATGGTAGCCTATACAAACCTTGTAATGATCAAAAACATGCGCTAAGTCATGAAGTATCAAATTATAATAACATTTGGTATAGTGCCCTACCTAAAAGAATCAAATGAAGTATTATATGAAGTTCAAAGAATTTAAAGCATTAGTGGAAAATCAAAAGAAAAATGTTTTGCATTTCTGTTGGGATCAAGAGGGAGTGTACAATACCTTATAATCCTCAACAAAATGGAGTAGCAGAAAAGCCATGAATCATACATATTTCTTTTTGGGCTGAAGCATCAAATACAGTTGTGTACATTCAAAATAGATGTCCTCTTTCTATCTTAGAGAATATAACACCTAACGAAGCATTTACAGGGAATAAAGCAAACCTAAGCCATCTGAGAATCTATTGATGTAAAATTAGAAGAAAACACTGCTTATAAAGATGCAGAAGATGATCCAATCATAGAATTAGATGAAGATTACACAATTGAGAAACAAAGGGAGAATATCATAGAAGATCATGAACCCCCATCATCTAACCTTGAGAATATTGAAGTTCCTAACAACAAGAAAAGGCCACTATGGGCAAGTTCGATGATTGAGACTATGTGAGCAGAGTATCCTTCTGTAATCGACTATGGGCAAGTTCGATGATTGAGACTATGTGAGAAGAGTATCGTTCCTTGGATGAGGAGGTCAGAAGATTAATATTAGATTCAGAGGGAGTCTGACAATTTATCACAAGCACTCTTGGACGAAAAGCGAAGAAGCCATAACGTGAGCTTCTAAGAGAGCAGCTAGAGGACCTGACTTCCCAGGATCGTTGTTTAGAGGGAGAATTTTGAAATACAGTCCTTTGTTGATAATCTCTTCTCTATGAGGGAGTAAAATTTATTGTAATACACTCTCCTCTGTGAGAGCGAAGTTTAAGATGAAAGCTCTTGTTGCACCCTCCAGGAGCAGCTATGGGGGATCCACCCTCCGACTTGGTTCATGATGGATATCAAGAGAGTTGCAATATTGCATTTGTGTGTTATGAAAGGTGACAATCTTTCATGTGTGTTAGGTCGCTATTGTAAGGTGACGACCTAAACAATAGTTTGACCTTGTGTCAAGAGTGACTATATTAAGTTGCTATCCTGGAATAAGTCGGATATCTTGACACTAAATCATTGGGAGTTATCATAAATCCAGTTCTGAATTGAGTCGGGGATTATGATAACATGTGTGTCAAGAGTGACTATATTAAGTTGCTATTCCAGAGTAAGCCGGATATCTTGACACACAAATTATTGGGAGTTATCATTAATCCAGTTCCGAATTGAGTCGGGGATCATTATAACATGTGTATCAAGATTTGACTACATTAAGTTTTTGTCCCGGAATGCGCCGGATATCTTGACACTAAAGTTGGTTATCACTAAATCCAATTCCGAATTAAGTCGGGGATTGTGATAACTCTTCAATCAAGATTGAGTACATTAAGTTAATGTCCCGGTCTGTGTTGGTTATCTTGATATGAAGTTATGTTGCGATTAATTGTTATCACTAAAAAGTACAATCCAATTCCGAATTGAGTCGGGGATTGTGATAACACACATGTCATGATCAGCTCCTATCCCGGATATCATGATGTTGTTCAATCCTCTCTTGCTAAGAAGGAGTGTTAAAAATAGCTTCGATCTAATTGATCTATCAATATACATATACGTATATTAAGTGCATATATATATGAATGGAATTTATATTGATCAGATTCAACATGCTTAATGAAGAATGAATCGACTTTGGTAATAGTCGATATCATTTAACATATTTAATATGAAATGAATCGACTTTAGTAATAGTCGATTTCATGTAATATATTTAATATTGGATGAATTGACTTTAGTGATAGTCAATATCATCCACGATTCAAGATATGTTACGATAAACTATCAACCGATAGTCATACAAAAGTCATCGGGTGTTTAACGAATACCAATGTTAATATAAAACCATAACAACGATAGTTATAGAAGGGTATGCCTACGTAGGGACATGACCCTACGTGGCTTAAGCCATGTACGGTCATGTCTCTACGTAGACATATCCCCTCACTCTCATATATATAGCATCGTATGCTGGCTGTGGAAAAACATCAATTACATGATATGTTATTACCACAGCAAGCACACAACTTCTATAATCTCTACAATTATATTACTTGATGATTTCTGTAAAAATCTAATATTTATCAGTCTGATATAAATTCTGTAAACAGCATAATCTAAAGACTATTAAATTCTCTCTATTAAGATCTAAATTCCTTAACAAACAAGACTCGACCGAGTACTCAGCCAAACTTGACACAAGAGTCTGATCAACTCAGCTCGACCAGCTCACAAACTCAAGAGTTTGGCTAGTCTTGTAGAGTACTTGCACAGTCTTCAAACAATGCTCTCAATCATAGACATTACTACATGGGCATTATCAAGCTCGGTATTAGCCCTTTAGTGATAGTGCACAGTGATATTGTTAAACCTTGTGGACCAAGGTTTGTTATAGATGCATAACAATGTTGGTTTCAAACCTTTGTCTTCGAGTCCAATATTGGTTGTCTTCAACCTTATGCTTGTTAATATATTCAAATTTCTACCTAGGGTTTACAATCTATAGATGTTCTTCTAAAACCAAAACATGATAAGGTAAAGACACGAATAGATAGTACCTGATTTACTCCTTGATGATGTCTTCAATTTGCTGTTATAATTCGACCTCCAAGTCTGCTATAATATGTCCTCCAAATCTGCTAAGAATCATCCTCCAAGTCTGCTATAAATTGTCCTCCAGGTTTGCTACAATTCGATCTCCAAGTCTGCTACAATTCGTCTAGGAATGAATATAATTTATACTGCTGTGGATAGGATCTTCTTATCTGCTGTTATGGTGCGAATTTCAGCAGTCACATTATGTTTTCTGTAATGCTGTTTAATTCACATCATAACCCCACTTAAATATACAATCAAGAGGTGTGACTTTTTCCATAAATGCAGCCGACTTGCACTATCAAGTCGGCCATATAATATTAATTCCAAGTCGTCCCTTCTTAGCAAATAAAACATATAATATATATTCTATGTGCAAGTCGTCCCTCTAGGATAATGGAAGAAGATAATGTATGGGATGTATTATTTAATATTTTTCTCAACATATTTGATCTTTCCGAAAAGGCCACAAATATTAACAGTGTTTTATTGGAGTATATTTCCCTCTTATTAGGTTTACACATTTATTTGTTTATTATTTTACAAACCTTCATCTCTAGGTCCAACATTGGTCTTCTTCAGCCTTGTGCTTCATTGATGTATCTTCCCTTGTCCCATGTTTGCATATTTACATCTTATTGTATTCATATTTAGGTAATTCCCAAAGCTTAGGATTCTTTCTACCTAGCATTGTTATGTGCATGTACTTCCTAGTCCCATTAATCTAGCTAGGTCCTTTTTCAACATTGATATGTTACTAAAATTAGTGCACATTGGTGTAATCCTAACATCTATTCCCCTTGAGATATTAGTTTGTGGTAATCATTGGAGTTTTAATTTTAAAAATCAATTAGTTACAAATTTTGTGTTATTCCCAATGCCTGTGTTGAACCTATGTTGCATAACTTGGTATTGACCTATCTTATATACCGCTACTATGGGCCTATATTGTGGTTATTATAGGGATAATAATAACTTGATTTATGTGACACGAGGCCAACCTATACATATAAATGGTTAGATATGACATTTTTCTAAAAATATGCTAGGGGTGTCTACATTATTATTCATCCAAGTAAAACCATCCTTTTCTTTTATAGCAAGCATCTCAATACCAGTGGCAACTCAAGATATTGGTGCCTAGTGTTCTTTTGAGCATGGTAAAGCTTCTTTATTTTATCTTTATCCTCTATATGTTTCGATATCACATAAGTCAATTTCACTTCAAGTAAATCTCCAAACTACTAGAGAACAAAAAAGAAATGGCGTGAAATTCAAGGATAAAGGAAACTAAATCGATCATATTTCCACAATCCATTGAATTAGAGCTGAGTTTCTGGTTTTTGATTGTGTGTATTTTTTAAGCATCTGCTAAGAATGAAACTGCTAAGAATGAAAAATTAAGACTACATAAAAAAATATTCATGTGATCAAGATCTCTCTCAAGACAAGACAAATACATAAACTTCTTTTCACAAAGTTGAAACCTAGGAAATTCAAGAAATTAATGGCAGCTATAATAAAACACATCTTGAAGACCAAAAATTGTCCTTAAAAGACATACAGATGATTATAGATTTCAAAGAAAGAAACCAAAGGCAAGCATAATGTAATAAAAAATGCATGAAACTTTCATGAAGAAGAATACATTTAGGCTTACCAGATTTAAGATACTTGTGCTTAACATTCCATTCAAAATCCCAGTGCTTCTCCTGGTTTTTCAAAGTCCAATATGACCAACCAAATGAAGCTTGTTCATAAACTTCCAATTGAGCATCACCAAACCTTTGATATTCTTCCCTCGAAGCTCCTTTTACATTCCACTCATTTGTCCATTCACCTGTAAATCATAGTATCAAAGAAAAATTGGTTAAGAATAAAAAACAAGCAAAAACAAAATGGGACATAAAGATCAACACATGGGAATGGATGGATCAAGGAAGATGCTGCCACATTACCGACAAATATGAGAGGACCATTTGCACTATTTAAAGCTAGAAACTCAGGTTGCCTGTTCTTCAAGATGAAATCAACATTTTCTTGGGCAGTCAAGTTTTCATAATAAGGGTCAAAAAGGTTGTAGTAATGAACATCAACTACAATGTTTGAAAATACATCATTTGATTGATATAGCTCATGTGGATCAGCTTTTCCAATCCTCTGGCACATGATTACATAAGCTGTGGGAGAATACTTTCGGACAACTTCATAGCCATTCATGTAATATTTAAGAAGAATGTCAACAGAAACAGTAGTTACAAGAGGTTCATTTAGCAATTCAATGCCTAGAAGCATAGAATTGTTACCATATCTGTCAGAAGAAAATCACATGATTAGATTTATGATTAAACACATGGTTGCTGAATACATTAGAGATCAGATCAGACTAACAATAAGCATATGCATCCACAATGTAAAAGACAAACAGGCCTTCTATACGAGAAGATCTCATCTTGACAAACAGACAGAAATTTTATGCATTAATTATTTAATGCAATAATTCCTTTTCACCATCAAATAAATATTAGTTTCTGCAAAAAAACGGCTTCAGACAACTATTTACAATCAATAGTTCCTACAACACTAGCTTCAATTTTCTTTTGTACAATTTACCAATTGATGTTAAGGGCAATTACTTGCACTGACTATAGACTATAGTTATAAGTTATGGGCATTGGAAAATTTGAGTTCCAATATAAACATTCTGAAAATATGTTTTCAGTTTTTTTAGCTCTAAGAGAGAATGAACAATTCTCTGAAGTACCCTTGTCCTCTGGTATTTTAAAAAATTAAAAAGTACAGTTTATCAGTAGTTTCAGACAAACCTAGATGCAAGGAAGTCAATAATTTGCAAACTTTGAGAAATATGTTGCGTAGAGTTAGCCCAGTCAGCAGATCCATCTCTACTGGCACTGTGCTCCATTCCATTTTGTGAGCCTGGTGCTGCATGAAGATCAACAATAACTCTTATATCATGTTTCCTGCAAAAAAAATATACGGTCCACTTAAATTTAGCAGCTAAAAGAAAATCAAAATACCAGAGTTACCCAATCTATGTTCCTTCCCTCCAACCAAACCCCATCACTCCACCAAAACAAAGGTGGGTTAGTGGATGTATATGTCTTTGGGGTGTTTCAACAAATCCTGTAGTCATCTTTCTTAAATATGTAAAGGTTATTCTAGTTAGTATACACTTGGGAAAATGCATCCAGCACTTTTTTGAAAACAAAAAAAGACATTTAAACTTACTGTGCCCATGTAAAAGCATTATCAAGGGCTTGCAAAGATCCTCCTATGAAAGGGGCTGGAGGGTTTGGGTCATATGCAATCCACCATCCAACTGGAATTCTCACAGTGTTTATACCATTTTTTGAAAGGAAACCAAAATCCTTCTCTTTAATGAAGCTGCTTCTGTGATTCTGCATTTTTCCAGTCCCAAGCAGGAGATCCTGCATTAGATAATCTGCCTATAACTTTAAAAATAAGACTTAAGAAATCTCCAACTATGGCATCCTATGTAAATGACAACGCAAAAAGCAGGAGCAAACCAATATTTACATTATAAACAGACTTTGCCTTCTTGGGACCATATCCATTTGCAAGTTGGTAATCTCCATGCAAATCATTTGCCACAATATTCATCTGGAATGTTGCTGCATTGTCATCCCATCTGGGTTTTCCTTGATAATCTGCAGTCAGCTGCTCCTTGTATTGTGCCTGCCCATGTTTCAGACGTCATAGATCATAAGAAAGCTTTCTAATCAGAAGCACTCCTTATCTGGGTAATAGAGGTTTCCAAATACCAATTGTAACACATACCTGCATGTATGTTCCATTGAATACCCTGATATGTACCCAGTTTCGATGTTTATGGTGCCTAACTATATCGAATGTTTCCCAATCACCAGGAGAATCTGCTGTTGCTGATACATTTCCGCCTCCTCCATTTTCAGCCGTCATAAATTGACCCCCATACACTTTAAGTTGGTATCTACCATCAGAGACTCTCCACAACTGCACCCATAGCAAAACTCTCAGAGTCCAGATATAGTACTTCTTACAAAATTTATCCACAGAGAAGCTCAGAGGAATCTCTTGAAATACACATACAAGATGAATCAATATTTGCCCAGAACAGTGTCTAAAAGATATTGAATATTGGCAACTTTTAAACAGGGTTTCCCCTATATATTAGAATCAGATGGATTCCTCGGGATTATGTTGAACAATTAATGTTTATAGACTTAAAAGCATGCTAGACAGAGCCCTGAGTGCAAAGGAATCAATTAAAGTAAGGAAGCTTCTAGGATCTGATAAACGTATCTTACTTTTTTGTATTTCTTTGCTTTAACAGAATGTCTAATCCATGAAATTTTGACACAGCCAGAAACCACATGAAGACCAACTTTGAGCCATTTCCTGCAGATTGTTTTGAAATTATACTTTTCATAAAGACATATTCAATGACTAATTAATATGCATTTATTTTAAATCATCCTAGAATTGGCACTAGAGATTTGTATGCTTGGTTAGCCTGTGTTACTTCTAATGTCTCATTTCACAGGAATTTTGACCTCATTCCATTGAACCCTTGTTGGTATCTACCACATTTGACATCTTGTAGACAACGGCCTACAATCAATTCATATTACTTCACATACCATTACGAGGCCTAGCATACAAATACCTCAGTTCTCTGGGCTTAATTTGATGTTGTGTGACAGATCAGATCCCCTCCTCTGTTCACACTCAACACTACAAAAGCATATCCACGTTATCAACTATATCTACCTCTGGAGGACCATTGGTTGCAAATATTAAAAGTGGGGCATGGAGAGTATCCTACTTAAGATTGTTGTGTTGGACCTGAACCCAGGCCATTCTTCTGATTATATAAAGAGATTCTATAGTAACCCTATTCTGGTGATCAAAAGGGATGTTGGCCCTCCTTCTGGGAGCTGGCTATACAGGCATCAAAAGGCCTGTGACGAGATCTTTAATTTGAATTTAATAATTAAATCAGATATCGGAATACCACTCTACTCTGATTTTCAATTTAATTATTAAATTCAAATTAAAGGTCTTGTCACAAGCCATTTGATGCCTGTATAGACAATTCCCTCTTGCTCCAGAATATGATAAGACTAGAATAAAACTCTCCAGCAAAGCCCCTTTCCAAACTCTGTTGGCTGTTCCTTTGAAAAATGGAACTTCTTTTCACAGAATTGTCTAGGTTTTTCTCATTTAGAAAACCCATTTCTACTTCATTTAGTTATAATGGACCATTTTTTTCTTGGTATTTTAGATTCTTAATTATTATTTTCATTAGCTGGGTTATTTATAAGAACTGCTAATTAGCTATCATAAGTTTATGTACTCTAGAGTTTCATTGATCTACTTTCAAAAGTCAGAGACAAATTTAATCTCCACCTATCTTCCCTGTTCCCATTACTGCTATAGCAACAATGCGGCCATTTTCTCTTGTTCAAAGCATTCCTACAAAAGATGATTGCATTATCAATGCCCACAAAAACCACGGGACAAAAGGTTCTATACACGCACCTTAAATGTCTCCCAGGTAGAGTTGTCATCCCTATCAACCACAATGCTGTGCCCACCACCGTACTCTGCACTAAGGTACTTGTTCAGTTTCAGTGATTTGAATTGAACCTTTGTACCATCCTATCCTCAAAACAAACCCAATACCTAGTCAGCTCTTAGAGTAGGAGAGATTAAAAAATACAAATGCAATCAGAACAGTCAAGTAAAATACAGAAGCACTAATGCAATGGACTTACAAGAAGATCATTGTCCTTGATATCATCAAAAAGAGAAGGCTTTATCCATCCTTCAACAACAAGCCATCCACCCAAGTTCACGGCTCTAACCTTGGGAATCCCCTCCAACTTCCTCCTCTCTATAAAATTATAACACCACAATCAATTCAAAAGTTAATCCTTCAGAACCCATATCATTTTGTCAAAGTAAATTACATAGAAATATACCTGTGGTTGCAGAAGACAAGGGAATGAAGCAGAGAAGAAATAAAATCTGCTGCCATTTCCAAACACCAATACCCATGGAAACAACAATATGAGTAATGAGATACTGGTCTACTGCATTCTTTACACCTATCTCCATTGGGCATTGAGAAAAAAGAGACGCAGAGAGAGGAGGAAGAGGATACATAAAAATGGAGGTAGGCTTGTTGCAGGGTAGGATTTCTGTTCAAGACAAAATTTGAAAAGTTTTTTTTCTCTTTTTTGAACTTTAGAGGTGGATTCAAATACAAGGCAATATGGTTGCTCTGCAAGGTTGGCGAGCTGACTCCTCGCACTTTTTCATCCACGAGATTGGGGCCCACATATCCCTGTCCTCTCCTGTTCTTGGATGTGTATTCCATAATTTGCATCTCCCTCAACATTCGCCTCACATCTCGTTTTGCTACAAACTTTAACACCTGGGAATTGTTCCGACGCCAGCACGTCTCCCTCGAAAGGAATTCTGGTTGTCGTCTTCATATGCCAAAAAGCGAAGTTCCAATATAGGTTTTCATTGGTGGCCTGCAGGAATTCAATCGTCCTTTCGAATTTTATTGACTTGTATTCTTATATTTTTTTGGATTTCAATGTGTACTTTGAATCAAACTTAATGATAGAAAGTTTGCATAGATTGACCAAAGATTGATCTTAAACTATAAGGGCCCGTTTGGACGCCGGAATACCAAATGCCAGATATAGTCAATTCTGGAAGATCAAATTCTCAAAATGAAATTCTGGAAGATCAAATTCTCAAATTGATTTCTGAAATATGGAATGATTTGTTTGGTTCACCAAAATAGGGTCTGTACATGCCCGGTCGTTGTTGCCGATTTTTTTGTTCGGCCAATTAGATTTCAAGCAGTGTCGCTTGTTTACTGTTTACATTTTCAAGTACAGCTTGAAGATTAAATTGTATTTAAGTTTTTTACTCAAGGTTCATCCTTGAAAGACAAAGCAATTAATATGTTGTTCCGGACTTGCTCTCAAATGGGACTTACAAAATGTTGTTTTCCCATATTGTTCAGAATATAAACAGCAGGACATGCTGCGTGACAGCCCTCATCACCGGAGATCTGATGGTGGTCGCCAACGCAGGAGATTGCCGTGCAGTGTTAAGCAGAGATGGCAGTGCTGAAGCCCTCACATGCGACCATAGGCTGGACAGGGAAGATGAGCGCCAAAGGATTGAAGATCTGGGTGGATATGTAGATTGTTACAATGGTGTATGGAGAGTGCAGGGAGCGCTTGCAGTGTCGAGAAGCATAGGGGATGTAGAGATGAAGGAGATTAAAACTGTAAAAACCATGCGTGCGGACCTGAAATGTTCAATTTATGCCTGCTTGCGGACCCAACGGGAATCCAAAATTGGCATTCGAAAGTGGTATTAGAGGGTCAAATTCCAATTCCACCTTTTTGAGTGGAAGATCGAATGCTCATTTTTTGGG
>MU224858.1:10922789-10940661 GCA_018584345.1 Thuja plicata
ACCAAGGACAAATAAGAACTAAAGATCATATGCTTAATTTAATTCTAGAAGACAACTCTATGAATAAATCTTTTACTTTTAGATCCAATATTAATTTCCCACAAGCAATATAGAAACCTAAAGGGTATAACTGACAAATGGCAACCAGTCCATTAATTTTTAAAAACAAAAAAATCTAGGAAATGAATTAGTATTTTCTATACTAACCCTCAAAGGGACCAAAATTACAAAAGCAAATAAGTGATACATTTCAGAAAAATAAAGAAAAAACAGTTCAAAGCAACTTAGGAGCATTTACCCCACACTACATCTGTGCATATCTACATATATGCAATAAAAACAGGAAATGGGCACGTGTCCTGTTATTGCATGGGGAGGAAAACAGGTGGAAACTTGCATGGCAATGAATATTTTCCTCCACCATATTTCCTACATCTGTGCATTTGCTTCCCTCTTCTTCATGAGATGAAGCTGAAAATGCTGCAAGTTTAGAGGCTATAGCTTCATCGATGAACAAGAGGTTTTCTTTGGCCGTCATTGTATGCTCACAAATAGATGTATGTGAATTGCCTACTATAGCGATCACCTCAGATCCATACTGCATGCCATGCGAATCTTTGCTCGAGAAATTCTGCGAATAAGCTTTCTCTCTGTTTGATAAATCCCGATGATTCAATTGAGCTGGTGTTGATTTGTTCATGATAGCATCAGAAGTTTCATTTTCATCCAACTCTCTAACTGAAAGGATCGCAGGTGAAGAATGTGACATGGATTCCACAGTATTAAATGGAGATGAAGACTTCTTGCTAAATTCATGATAAGCTAAGGGACGAGAAGAACTGAAGGATGACTGAGAAGGTGCATCAAAAGATAATTTCGGTGCCACTATATGTGGCAATGATTTTGTCCTATGGGTCTATAAAATGGTGGAAGATTTTTACACCAAATCAGTGGTCTGGCATCAACCGTTTTGTGGCACTGTTTGTAGTCCCTCTTCTCTCCTTCCACTTCATTTCCACCAATGACCCATACGCCATGAATGTTTTAGTTATGTCTAAAATAGAAAAATAACGTGTATAGCTGTTATATTTGAATTAAATGCATAAATTTGTAATTTTTTTGAGAAAAATGAATTTTTATTTATTAGAAAACATGAAATCTTGTTCAACCGCTATGCCTATAAATGACAACCTTGCCCTAATTGGGTTTCTCATCTCTTGCAACTACCTGCTTTAACAATGTGCCCTTTGCGTGATATTATTTTGCATACGCTACTCACCATGCCCAGTGTAGTGGATCAAACTTAGCGCTAGAAATAATTCCTGTGTCAGTCTTTATTGCTTTATCCATCAAGCCTTTTGTTGTTTGCATTGAATTTGAATATGGTTTCTATTTTGCATAAATTCTGTTGTTTTGATCTCTTCCCAAGCTAGGCCACTTTTATTGCTCATGGCTGCGTAATTCTAATTGCTAAATTGCTCAGCCAAAATCGTCCCTTTCAATGCTCTATATTCGGCTCTCTTTCAGTCTCTTCTCTCCAGCAGGCTGCTGTGTGATTTTTCTCGATTCGTATGATTCTAGATTTTGACAAAAAAACTCCCTCCCACTATGCTTTGATGGATATTCGTACCCTGCTCGAAAGCTCCCATTTTATCACACACTGGCAGTATGCTAGAAAGGTAAGAGATCCAGGACACCAAATACACAATTAGTGTATTAAAAGTTGAATGGTGGAACCTTCTTTATTGTCTCTAATTGGTTTTTGCTAGAAAATGTATTTTGCTCTGTTCTAATTTCATTCATTCTATGTTCACAGAAATGTCACTGTTTGGAGAAAAGGAGTGGTTTACTTCTGTTGTTCTAAATATTAAATATGTGATTCAGGCATCTGAAATAGGACCCATGGATTTCATTGTTGTGATCACATTCAAACAATGATATACAGGTTCTTAACTCTTATCAGAGGGTATATTTTTAGCTCTGGTCATTTCTAGTTTTTGGTCTGGAAGATAATGCAAGTGACAAAATTGATCTTTATATCAATTATTTTTATGCCACTACTAGATTGTGGTAGTATGTATTTTTCTGTAATCAGTTGGCAACCAAAAGTTTTAAATAGACCATCACAATACATTACCCTCCCCAAAGCTCCATTCCCCAATCAAAATCTGTCAAAAGAACATGATTACAGAGCATCATTAAGATGTAGAAACAAAAATTGGAACTTAGTATTAGTCAGTCCCAAACATTATTCCACATGGATGTGTCCTTAGGGAGATTTAGGTGTTCTCACCAATGCCTCAGATGTCTTGGAGAGGATTCCTTTTTTTTAAGGACTGTACAACCCATTTCATTTGGTGTAAATAAAGGAGGTAAATTATCAAATTTTCAGCTATGAATACTCACGTGACTTCCCTACTTTGACAACAAATTTCAAAATTTTACAAAAGCATAATTACTAAATTTTTTGAAGAAACAGAAACTGGTCATATAGTGCTAAAAAAGGTTGTAATCAGGTGGAAAAGATGCAGATCTACTGGATATAGAGATGGAACAAAAATATATTATCAAATGTATTCTTCCAATGGTGACAGAAGTCTGGAATAGCAATTTGTTGTCAATTTTACCCTTCAAAAGGATGGCGGTAACCTGGAACTATGTAGGCTTGCTGAGTGAAACACAAAGTAATGTTGATTGATCCACCTTCTAAATAATGTCCTACTAGTTATATGGCTGGAAATGTGGAGTGTAGTAAATAATAGGCTTGGAAACATATGCTAAATGCCCAAATCTGATTGATATACTCCTAGAGATGATGGTGCTTCACTCCAATAGGTTGGTCACTTGCATTGGATGAGTGAAATAATGTAACCAGCAGCTAGTATGACTGTTCTAATGCCTATAATGACTGAATTACCCTCTCCCAATGTGATGCTCGGTTAGGATTGACTGAAGCAACCCAGATTCAACTCTAAGTGATGCTAAAAAATTCACCAAAAAAACAATCAATATAGGAATCTTCAAATATGATATGGCAACAAAATTCTTAAATTTGCTTCTAGACCCAAGTTGCGTATTCGCTAGAATTTCCATTGAAACCTTCAAAATTAAGCATTAACACTACAGTGGCAATGTAGCAAACTGAAAATATTTTCAAACCCTCAACAAATCAGCATAAGGATGGAATCACCCAAGATTGGAAACAGGGGATTTTTCTTTCTTTAGATGCCATAGAATATTATATTTTAGATCACACTATTTTATATTTTAGATCACACTATTGTCAAGCACAATATTATATTTTAGATCACGCTATTTTAGAATATTATATTTTAGATCACACTATTTTATATTTTAGATCACACTAAGTTATATTTTATATCTCTTTGGACTATATAAATGCAATATTCTGCATTATTTGGGGAAATGTAGGGAATCACAATAACTTATTATCCCAACTGTTTATTGTGTGAACTCACCCATAATATTTCATATTATTGCAAGTTAATATTTGATGCCAGACAATATTTTGAACTAACCCATAAATTTAAGTTTTTGACTGTTGATAGATAACATATTTTGGTTTAATAATTTACCATATATTGTTAAGATAAAAAGTTGCTTATTACAAAATGTCATAAACCTATTCAGGATAGAAGGAATGAAAGCAAACCTGTAGTATAAAAACATGGATTAACCCAGAGAAACCACAAACAATTATGAACATAGAGAGTGACTTAAACACTTGATTGTGTTAAAGATAATGGACACTTCAAATGTTTCCAGTGCCTCAGTTAAATAATGATACATATTTTACTTGGTTAAAAACTACAAATGTACAGAAATGATGGAAGCAGTTAACTACAACGTGATAGAAATAATGGAAATAAATAGACTTATGCAGGAAACGATTGAAATAATTTACCATAGGAAAAGAAGAGTAAAAAGTACCATAGAGGTAAATAGCTGCTGTAACTGGTGTTTGTTGTGAGTTCCCTTCCAGTATTTGCATATAACAAATGTTGTTGTGTCTGTGTGCTCTCAGCTTTCTTGTAGTAGGTAATTTTATTGGACATAGTAATTTTTAATTTATAGAACAAGAGGGCGGCGGGGCTGAGAGCATTCGAGAAAATGCATTGAGAGCAAACCTAACGCAATAACTGCAGAAGACCAGTGCCGCCAAGCAAACCTACAATAATGATTGCAGGATAAGAGCAAAGGACATCAAGTATGAATAGAATGTTGTTGAGTGGAATTCAAATCAAATATCTTCACAGCGAGAGAACATTTTGATGGGACTTTAGTAGCCCTGCTGGCACTGGGTATAACATTATTAAAATATTTATATAATATATTTTGAAATTACTAATTTACATATTATAATATAATTATTATTAAAAAAAACTAAAAATAATCTCATTAAAATTTTCATATGATATATATATTAATATTACTTAATTTATAATATATGTTACTATATAATAATTATGAACAATTTAAAAAATAAAATATAATTATCAATATTTAATTATATTACTATAAAAATAATTATATTTATTAAAAAATTACTATTTATTTTCAATGTTAAATAATAATATTATTAAAATATTCATATAATATATTCTAAATTGACGAGGTTATCTAGTATATTATAATACTTATTTAAAAAAGTTAGAAGAAATTTTTAGAAAAATTTAAAAAAACTCAATGGCCGAAATCATTTGGAGCTATTTTATAATACTTATTTGGGGCCGAAATCTAACCCTAAATACAAAATGTTTGAAATAAATTAAAAAACCCTACAAACAACCTTACTCAAAATATTGCCTGCAGAATGTTTACCATGAGTGTTTGAACCGTCTCTGTATGCATACAAGTACTCGCAAGTGTCCGGATAATAGATTTGGCTTTTGGGTCCGCATTGCAGCTAAATTTGACACATTTGTATGGATTGTCATGTTATATTATTTCAACGACGCAGATGATTTGAATGGCAGTCATTGCCTTTTTAGCCAATAGCAACCGTAGATCTCTAAATAGAGGCCGGGGCTTTCCAAAATGGAAACGCCTACGACGTAATAAACAATTTAAGCTTCTATAAAGTGGGTTTTTAAATTGTTTATTTATTTCATTATATAGATTTGGTGAAGTTCAATAATTTTAAATGAGACTATTAGAGATTAAGTCTTCTTGAATGCAAGGCTATGATATTATAAGGGATGAGATTGGGACCATGTTCCACGTGAGTTTGGCGGAACGAATATCTCTAAGTTTTTAGCTCTTATTCTCACCCGCTCCCCTTTGTGTGCTCTCTCTCTCTCTCTCTCTCTCTCTCTCTCTCTCTCTCTCTCTCTCTCTCTGAGAAAGGCACAATACAAAAAGAACTAAATTGTAACCAATTACGTACAATTTCTAGGAGACCTGTGGCTTTAGACCATCATAACAATATAACCAAGGTTTGACCTCCACTAAAAATAAAGGGAACTGAAACATGTTGTTAAGGATACTATACAGATCCAAAACATATAGAGATGGTTGAGCTATGACAACAACTCCTACTAATTATTGTCATATAGTCTACTCTCACTGCATTTGTCTCACTCTTAGTATCCTAGTGGAGGGGAGACAATTGAAACATCTTCATTTGACCTAACCTCCTCCATGTAAGTGTCCCTTCTGGGGTTGAAGAAGATTCTAGCTCATGGGTGGTCCTTCTTCTTAGCTACTTTGCTAGGTTCAGTTGATTCATTATAGCTTTTGTGGTACTCCATCAGCTCCTTATGGAAGGTAGGGGTTGGTGCTATTGTCAAAAGATTGTGTGTGTCTATACTGCACCTCTTGCCAATTCATTATAACTAGCCCATCCCTAAGCAACTTTAGGAATTTGGAATTCAAAATTTATGTGGTGATTGTTACTTGCAAGCCAACATGAGAAAATATAAGTCTTTGTAAGGCTCTGTAAGCATCCTCCTATTTTTGTCAAAAACCTCATCATTTCTTGTTGTCCAAATGTACCATCGTATTTTAGTTGATAGGGAGAACCAAAAAATATAGTGCAATGTTTTTAGCATTACCACTAATAATCTCCAACCCCGAGTTCTGATTATCAAGATTCCATTTACAAAGACCATTACAAAATATATTCCAAATCTCCCTAGCAAAGAAACACTTAAAAAAATATGCTTGATAGACTCAAGCTTCCTACAAATGAAGCAAAACTCTGGGTCATAATGTTGCAATTTATATGGGAGCCTCTGTAATAACAAAAGCCACTTGAAAGAGGCCTTCTTAGGCTCAATATATTTGGACCATAGAACCTTGAGGTGTTTTTGCCAAGTATTGTTGCTAATTTAAAAGTCCTAATGGTTATTAATATAATCACTAATATCATAACTATTAGTTAACCAATTGTAAATATCCTTAGCCTTAATCTTATTTAACATAGACCTATCAACTCATTTGAAGTCAGCATATTGTACCTCACTATTAATACAATTGATAGCAAAAATTAATTTTCTTACAAGCTTCTCTTAGTTCATAATAGGTCATCCAATTTAAAGGAGGCATTTGCCTTTCATTACTAAGAGAAGACCAATCTATCAACATACCATCTTTAATAATATCATTAAAACAATTAACACCAAGTTGACTCTATTTCTTGGAAGAGCACCCTTGGAATATAGCTAAAGACTTACCATTGTGTTCCAAATTCCCCCAAATTGATCTATTATCAAACACTTTATTGTTGCTAAGACAAAAATTATTGTTAGTAACCAAATTTTTAATCACTTTCCAAGCCTTTTATAAGCTCTGAAACACTTTGGATCTTATAGGTTTAACAAGGTATCTACAAGTAAGGATATCATAGATTATCAAACCTTTCCAAGCCTTAGCACCATTAGGTATAGTTACAGCAATGTTGTTCCTCGCAAGAACTTTCCAAGGCTCATTCCCACTAAGGGCTTTGATGATCCACTTTATTGCAAGGGCATTCCCTTGAAGCCTTAAGTCCTTAAGACTTAATCCCTCAATGCTCTTACTTCTACAACACCAGTCCCACTTGAATGAATGCATCTTTTTGTGACTCTTACCATCAAACCATGGAAATCCTCTAATTTTATTCTGATCACATTTATTTGGTAACTATTGAAAAGCCAAGTATAAGCATAGTAGATACTATAGGAAGATAATATCTTTTGGAAAACTTGAATCCTTCCACCTAAGGAGAGAAATTGTTTGTTCCAAACATCAATATTTTTATCAATTATGGTTTTGATCCACATCCACATATCTTTAAAATTAGGATTGAATTTAAAAGATATGGACCTAGATACCTTACCTACTTGTTAGGGCCACCCCATTGTAATTCATATTTTTTGGCACCAATTCGGGGGATCATCCGTCCACCCAAGCAGGGTAGGTTTGGCTCTAGAGATCTTTGCACCTGAGGCTTGGTATAAATAGTCTAACTTGTTCATCAAATTATCAACATTGTACTCTCCAAGATCAACAAAAATTATTGTGTAATCAGAGTGTGTTTAAAATTTCACTCTTATCAGGTAGTGAAATGCCTCTAATGCTAGGAGTTTGATTTGACTCTCTAAACATATAATGGGGTGCATTAGAAGAAATCACAAATAAGGCAAGTGCTAATGGGCACCCTTGTCTAATAGACATTTCTAGGGGGAATGAAACAGTAAGGGAACCATTAACCTCTACTTTCATAGTAACATCTTTCAGGAGGGTGTCACCATATTACAGAATTTCTTTGGAAATCCAAAAGCCTCCAATGTCATTAGCAGGAAGGACCATCCAATTTTTCCATATACCTTCTCAAAAATCAAGGAGATGCATGGAAACATTTGGGTTGGAACTCTTGCCCATTCCCTAGCTTCCCAACTAGTAATCAAGTTCCCTAGAATATACCTACCCTTAAGAAAACTAGTTTGAGTGTTACTCACAAATTTAGGCAGTACTTCAATCAACTTAATGACCATTTTTTTTGCCAAAAACTTAAATGAGACATTGAGGAGGGTGATAGTCCTCCAATTTGTTTTATCAATGTGTTATCCTTCTCTTTAGGCATGAGCTTAATAATATCTTTATTGATCTCACTGCCTAATGTTCCTTCCATCAAGGCATATTTGTAAAGCATGAGCAGGTCTTTACTTATCGGCTCAATGTTCACTTTGTAAAACTCAATATGTAGACCATCCTCTTGAGGAGACTTTTCATTATTTAGTGTCATAATGGATTTTATAATTTATTCAAGAGAAATATTTACTTAAACTATCATTATCTTCTTTGTCAATCTTTTTGGGAATCATTGCTCTGATACATTATCTAACTTGCTTATTATTGTCTTGACACCCTTTAGAAGAAAAGAGACTTATATAAAACATAAAAAATCACTCCTTAATCTCATCTTGACAAGTAAATTGTTTCCCTTACAAATTTTATTAATGCTTTTCCATATATTTTTCTCTAAGATATATGAAGAAAAAATTAGTACCCACATCTCTATTGTTCATCCAATGAAGTCTGGATCTGATTTTTAAGCTTTGGCTCCTATACTGTTGAATCCTTCTCAGGGATTCTTTGGATTGTGTGAGCTTCTCACATAGAATAGTATTTTTATAGTCATCTTTAAGGGCTTTTTTAGCTCTGGGGAGGTTTTCATGCAATTGATTTTATATTCGCGTCCTATCCACAACATATTTCTTACCAATAGTTTGAATCATCTAACCATGAATATTATTGTTCCACTTAGTTTTCTCACTAACATCTTTCAAATAGCCATATGTCAATATCTTGGGAGTGAAGACAATAAATCTGCAGTCCTCATCTCTTAAATGAGATGTATTTAACAGGGATTGCTACCTCTCCCCTTATTAAATTAATCACAATATTTTCCAAAATAGGATGGTGGTCTAATAGAGTATAAGGGCACACTTGATCATCCCTTCATCATGGTTTACCATAAAGATAAATAAATATTCGAACTGTCATAAAACCTATCAGGCCTACAATAAATCCTACTACAACCTTATTGGGCATTACACCAAGTGAACCAAATATTATGAGTTTGGTTCTTCTTGCCTTCAATAGGATCAAACAAGTTAAGCTTAGCTTTCATTCAGTGATAAACCTACTTCTCACTACCCTTCCAATATATGGAAATTCCTCTAGTCTTATCCTCTTTATTTTCCACCATATTATATTTTCCCTCAATAACTAGGGAATATTAGGTAAGGATCACATCTACTGTCAATGGTTGCATCTGTTGCTATGGTCATTAGGAGCATAAATAGGACACAGTCCAACTTCACATCCACATTGTCAATAATGGCCCAAACACACCTATTACAAGAAGATGAGTCAAACTAATAAACACGACATATCCATTAGTGAAAAATCATTAGGGTAGCACCTCCCACCCTATGATGATTCTTTTTATTTTTCATCTATATAAGCTAAAGATTATTAGTTTATGTCATGAAACTATAGCAGAGGGTTCATCTTTAAACAACGATTAAATTATTTGAGAGCAACCAATCAGAATCTAGCCTTTTCTAACTTGTATTTTCCATTTGCTAGTCCCTTCATTAAAATTGCATTTTTTAAGATAAATATTAATTCAAAATGTTTTAGAACACTATAATTCACCCTGTATAAGGTTGTAGGATGTTTGGGAAGATATTAATGTTCCCAATGCAAGAGAACATACATCCCTCATGGCATTGCTCTAGGATGTCTAGGATTGTAGACATTTATAGGCGAATCTATTAGCCAATTTTTCCAGCATGTGTAGTGTGTTGTAGGAGGTGCAAAATAAAAATACTATGGGAATAGATTTTTTAAGAATTAGGTGGAAAGAGAAGCATTAGTTTGCACAGTCTACTTGACGTGCCTTGTCTAAAATTCTACATTTTTTATTGCTTGGCTCTCTTGCATTATCTAAAAGGATTTCAAGAATCTTTTGACAACAAGTCTTGAATGAACCTAGTAGTTAACATATTGTAGCCTAAGAAAAGAGTAGTACGAGACAACTCTTGTTAGAGTAAAAAGGTATTTCTATGTTCACTTATTAATTAAATCATTATTGATTTAATTGCTTAAGTCACCTTTTTATCTCTTGTTCACTTAAGCTAAACTTTAGGCATGCAATAATTAGTTATTTATTAATTATTCATGCAACCTAGGTTTCTCCACCTACTTGGTGTTCGATCTCCTTTATAAGGATCGATCTCTTTGTATTTTATTATTCCCTCTCTGAATGAATATTTTGTCTTTTAGAACATTCTTGTCTCCAATCTTTGCTTTTGTAACATGGTATCAGAGTCTTGCTGTTGCAGCCTCTTCTTGAGTTTTTCAAGTTTTTGGAGCTCCGAGGGTTTCAAGTTTTTTCACTATTTTTTGTGTGGATTTAAAGAGGATTTATTTTTTTGGAGCACTTTGAGAAAAAACTAACATCTAGGTTGCATTTGGAATGCCCCAAAACCCCTATTTTCATATAAGGCATGTCCAATTTGGACATAGTTGAAATCTGGGCCCTCTTTTTTGCATGCACGACCTTGGCACATTTTTTGAGGCAAAAAATGCCTTAATTTTCATGCTACCTTGATTTCCGTGCTGCCTCAAAATTCACGCCACCATTTTTTTTTGCATGGCAATTTGGGTTTCTTGGTTTGTTTCTTGTTTTGGAGCAGTCTTCAATGTTTTCCTCATAAATTGAGCAAATCGAGGCCTTTTTTTTTTTCAAACGAGATAGCGTCGGAAAGCTGTTTTTGAGATGGAGATTTTAGCAGGGGTTTCATTACGATATTTTTCTGTTTTACTAGATTTTTTAAGTCAAAGAGAGCCCTTCTTTTCAGCGCTTCCAAGCCTCTAGAATGAGCATACATACTCCATTTTTTTCTCACAAACAGGCGTCAAAAAGCTCTTGACGAGCCCGCTTTAGATATGAGATCCTTTTGGGGGGAATTTGCCAAGTATTTTACCCATTTATTCTGTAGCTTTATTTCAATGTTTCTTCTTCTAGCTTCTCAGTTGTATTGGGGTTTGGTTTCTCTCTCTGTGGGGGGCATTTCTTTCTAGTTTTTTCTGTCATTTATCTCATGAAAACCATAACTCTCCAACACATAAAACACAAACCCTTTTGCATCTTCTATCTAGTTCTGAAAGAAAACATAAAATAAAATAGGCTTAAGGTACGACATGGCAGATTCAACATCAGTTGAGCTTCTCACACCACATAATTATCATTTGTGGAAATCTCATATGACTAGGCTTCTCCGGTCATGCAGGTTATGGTCTTGTTTGGATACTATTCAGCCCATTTTGACTCATCCTTACGAGGTCATGCAACATAGAAACAAGATGGATGAGGCCATGGGTGTTCTTTCTTTGCATGTTTCAGATAGTTTTATTTTTCACCTTGATAGTTGTGATACTCCTATTGATATGTGGGAGAAGTTTTAGACTCTCTTTGGCATAGTAAATGAGTTTCGGGTACTGCATATCAAAGCAGAATTGACATCCATGGCTCCTGAGACATTTTCCTCTATTCATGATTTCTTAACGAAATTCAAATCTACGAGGTCCCTCTTACATATTTGTGGAGAGAATAAGACAGATACTGAGTGTATTTATTTGATAATTTTCCAAAGCTTCGTGGTTCTTTTCACATATTCTCTTCTACATTCCATTCTACCATGGATTCTTTGGGTCCAAGATTTACCATGCCTACTTTTGATGTGTTTTATGATCATTTGACTTGTGAGCAGGCAAAGCTATTTCAACTTTCTTCTCTCACTGGATCACAGAACCATGCATTGGTAGCTCACCCATCTTCAAGGAAGCAGGAGCAGAAACAAAAGTCATCAACCACAAATTCTAAGAAGGATTCTATTTCTTAGTACTCCTTTGTCTCACCTTCTCCTAAGGGGTAAAAAATGAATATAGAAAGACCTAAGTGTGTTTATTATAAATAGGGCACTCATGATGAGTCTTGTTGTTATGAGAAGAAGATAGATAGATATGAAAAGCAAATTTCTAATTTGCAAGCTCTTCTTCAAAAGAGCCACATTGATATTCCTTCTTCTACTTCTCGCAAGTCTTCTTCTTCATCATCACTTCAGACATATAGAAAGGAAATAGGAAAGGGTCATGCATTATGTGCAACCACTATACCTCCCTCTTCTAGATGGCTACTGGATTCATGTGCTTCACACCATATGCCATCTTCTCAGGGTTTATTATCTTCTCTTGAGGCTTCTCCTACCCCACACATTTTGATGGGGAATAACATTGTTATGACTGTATACGGGAAAGGTTCTATTGACATTGATGATGGTGCATTCCATGATGTACTAGATGTGTTCCATCTTTGTCCTCTAACCTTCTCTCTATCTATCAGATAACTCATAGTAGGACAGGGAGGATAGTTGAGTTTACTCCAGATTCAGTACACATCAGAGACAGTGAGACATGCAATATTATTTCTATAGGGACAATTGATCATTCTTACCACTTGTATTCCTTCTCTCATTTTGGTCCACCATCTCCATTGTCAGACAATAGCTCTTTTTTTTTTCATGAGAGCCTATTGAGGTGAAGTCAGGTCAATTGAACTTATGTATAGTTCCCGAGATCAGTGTTCTAACTTCTACACCTCCACCTCATGTTGAGTTTACATATGTTCATTAGGATTCCTCTTCAACTTTGCCAAACATTATCACTCCATGCATCGAGCCACCTACTGCAATTATTGAGGACATACTTGAGGATATTAATCTCCTCTCATATTATAGATTCAACACATCTATTGTCCCACCTTCATCGGAGATTCCATTACAGAAGTCTCATGCGTTCTCTTTTGAGCATCAACTAGGCCTTCCAATTTCTCCTCACATTCAGGAGTTTCCTCTTCTTCGTCTAGTGCCTTTGTTTCTTCCATAGTGGAGCCACATTGGTCCGATCATCGACACAAGGGCTCTATCATTCTGGGGGGCTTTGGAACCTCGATCGTCTCTCATGGGGGGGTTGGTTGTACTTATGGTTTTGAGAGAGTCTCTTGAGCCATTATTTTTCAGCATGCTTTTTTCCATCTCTTTTTGGAGTAGAGTTTTTTCCCATGTGATTTTCTCTATTTCTCCACTTTACAAAGATTTAGTTGTGATTGGGTACCTGATCTGTCCTTGTTGTCGGGACCCAAATTTACTGCTTTCAGTAGTTGCTTCTAGGTTTTAGCTTCTCCCTAAGTTCATCTTAAGGGGGGTGTTAGAGTAAAAAGGTTTTCTATGTTCACTTATTAATTAAATCATTATTGATTTAATTGTTTAAGTCACCTTTTTATCTCTTGTTCACTTAAGCTTAACTTTAGGCATGCAATAACTAATTCTTTATTAATTATTCATACAACCTAGGTTTCTCCACCTACTTGGTGTTCGATCTCCTTTATAAGGATTGATCTCTTTGTATTTTATTATTCCCTCTCTAAATGAATATTTTGTCTTTCAGAACATTCTTGTATCTAAGCTTTGATTTTGTAACAGGTTATTTTTCATGTAGTTGATCTTGGTGGTTGAATTCTATGAATTCTAACAACTCTAACTACCAAAAAGAACTCCATCTTTCATGGGACATTGCAAAGAGAACATTAGCTTTAGGTTTGTGGGTCTTTTCTTTATTTGGCATTTTGACTATGATGAAAGAATTTGAGGCGGTTTTTGTCAAAAAAATTTGATTTTACATTGGTTTGGCTTCTTATATGTGGTCAAAAAACTCATGGGCATTGATCTTTCAGAACATGAATCTAGAAGATAGAATTTATCATCTCAAGGAAAATAAGGTTAAGTAGATTTTACCTTCTCCATTCCATGCCCATTTAATCAAGCTCATTTTTCTTCTTCCCCAGGATCTTGTATATATAGTCAAGCTTTTACATTATACACCATTAGAATTGTAGAATTAGTACACCAAGAAACTATAAAAAATGTAGTGGGGTTCTATAAGGCCCCATTTGGTTGAGGAACTAGAATTTGACTCAAAACCTGATTATCTCAAAATAAGGTTTTGAAATTCCAATTTTGTGTATTCAGAAGATAGTTTGGACTATTTGGTTGACCCGGAAGATGATTGAGACAATCTATCTTCTGAGTTTGGTTCCCAATATCAAAATTAGAATTGGAACATTCAATCTCATTGTGTATATTTTTTCCCTTAAAACCTTACAAAATCAAAACCAGAATTTATGCACTATGAAAGTTATAAGTCTACACCGAATCTGTTTATAAGAGATATATTTATCTGTGGTAAAAATTGTTTGCCATTTTCATTGCAGCATTGGAGGACTCAAAAAAGATTAAAAAAAAAATAATGTGTTTCAAACATCACAGTCTATGACAGCTATATTTTGGAAGCACTAAATGACGATCGAATAAAGACATGACAGGTGAGCATTTCAATCATGAACCCAAATCTTTAAACAAAAGCTCAAATAATGTAATTTTAAGAGCATTATGCAATGCAGAGAGGAATGGGATCCGTGACAAGAGTTTCATTCTCTAAGATAGAGGTGTTGAACGTAAAAGTTCTAATCATGATCAACGAGTTTTACTGTGACAAAAGATCATGTTGGAACCAGACATCAGCAGTGGCAATTGCAGGTGTAAAATATGAGAAAACCAGAGGGACTTATGAAACAAAAGCTTGAGTTTTTTCCCCACCTTTTCGCAAACCTTGAAGATGCACGGACCCTACTTTGAATTAAATTGGGTTCATAAAAATCCAAACGCAGAAGATGAACTCAAATTCCACCTATTGGGTGGGAAGATGGTGCCGCCCATTTTGGTGCCAAAACCAAATTTTGATGTCCAAAACCCAAATTGCAATTTAGCGTACCAAACGATAGATTTGGCAAAAAAACAAAATTTCCACACCCAATTCCACCCTAATTCTGGTAACCAAACAGGGCCTAAAGGAACTGAAATTCATTATGATTGCTAAATCAAAAATTTTGTGTGGTGCTGTAAAATTTTAAAATTGTTGCTAATTTTAGAATAGTTCATCCACAACTACTATGCATTTTTTATCCCGATCTATAATTTTGAACTTTTATGTTATTTTATTGTACTCTAGAATTTTGAACTTTTATGTGGACCATTTTGGAGGGTTGGGTAAGTGGTTAAATGACATTATGATAGGCCTATATATGGCCACAATGAAGTGACATTTATTGATTGTGAAGTTTGAACTTGATTTAGATTTAGATAGTCAAGACATATATAGTAGTCACTACATTAGTTTCCATGAGATAATGAGTCTATTTCTTATAAATGTTTCTTTTCCTCTTTTTTACTATTTACACTTTACTCAAAACAACTTTGTGTGTAGTGAAAATAGTAGAAAGATGGTAGATATGTCATGGTTGTTAAAGAAAAGAAGAAAGTTTTTGTTCTAAAGGAATGAAGTTTGGCTACATAGATGTCTATCTCACATAGACTCCTTAAAGGTTTGGTTTCACCCAAATTTTGTCTCATAAGTACATTCTTTACTATAAATCTCCAATTAAGATTGCTTTCCATATAAATGCACAGAAAAATTGAAGGAAGCCCCTATATTCTCTGAACTTGGCTTTTAGTTTATTAGGAGTAAGTCTCCTAGCATCTTCCTTCTCTTTAATATATTGCTCATATTAAGATTACAAAATATTTAATATTTGTAGTTTACCTTATATAACATTTCTCCATTTCACTATAGGAAAATGTTAGGAAAAAATTAGATCTTCTCAAGGAGTTTTGCTACAGTTTCTCTGTAACAACATTCTAACATGTCTTTGATTGGGAAGTTTGACTTGTTGGCTTGGAACAAGCTACATTATCGTAACTATTTCTTAGTTTTGGTTTTTTTATCTAAAAATGCTACCCTGCTCTAACAGATGTAGATATTAAAATATATAGTTTTCCTTGGTACTTTATAGTTTTGTTTGGCTATATGGGACGAAAATCGATGGCCCCATAAGTTATAAAAAAAACTTATATATAAAAATTATAATCATTAATTATGAGTCGATGAGGCCTAAAGCCCACAAGTACCCTATGCTTATTGGATACTTTGAACTTGAGAAAAAATATATACTACGTAGTAATAATCTTTGAGAGAAAATCCCTCTCATTGAGATTGCACGTAATTGTACAGATAGATTACAATAATCTCATTCTGGTCAAGCAAGAGGATTTAACCCTCCCAATTGAATATTATCTGAATTTAAGAATTCTCCTACACTCCCTCAAATATAAATATTGTTCTAATTAAAAGAGAAGTGAAAATTTTATGCATCCCGGTGGGAACTGAGTGGAACAATTTGCAAGAGAATAAAGTATATGATTTGCCTTTGACTACAAGGGGTGTGAACTATATCATTTCAAAGAGGATGAATTCCATGATTTATCTTTTAATTATATGAACTAGGCCACATTTACACTTAGAGTAGGTCTAGAAAGGATTAAACCTGTATAAATATTGGGGTTTTAAAGAAACTTTTCATCGCATCTATTTTGTATCTAGTTGATTATATATGTTAAAAATTTTCATGTCATCTCTTACATTTTAAAAATATACACAAGATAAATGACTACACTTCCATTATATTTGTTCTATTCAAATCCCAAATCATAAGTTTATTTTTGCAACTATATAAATTTTGTGAGTTACAATAAATGATTATCAATTATAGCATTTATTATTTAAATTTGCAAGTTCAAGTTGTGATTTGAAGTTGTTAGATATAAATAGGTAAGAATAGGGAAAAAATATTGTACTAGTTTAACTTCATGTCTAAAAAACATACTGTGAGGATGAACAAATGAATTTTGAAATTAATAGCAAAGGTGATGATCTAAGTCATGCCAAAAAATAAACAAATGACTATACTATAATTATAGGCTCTTGTTGAGGCTTGTTTGACTTGGTGGGGATTTTCTAACTCTTAGGTGAAGAAGCATTTTATTCTCCTTTCTGTGGAAACCTTTTTATCATGTAAAGTTATGCTAACGATTTGTAACCTAATCACAACTAACCAAAAAATACCCCAAACCAACGACTGCCACAAAACCCTTTGAACCCACAATGATTAGTTTACCAACTTGAAGTATTTCTCTCTATAAATTTGGACGTTTTATTTTTATTCATACCTTTTTTTGCCAAAATTACAGGTTTTGAGATTTTATGAAAGTTATAATGTGATGGTCGAGGACATAACGATTCAAAACAATCCACAATGCCACCATAAGTTCCACAATTTCTCTTATGTTGAAGTCTCAAATATCAGTATCTTGTCACAAGCAAACAACCCCAACATTGACAACATACATCTCCAAAACTCAAGACATGGAAATACATCATTCTACAATTGGTTGTGGTAATTACAACTCCAAAATTTTCAATCTTCTTTCACTTAATGACCTATATAAGTATACCTATTCCTTAGGTTTTTTATCAAATGAATAAGAATTTTAGCTTTGCTTAGATATATAACTATAACTATGCCTATTCCTTAATACTTTTATTAATTAAAGGACTTTTTTCATTTTCACTTGGATATATAGCTATACTTGCATTTATGAAATGTCAGATTACATTTTTATTTTTTTGCTTGGTAGGTAACAACTGTGTATCTATCCAAACGAGATGTTTGGGTATCTGCATCCACCAAATCAACTATGGTCCTTGTATGCACCCTTTAATGGTCGCCTAGACTATGGGCCCCCATTCTTCAATTTATCAAATGATAGAATCAATTTATCAAATTCTTGAATCAATGCTTTGCAATATTTTCAATTCAAATCAATTTCCTTGATCAAATCGTAAT
>MU224858.1:10958683-10986675 GCA_018584345.1 Thuja plicata
TTTAAATATATAATAGTTATATATTATAAATAATTGAATTTTTTAATGAAAATAAATGTTTATATTATAAAATATAAAATATATATATTAAAAATGTAATATAGTAAATTTTTTAAATATATAATAGTTATATATTATAAATAATTAAATTTTTTAATGATAATAAATCTTTATATTATAAAATATAAAATATAGTTTCTATGTTAAAAATATTTCAAAACTATGTTAAAAACTATCGGAAAAAAACAAATTTGGGAAGTCTCCGAAAAAAGGGGTCCTATAAGACCAAATCAATTCAACCAATCATAATTGAAAAAATTAATTTATAGAATATATTTAATTCATAAAATAGTAATTTATGATTGGTTCATTCATGTAAAACTAATTCACTATTGGTGCATAACTGAATGCAATAGTATATTACCTACGGCAAGTACAATAATATTATAGAATAATTATTTCATTATAGTCAAATTAAATGAGCATTTTAAAAGTTCTAGACTTTCTTCAAATTTACAAATCAAATATAAGATATCACAAATATTTATTTTCAATATTTTTTATTTTTTTATTTATATTGAAACAACACAAGAATAATTATAAATAATTTTAAGTTATTCTCTTCATTAGAAAAATTGAATTGATTAATTTAAAAGCATTTATTTTAAGATATTTTAAGTGAGTGGAGATCTGATGAAGGGTACTCCCTTTACTCACACAACAACACAACAAAGAAATAAATAGAAAAATGCAAGAATAGAAATAATTATTTTCTATTATCTTCAATGAAATGACATTACAATATTTTGGAAATAACTTGCTACAACCACATGAGCCTTCTCATTACAATAATCTACAAGCTAGAGCCACAATCTAAACTTCTGAAATTGAGTCTCGAAACCCTTCATCCCTAAATATGTAGCATGAATAACCGCATTAGAATATTATAGAAAGTGAAACTTTCCTCATTTGGTGTCAACGGGTCATTAGTTCAATTTCCACCTAGGTGATTTTTTTCTCTTTTTTATTGAAACTTGAGTTTTGATAGCACAACTTATGGAAGCCATAACTTTTGACTCAAGCGTCCAATTTGCTTGTATAATATATTGTTGGAAAGCTTGCAAAGAGATCTACAACAACACATCCATCTAAAGATCTATGTGTCAGGATATAAAACCTTTCTAGGGCCTCTAACGTCTTCAATTTTGAGTTTTAAGCTTCATTGGAAAAACTGTCCAGGAAAAAAATGTTGATATCTTTCAAACCGCTCAAGATATTGAGGTGATTCTTTCATCAATCATCTTATTTATCAATTCTCTCCTTATTAGTAGTTTTCATGTCTATACAACCTCAAATGGGCAAAATTCGTAAAAAAATAACGCATGACTATTTTTGGGTATTTTTAGCTTCTATACATCTTATATAGTACAACAATCATAGTGGGCTCCCATAAAACTAAAGAAAAACTACAAAACAAAAGGAAAACATAATATTTCTTTTTGGGTGATGTAAGATTGCTCCTACACCTTGGATTGTCCTTCATCAAGATCAAATCTTATCCATATAGATTCTTTCTTTACTATTGGATGTAGGTTACACAATGTGAAAACTTAATTCCATAAAGAAAACCATAAAACTATTCCTCTTGTATTCCCATTTAACATATTGGAAATTTTGATTTTGTTGTAGGTTGAATGAAATTTGTGGAGTTTGGGAATGAGAATTTGCTCCCCCTTTTACAATACACAATAGAATTAACAAGATTTTTTTTTGTTTTATACATGCTAAGTAATTGAAACCCAGAAACCTTTACAAGGCTGAGATCATTTCATTGCTAACTATATATCCATTTTCAATGGATTCCCCCTTTATTTTTGATTGCATATTTTTCCCTGTTGAAAATTGTTTTCACATCTTTTGTTGACAATAACTCACTATTGTGTTAGGGCTCATTAGGGACGCAATTGGGAATCCCCAGTATACACCCTTGCTCGGGTCAATGATAATGTTATCATCAATGTTATGGTTGACCTTGCCAACAAGGTTAATGTTATAAAGGAGGAGAGATTATTTATGAATGGTTTGCATAGGGTGAGATATGAGGAGTCTAGGGCCCCCATCTACACTCATGATGGCCTTCTTGTACCAACTCTCATATCTATTTCTTTGTCAATCCTTGTGGGACCTAAGGTTGTGGCTATAATATTTGTCATGATTCTAGAATCTAATCTATTTAGAGAAAAAACTAGGCATTCCCTAGCTAGTTTCCATAGATGAAATCACTTTTGTAGTCCATAAGTGGTTAAATTTTCCTCATAAGGGTATTATGCACATTGTCTTAGCCACTAGATACAAGCCACTAATGTCACATTGAGGCTTCTCTCTTGACCATTTTTGGCCCACTCAGGTGGGGCCATGCTACCTCATGGAAATTTATTGTATAAGGTGTATTGCAAATTTGTAGCATTTGATTTGGTCCTACCTCCTCCTTCCTTCACTCCTCATTCTCAATCTGGTCCTACAACGTGACATTCTTTGTCATGTAATCCTTTTCCAGGAGCTACAAATGAATTGTTTCCCTCGAGTAGACCTTCACTTTCCTCCAAGGTTTTGCAACCTTAGTCGTGCCTCCTATTCCTTAAACTATGCATAGCACGTGAAAAATAAAAGTCCCATGTTTTTATCTTCCCTCGTCCTACTTTATATGGAAAGGGTGAGCATTCCTTTTTGACTGGTCCTTCATGTATAACATTTGTGCCTTGACGTCCAATGACTCCTATTATTCCTCCACCTGCTTCTAAAGCACAAAGAGATAAGGAACCCACTATTGTGGCTAATGTATCTAGTAGCTATGTTTGTAGCACCTCCTATTTTGTCCATGGAGCCTCCACTTCTACAAATAACAGTTTTGCCTATGGATCTATATATTACAGAGTCTTCTAAAGCTTCTATTTCTAGTCCCTATTTGTGTCAGAACTAGATTGCATGTGAGCATAAGAAACACCATTGTGCAATGGATCAGGAACAAGATTCTGCACAAAATATTGTGGATGAGTCTTCTATTTTTGTTCACGAGTCTTCTTATTTGATTATTGTTATAGTTTTTGCTTCTCCTTCTATCTATGCTCCTATTTCTACTTTTTTTGTATTGTTTCTCACTTCTTGGTGGATGTTGATGAACCTTACCCCAAAAGGGTACATGTGTTTATTGCTCCTCTAGAGCCACCTCTTATCACCTCTTTGCCCAATACTCCTCCCTTTGTGAAAGTGATAGACATCCTTCATACGAAGTTCATGTATGATCCAACTTCATATGTCTATGCTTCTCATCAACATGTTGTTCATTCTAGGTTCCCTGGCATCATCTAACTTGCTATGGTCAATGTGGGGATTTCACACTAACCATCTAAAAGTGTGTTTTAGTAGAGCCTCATCCTCGAGCTCTATCATAACAAGTCTCCACTTTTAGCTCCCCTTTCTTCGTTTATCCATGTAGTTGAGGAGGCTTCACCCTCTTCGAAGGTCATCACTACCTTTCTTTTGGGGGACAACTATGGCTCCCATTACATAACCTTTAGTTGAGTCACCTCACTCCTCCTTTGAGAAGTGCATGTTTGACTCTCTAGAGGATATTCTGGCATTACTGACTATCTTCGTAAGATTGTTGAGACTTGACTCACATAAGCTCTTGGATGAGAATGTTGAGGCAACCTCATCTTTAGCTCTTGCTACAAGCGAGATGCCTAGTATTGCCTCAACCATTGTCCCTCTATGCGCTCATCCTCCTTTCCCATATCATCAAGATTGGGAGGAGTACAACTTGTTAGATTTGATTGACTAGGGTGGTTCCCTTCCTATCTTTATATTGGTTTTCCTTCTTGTTTGTGTTCCCTCATACTTGCTTATATGTGTTTTTTTAATATCTTTATAGGACCCAAGATACCATCATATGTACTTAGATACATGGGAGAAGATCTGTCATAATCTTCCTCTATTTTTAGATCATAATTATTCTCTTTGTTGTAATTTACTTTTCAATATTCACGGATGACATGAAGTGTTGCGGCATTTAGGCCTCTTCTATGGCAATCCAAATTATTTTTTTTTCATGTTCAATTTTTTTAAGGATATGACAATATTTCATCCACAATTATATATAGATACTTACACACCATGAATCATACTAACCTGAAATACTAGGATCCTCCTGGCTCTTTTATATATTTTCTTGTTGATGTCATGCATTTGTGGCATTCCATGGATACATCTCATTATGTTTTCATAAAAATAACATCACTTCTACCTAGAGTAACTTTTTCTCCTCTAAATCATTGTATCATTGTAAGGGGATGCTATCATATCCATATTATATAATTCTTCTCAGGTATGTTTTAGAAATATGTTTGCCTCTAGTTGTCTTGCTATCATCTAACATGGGGACAACCTGCTGAACTTCGTCTATATACACGTCTATGTATCTTTCTCATTATTTTCCTACAGTAAAATTTGTAGTGGTGACAAGGCAATTGGATTGTCATATGGACTCTAGTTTAATACAGCTTGCTAGCAATACTTATTAGTACCTAAATAAAGTCTAATCAATTTTTTATGTCTAATTTGTACTTTTCCACGTAACATGGGTTATAACCAGAGGGAAAGTAGGTTTTTTCCATGTTCTTGAGCCACAATTTTTTTAAACCTGTTAACCCTAAATCCCTATTCCTTCATGACTTTGGTTTTCTATTTTGCAATTGACCAGTTTTGGCCCATTGCCAATAATGTTAGTTATGACTTGAGTATTGTTGTGATTGACCACTTGTTCCAAGCAATTTATTGTGTCCCAATTGTCTTCAATTTACTTAAGTGCCTTATTCTATCTTCATGATTAAAGTGTTTGTCATTATTTAGGGCCCCCCCTTCTTCCCTATGCATTAAGTCCAACGGTCTCCATGTGTGTAATTAATCCTTTAAGTTGTTCAAGTGATTAAATAGGGCCCAATGCTTCGGCCGTGTCTATACAACACAATATTTGAACCTTAGTAAACAAAATATATTGTTAAAAAAATGTATGTTAATCTACTACTTTAACGTGTGTTAGTAATTTGTAAACAACTACAATAAACTAACACACATATTGCTAACACATTTTGTTAACAACATATTTTGTTTACTAAGATGCAAATATTGTGTTGCATAGATACGACCCAATTCACCTTTCATTATGTTTCATAATTTCAATAAAACCTTCAAAATAGTCCCAACAGTCTCAGGATGGTCTGACACAGATGTTAATAAGATGCCACTAAAGTTTCTCAAGAACCTCTTCCTTTGCTACAACTTTCAAATAGTCATTGTGATGTTGCAAAGAAGTCTGACATGGATCTAAGTTAGTGTGTTAACATTCTATCGTAGGAAATAATTCCTTTGTTGGGTCTCCCTTAAGGCTCTCATGAATGCCCAAAGCGATGAGACCATCCTACGTGATCAGAAAAATCAACATGGGTAATGTTTTATTGAGAATCTTACCTCTGTGAGAATAATCCATAGCCTCCCACAAAGCTCTAAAAAGGATCCAAGTGTGCAAGATAGTAAAATATAAATAAGTATCCAAGTGATGTATCATGAATGAGATTCTTCAATGGCTCAAATGAAGTAGTGATGACATGGTTGATCTTCATTAGTTCTTTCACTTGGACTTGAATTGAATCTTTAGCACCACTATTATGTGAACATGCAATAATCCTTGTTAAATCTGTCAAATTTGCAAATCCTACCAAGTCTCTGCACATATTTGGACGAGATCCAACTAGATGATGATTGGGAGTCTCATTAAATCCTCTTCACAAATCAATTTTTAGCAAATTCTCCTTGTAAAATAGTATCTCTGTGATATAATATGTGCAATCAAAAGGCATTCAGTTTTAGATGTGGCTGCTACGTGGGATAAAGTATAGTTTTTGCTAGAATTTCTCTCTTTCACTAGATCATTTTGGAATCTCTTACAAAGAGGAAAAATGAGAACGTGACATACAATGGAAGGGTGAGGGTGAATCATCATTGTTTATATCACGACGAAGACTTTCTAGATGTCTAGAGGGTTAAAGTGATAGTAAGGGCACCACATCAACATTTCTTTGGTACAAGGCATTTCAATGGGACATTCTAAGTAACCTAGCATAGTTGTGAAAGTGTTAAAGTTAGATAAAGTGTATGAGTAAGTAGTTAATGAAGAATACGTGAGCCTTTCCAAAACTTGTTTAGAACGTCTTATGTAGCAAAAAGTTGACACGTGTCAAAAGTTGTCAATTCATAAAAGTGTCTTGCTTAATGGAGATTTGAATCTTTATGACAATAGTAAATTGAGTTAAATCGATAATTAATTTACAAAATAGATGTAGGAATGCAGAGTTATGGGATTGGAAAACCATGAAAATAGTTTTTGGATTGTTGGTCACCCTCGTGATACTTTACAACTGTGAGATTTGGGGCAACAACATGTTAGATAAAAAATAGAGGCAAGTAGAAAGAATTCAAAAATATCTAATCACTAGTAGCCTCAAAATTAAAATTGTTGTCCTTTATGATATCTGTACAAAGAGAAAAGGGAACCAATGCAAAGGGGTAGATTGCTCCTCATTTTCAAACTTGCACATTAAGAAGGAAGATGTCTCAATAGGTTCAAGTAGGACCTAAGCACTGAATGAGACAATGAACCTTCGTTAAAGATGTGTAAATTGTGAAAATGGAAAGAGGGAAAATGAAAATGATAATGCAATGTAGAAAACTAAATATGCAAATATAGATAGATCTAGAAATTATAGACTGATAACTAACTTCCACAAACCAGAATTGAGTTGAATCTAGGTCCATAATGTTGGGCTGACCTGTTATTTCAATTTGGGTTGAACTTGTAGGGTACAAAATGTTTCAAGTGTTTTGTACCTAGGTACAAAATGTTTTAGACCTGGTACTTTTGACTAAATTTTACAAGGTCTCTCCGACTGTTCCTAATATTCCCAAAAAAGTTCCAATAGCTTGGTAATCTATTCCTGTACATAGAAAAATGGGGAAAAGGTTGGGTAAAAGGGGTTTTCCTTGGTCAGACCCCTGTTTAGGAATTAACCTTGAAAATGAAAGAAAATTGCATAAGGAGATGTATATAAAAAGATAAATGTTTGATTCACCTTGCATAAACCCTCATGAACAGATGTAGAAATCACTCATATTTATGAAAATGCTTGAAGGTTGCTTGAATTGAAGGTTTTGACCTTGGAATGTAGAAATGAATCAAATACCCTAAAAAATGCATGGATCTATGAACACCACTCATAGATTTTCAATGTAGATATGCTTGATAATCACTTGCAATGAAGGATGAATGCTTGTGGAAGGAAGGAATAGTATCCTTTCTTGATTGTGAACTCCTCTACTTGGCATTCATGGGAGAGAATCTTGCTACAATGGAGAATATTGCCTTCAATTTGACTTGGATGCTTGAAGAAAGACTAGATCTTGGATGCTTGCCTTCAAATCTTGAATCCAATTGCTTGATCTCTTAAAAATGCTTGGTTTCTCACAATTGATAATGAATGTACATGAATACCTCCTAAAATGAGTAGATATAAGGTGTTTATATACCTCATCCTACATTTTGGGATTCAAAAATAAACTATGCTGACCACAGGATCTAATTTCCCACTAAACCCTTGACATAGGGCTTTGGGCCAAATTTGAGCAAAAAAAGCGGGGACATAAAGTCTAAAATGTTATGTTCTTGGGTACATAACATCTAAAATGTTATATACCTAGGAAAATAGACCATAATTTGAATCGGGTGTCGAGATGATAGGGTAGATGCGAGAAAAGAAGAATCAAGTTGTTAGGATCAAGCATAACATACATAAGAACTCATAATCAATAGAATGGGGCCTAATAGAACATCCAATTATGGGTGCTAACTTTTTAGATGGTAGATTTAGCCCCCACTTTAGTGGTAGTATAAGATAAACTCATGCTCATGGTAAAGTATATCAATGCATAAGAACAATCATATCAAGGTCAAGGAGACAACGAAACATCAAGCCCCCAAGTGACTTAATCTTCATCAAATCCAAAACCAAGATAAAAGAGGCATCACTAAAAAAGTGACAGAAAGAAAGGAGAGAGAGGCATGACCACTAGCCTAGAAAGGTATTTCCTTACTATGGATCATGCAAGGAGAAAGCATTGTTGCAAAATATGGCATTGATAGTCTAGAAAGTTGTGTTATGCTACTCAACCCATAAAACAAAGTGGATCAATCCTTAAGGAAACACATTGTCTCCATTAAGGGATCCTGCAAAGGTGATCAGTTTGAAGCAAAGAATTGTCTCCAAAGAGATCAAGAAAATGAGGATTAGTCTAAGGATCCACTGACAAATTCACATGTGCATGATAATGTAAAGATGAATATAAGGAAATGATTGTCTCCTTAGCCATCTACATAATATATATTATATTTAATTATTGTGTGTGTGTGCAAAATGTGAAACAAGGAGCAAAGTGTATGCCCCCACATTAAAGCGATTGTAAAAGCCTTAACGAGAGCAATGTCTTTAATAGAGAATACATGAACCCATAAGAGATGCTTCCACTGTGAGAAGCCCCAAAGAAGGACAAACCAAGGGAAATGAAAACATGGAAAAAGAGATCACAAAAGGGATCTACCAACTTAGGGGTCAGTATGATCATATGATAACTCATGTATATCAGAATTATATAAAAATAAAATGTCATCATTCCCCAAAGGTAGTAGAACTTCAAGCACAATAGAAGAATAACACGTAAGATACATGAAGAAGAGTCTTTTTGGGCCGCCATCATGAATACAAAAAAGAATAGGTAGCTACAATTTTGGGAAATCCCCAATTAGACGATGCAAAAGCACATTTATGAACAATAGCACATGTGCAACATATTAAAAAAATGAGATACAAATAGAGTAATATCATGATAGGTTGATTCCTTTATCACCTTGTGCCAACGGAGCAACAAGGGTTATCTAAAGAAATCTAAACAAAATATATAACAAGCAACACATCATGGGGGAAGCACATTACAATAGGAAAATACAAAGGAATCTACCGTAGAAGAGGAGATAATCAAGCACATCGCCTATCCACCATCTCAATCTGTAATGTTTAGGGAAGGTGGGAAACACACAAGAGGAGCATAATCAAACATGACAGATGGAATAATAGTCAGTTCCAAACAAGGATCAAGTTGTGAGATGAGTCACTTTGTTTGTCACTAGGAGCAAGAGAACTATTTTGCAAATCTAGCTGGTAAATCATGATTAACATCAATAAGCTCATACACATCATCAGAATCACTCACATGAACATCATCATTTGCATTAGAAACATTGAAATCATCAAAATCAAGAGTATACTCTTCATCCAAATTAATTGTAATAGAATCTAAGATACAAATAGAATTATCATGTTTGTTAAATTTAACATTTTTCAATTTACTTCCTCCCTTGGGCTATGCATAGGTTGGTATAAGAGAATCAATGAATTAATAGGTGTTTTAGGGGAGGAAGGATTTGGGAAGCACATTCACGGATCTAGCATGACATTGATGGATGAGCACGATAGTTATGTTTGGTTTTTATTGAAATTTGACTTGGTTTAGGATCAATCAACACCGTGTCCTTTTCTTCTTTAGGGAGGAGAATAGAAGGAACAAAACTAGGATAAGAGATAGCATCCACAGAACCTTTATAGGATATAGGAGGTGTAACAAAAGCATAAATAGGAGGTGTAGGAAGAAGTCCAGGTCCAAGACAAGGAGATGGAATAATCTTAGGATCACTAAGTTCACAAATCTTGTGGCTTTTTAATTCCTGATAAGATAGGATAAGAGAGTCTTTGTGAGGTTGGATTGGTTGAGGCATGGAAGGCCAAAATAAGTCAAGGTCAAAGTTCCATTGATGCGCTAAAGGTTGATAGAGACTATGATTAATCGTTATGATTTCTCCATCATGGGGAAATTTCAAACACTTATGGATAGGAGAGACTATGGCTTTCATGGAGGTGAGCCAAGGAAGACCAAGCCTTACTTGAAATTGATTGGAAGTTGGGATGACAAAAAAGGTGACATCTAGAGTTTGACCACCAACTTCTACAAGATAAGTAACAGAACCATATGTAGGATAAGTGAAACCATTGAAAGTTTAGATCATCACATCAAATTTGTCATATAAATATTTCTGCAATTGTCTAGTATAAATTTTTTCTTTAGTTATAAAATTTACCGTGCAAGTAGGATCTATAAGGACACCACCAGAAAGAAGACAATCAACTAGGATTAAATGTAATGTAAAGATTAGGTTGAGGTTTAGATTGATCAATAAGGTTGATGACATTATTAGCTTCAGTACAATCAATGTCATAATCAAAAACACGGGTGGAGGAAGAAGGTAAAGAGTGGGTATACTCAACGGTATTGGTCAAATGATAAGGAAAATGATTGGTATAGATTTGCAAGTTTTGGTTGGGAGGTGCAAAAGACTTGTTTCCTTGATCATTAACACCTTCAAAAGATATAACATTAGAATCAATTAGGTCTTGAATAATAGATTTTAAGTGGAAACACTTCTCAATATCATGGCCAGGTTGATGATGGTATTGAGAAAAATCTTTGTGATCAAAGGATTTAGGCAGAGGTTTGGATGTATCAATTGGTTTAATAGGATGAAGTGTTAAAACATTAGCATTAATAAACTTCAACATCACATTATGCAAACGTTCAGAAAGAGGTGTAAAAATATGAGAAGGTCTAAAAATAGATGACAAAGAAGCCACATGTTTGGATGTTGCTGCCACTTGTTCATAAATATTGTTTGATGAATTTTTTATCTTTATGAAGCCCTTACGTTTTTGAAACTTCTGAAAGAACTGTGATGTGGCATCACTATTATCAACCAGAGCCATTGGAGTTGTGCTCTCATATTGACTCACTTGAAGCTGATAATTATGAAGCATTGTACACAATTGAGTAAAAGGAAGAGAATTCCAAAAGCAATATCTTATCTCTAATATATTTTGTAAATTAGAAATGAAAATATGTTGAATATCAACATAAGGAAAATGATAAGAAATCTGAGCATGCAAATGCTTAAATATACTAATGAAATCAGTTACTTTTCCCTTTTTAACTCCTTTTTTACAATGCATCAAATCAGTCAAAGAAATATTAGGACCAATGTTGTTTTGAAACTATTGGATGAAAGCATTAACAAGTTTTTGAAAAGAGTCAATGGAATAAGGATGCAAAGAACAATACCATTGCAAGGCTTTATCTTGAAAGGTTCTCGTAAACAATTTAGCCATGAACCTATGTTCATGAGAGAAATCACTACATAATGTTTGAAAGGTTTTAACATGAGTCAAGGGATTACCTTTACCATTGTAAGTATCTAAATGGCATATTTCCATGTATTGATGGATAAAGAAATGAATGATGTCTAAGGACAAAGGACTAACAATGTCACATGTAGGAATGTGTAACTTGGATTGAGTCATGGACGTAATTTTTTATTGCAAGGATGAAATGGTTTGAGCCAAGCTATTAATAGTGGATTTGGTAGAAAGAGTGGTAGGAGATGTGTGTGAAAGGTTTGGACCATTATGGAATATAGGAGTGGTGGAATATATACAAATGAAACACTACTGTAAGTGGGAATGGATGAAGGTAAAGAAACACATGGAACACTTGAAGTAGGAGGGACAATAGGATAAGGAATTCTAACATATGTGAGATTGAAATTTTGAACGAAAGTGGTCATGAGAGGTAGAGCATAAGTGGACACACTAGATATTGAAGTAGGAATAAGAATGGAAGTTTCAACACTTGTGGTAGGTGGAGTGAAACCAAGTTCTTGGGAACAATCTGTAATAGGTTTGACATTTTTATCAATAAGATGAGAGATACTACACAATATACTAACACTGTGCTCATAATTGTGAATTGTCTTCCTTAAACCCTCTACTATGGAGATGACCTCGGGATTGGAGTTTTCTTGTCCTAACCATTGCTCAAAATCTTAAAAGTAATGGGAAATATTTTACACTTGCATAGGAGGAAACATTAAGGTCTCATTTTCATCATGAGAAGAGTGGGAAGAGCCATTCTCAATAATAAAATGAATGCCATTAGTAGGTATGTTTGTCTCATCAAGATTCCTAGGAAATAAAGAGGAATCGGGGTCAAAGGAACCAATAATTCTATGACGTATCCTAACTCAAATTCTATAGGTAGGACTTAATGTTATAACACTCATGTGCACAAGAAAATAAAAGGTAAATAGATCTAATGTAAATATGAAATTTGAAAGAGATATGCAAACACTCATCAACTAAGCACAATTACACATTTAAGGAAAAGCACATCTAACCATCAAATCAAACATGAAGACCTAATGCCTAAAGGAGATCTAACACCAAAAAAAATGGAAATGTCATGCGTTGGGCTCACCAAAAATGTATATGAGGTGAACCTAGAAGCACAACATGCATATAAAGGATATCTAATCACCAAAATCAGAAGAGGAAATATCATATGTCGGGTTTATGAAAATGTAAAGTGAGAAAAGGGAAGCAATGCAAAAGGGTATATTAATCCTCCTTTTTCAGATTTGCACACTTAGAAGGAAGATGACCCAATAGGCTCAAGTAGGACCTAAGCGTTGAATGAGACAATGATCCTTCACTAAATATGTGTAAATTGTGAAATGAAAATAGGGAAAATAAAAATGATAATGCAATGTAGAAAGCTAAATATGCAAATATAGGAAAACTCATAAATTACAAATCGATAACTAACTGCCAAAAACCAAAACTTATCTGAATCAGGATCCAGACTACTGTATTAACCTACAATTTCAATTTTCACTAAAATTGCAGGGTACAAAATGTTTTAGATATTTTGTACTGGTACTTTTGACTAAAATTTGTAGGGTCTCTTCAACTATTCCCGATCTTCACAAAAAAAATTTGATAGCTTTGTAACCTATTCCTACACGTAGAAAAATAGGTAAAAGGTGAGGTAAAAGGGGGTTTCCTTGGTCAAACCCCTATTTAGAAATCAACCTTAAAAATGAAAGAAAATTTAACATGGAAATGTATGTAAAAAGGTAAATGTTTGATTCACCTTGCATAAACCCTCATGAACGGATGTAGATCAAATCACTCATATTCATGAATATTATGGAATGTTGCTTGAACTAGAGGCATTGACCTTGGAATGTAGAAAGGAATCAAGGATGCCCTCACAAATGCATGGATCTATGAATGCCACTCCTAGATCTTCAATGTAGATATGCTTGATAATCACTTGCAATGATGGAAGAATGCTCGTGGATGGAAGGGAGGATCTCCTTGCTTGATTATAAAATCCTCTACTTGGACTTCATGGGATTGAAGATTTATATAATGGAGAATATTACCTTCAATTTGACTTGTATTCTTGAATAAATATGAGATCTTAGATGCTTTCCTTCAAATACTGAATCCAAATGCTTAATTGCTTGATATCTTGAAAATGCTTGGTTGCTCATAGTTGATCATGAATGTATATGAATGCCTCCTAAAATGAGGAGAGATAAGATGTTTATATACCTTATCCTGCATTTTAGAATTCAAAGTAAGCCATGCCGACCACAGGATCTTATTTCCCACTAAAACCTTGACATAGGGTGTCAGGCCAAATTTGAGCCAAAACAAGCAGGAACATAATGTCTAAAACATTATGTTCCTAGGTACATAATGTATTAAATGTTATGTACCTAGGAAAATCACCCCAAATTAGAATTGGGTGTCGGGATGATAGGGTAGATGTGGGTAAAGAAGAATCGGGTTGTCGAGTTGCTAGGATTAAGCATAATAGACATCAGATCTCAAAATCATCAAACTTGGGCCTAATAGAGCATCCAATTATGGGTGCTAACTTTTTCAGGATGGTACAATATCTTATTGGTAGAAAGATGGATTTTTCTATTCGAGGCTTTGGCAATGGTTTGGTTGTTAAGTTACATAAAGAAAATGCAAAGTATGGAAAAACATTGCTGGCCTAAATTGATTATGGAGGAAAAACTAGATAGAAGCAAGAACATGTGGATGATGAAAAATGGAAAATGGATGAAAAAATGGGATGCTAAAATGCAAGATGATTTAGATACTAATGATGAAATAAAAAAGCTTGTGGGGGGAAAGTTCATGAATATCATATGGTCAAAGAAAAATGGACATTAAAAAGCCTACTATATCAAATAATCTAACCCTACGGGAGACCATGAGTAAAAATCATACATAGGAGAAAATATAAAATGGAGAGAGACAATGATCATAGCTCAACTTAGGACAAGATCTCACCATTTGAGGTGTGAAATAGGTATATGGATGATACCTAAGGAAGAAAGAGAAAAATTATATATCTATTCTATAAGAGGGCGTGGTAGAGACAAAGCGATATTTTATCATGGATTTCCAAACATACAATTACATATGTTCCATCTATGTGGATATTTTATAAGCAAACAATTTACGTACTCTATTTGAAGAAACAAAAATAGACTTAACAACAAACCTTATGATCAAAATAAATTGTCAAAGAAGAGATACAAAGAAGAGGTTAAAAATTTCTTAAGACCTTGGCACCCTACTCGAGGGTGAGCACTACTTGGGGGTTACCATAGTATTCTTTCATCTCGTAGATGTTATTAAAATATTTGATTCATTCTTGAACATGACAATGGTTCACTGATAGATAAAATAACACACACATAGTCTTATCAATGAATGCCAAGATGACTTAAATTGATTTTCCTCTACTTTTTATTCATAAAGAATATTGGAAAAAATCAAATCTCATTAAGGTGCAATGGTGTTTTTGTGTGGTCCAAGGAAATCAAGGAAAGAAATGAGAGATTTTTAATAGAATCTTTGACCACCATTGAAACCAATAAGTGTTCTTACTGTTATCTAAATTTCTTAGGGATTTTTGGTCTTGAAAAATAAGGAAAAAGGAATTATCGAATGAATTTAAACTAGCTTTCTTCACTTTGTAAGAAATAAACCTAGGTTTAATAAACCTAAGTGTAGTTTTGAGGATAACCAAGAAATTATATTTCGGTAAATCCTAGTTCCAAAATGGTTGGCACACCTAAAGAGTAGAAGGAAAAAAAATGACATGTGTAAATGACCTAATCAAATAATTATTAAAGTCATAAACAACATCGCCAATCTCAATTTTTGGGGATACATTTAAATATAGATACTAATATCCATTAGCACTGCAAAGATGCAATACCCCCCATTCATGGGTATGCTCTATTTAAGCATCATTTTAAGAAATTCATGAGGAAGATCCTTGTCTATAACCCATAGATAAAGCATTGGCAAGGCTATTAGTACCAAATGTGTTTGTGAAAGTGGAATTTGACCAAGGCACTAGTGCAGAATTATGATCCCAAAACTCAAGTCATTTACAAATATAGTGGGATTGTGAGGGTCAAATTGGTTGAGAACTACATTTGCAAGGTTTTCAATTTGAATTTGAATTCTCACATGCCACTTGATTTGGGATAACTTCTAAGAGAGTACCAAGATAATTATAGAGTAAAATGGCTCCCTCGTTGTAGACCAAAAAATCAATGAAAAAATCAGCAAAGTTCACTAATGCAAATGTTGAGCCATTCATTTATGACATATTTGAAGATTACTTTTAGAAAACCTACTTTTTTATTTCTCAATTCTTATGAAAGATGCCAAGGTGCATGAATCACTAGATTTGATGGTACTAACTATTATACACAAAATTTGCATCCTATCAAACTCAAAATTCTAATGATCTGGTATAACATGGGAATCACTTCCAGGTTGTGGGACCTTTGCTAACTGAAGTGAGAGCTCCAGATTCTAGGATGGTTCCTCTAGGATAATCACCTCCATTTCTTTTTTTGAAACTCAAAAGTAAACTTGGGAGGAAAAGGGATAGAAGGAAACTGAAAGACTAAAAGCAATAACTTAATATATAAAGTGATACACTGAAAATGACATGAATCATAACACAATGGATAAGAATTAGCATGAAATCCATGAATCAGAACAAGTACAACTTTCTGAATAGGCTTACAAAAGTGTTTCATAGAGAGGTCTGAGATGAAAAACTATTTAGGGAAAGGAAAGATTTCACAAAAATATATTTCAAGAAGATAGACACAGACTATGACCTGCAAGCAAACATTCACTCCTACAAATAGGCATAAATGAGACAAGATATCAGGGAATGAACAAAATTTGCAAGATTATCTATATCAATCATTCACAATAGTACATAGAGATGTAGAAAAGAAAGAGAACTTAAGGTAACCCAAAGATTTCTCCAACACTTAGCAACTATATTATGCTTTAGAGAGAAATACAGACATATAAAAACATGGGGACAAAGAATATGTCAGAAAAAGCTTTGCATAATCTGAACTTCAATTTGAAATTACAAACGTATGAAAAACTTGGGTTTAGAAGAAATGCCACAGAAAATATTACATAAGCTTGGAAAAACTGCCTACAAAAGCTTCAAAAACTACTTATATACAACCTCCTCAACCACTAAGGATCAGGATTCAATTCATCATCAATGCAAATTAGATCATGACAAAATTAGGGTTACAATAGATATTCTTTTACAATAACTAGAAAACCTAAAACGGTCACCTCTATACATTAATGTACCTTGGAAAATATCTCAGACAATCATATATCCTTTGGCAACATACCCAAACATCATAAATTCATTTAGATAGATTAGACTGATCTATCTACCTTCTCTGCAACCTAGAATATATCACCACTGTCATGGAAACCCTGGAAATGATTTGAATATTTGAATTTTAAATGTAAACGGTTATAGGTGGCATGAAATATCCTATCAATGGCTTAGGTTTGAACCTTTATCAACTTTAAAACAAAACCCTCAATCTCTTTTAAGTTACCCAGGTATCACATCTCGATCTTCCAGGTGGCACGCAGGCGCGATGCCTTTGTCGTTAACAATCTTCATCTTTGTGCTTGAGGCACAATGCCCAATGTTTGATCAAATATAAAATTCTTTACCTTTAACTGTCCTTTGAAACCTAGGACCCTTGACGTCAGCAATGCCAGATCTCACCTTGGCACAATGACTCATGTGTTATCTATCTATCATCTTTCCCCTTAAGGAAAAGTGCCAGCCACACGATCAAAAGAAACTTTCTCAGAGATTAACAAGCCACAGACGGGCCCAAGTTTTGACAACCTGAAATGCGTCGACATGACACAATGGCTTAATCACTAACTGTCGAGCATCTCTTGCATAAGGGTAAATTCCAACCATACAATCGAAAGGAACTTGATCTTAGGTTAATTTCCCTTAGACCTCGAAGAAAGATGGCCCCACTGTCCACGTGGCACAATGGTGCGATGAATTGAAGAATATTCAAAGATTGATATGGTGGTTAAGGCAAAGCAACAATCGTCAGATGGATTTTGTCTGCCCTGCGACATCATAAACCACTACGATCCTGGCCCACCATAGACATGCGTCGATAAATTGTGATTAATCGAAGAATCTTCAACATTTGATCTCTGCATTGAGACAAAGTGATGACCATCAGATGAGGAAGGATCTGCTACCGCCTAGGGGTAAATAAAGTGTTGCGGGACTTAGGAAAAGTAATCCCGCTAGGAAAAAAGAAAACTCGACCCCGCCCAATGGTAACTCTAAACATGTGAAAGATGGAACTTAAGTGGCTTAGAAAAGTAACATCATTTTATAACAGCCATTGAAGACCTAGGGTTTAAGGGGGTTTTCATAAAAATAAAACAAAGGTTTTCCAACCACACCTAGAAACATGCATAAAACAAGACAAGGACCAGGAACCATAGACAGAAACCTCACAAGCTGGGCTCAACCCTTGTGGGATCCACATGTACTCCACTTGTAGGCCAAAATAGGATAGGATAGGAAATTTTGGGTAACACTAAAAGCTGATGTCAATTTTAGATGGTATTCTCTTTTAACACATATTTTATTCTTTGTTAAACCTATAATAGTATATGAAAGCCTCCCATGAGGCTAAATATGTTTGAAGATGATGAATTATTATGTATGTAGGAGTTAATATTTATTTGGGATAGTAATATCAGAGGGTCCAATCACATGACCTTTGAAGAGGTTTTTTGTTAGAGTTATACAAGGCATTTGGCCATCCAATCAATTGGAGGCTATCAAAATGGGTCAAGAAATTTTGAGGTCTAAGAACTTGCTTGGAGATTGACCATTATTTGGGTAACTAGTACTATTTTGCGATGTTACTGTTGAGGGGTGTTTTGACACACTCATCAATATGTAGGTAGAGCACCAAATGCAACATCACTCCTGAAAGGAAACTAACCTCAAGAGATTGATAACCCCAAGGTCCCTCTGTGTCAACTTATGAAAATGATGGATAATGTAGTGGCGTATGTAGTTGTTGATGAACTATAACTGATTGAATGTTTGAAGATGTTAAGTTGATGATCACAGAGACATAAGAAATTTTATGCAAGACATTAAATTAGTTAATGTATTTTAGTGTCATTGATGTCAACTTGATATAATCTGTATGGTCATGGACATACTGCTATAGAATTCAAAGAACCGATGAATTAAAGGCTATGCTATCAGTAATGCATATAAGTCAAGTATTCACAAAGTGACTGTATACACTGACGGACAAAGTAAAAGAGCAAAGTCACAGTGTTACCTGACAAGCAAATGCACATCATTACCAATGAGCAAAGTCATAGTGTTTCCCGATGAGCAAAGCACAGTGCAACTCGACAAAAAGAATTACAGTGTTTCCCGATGGATGAAGATCCCAAAGACAAGTGAAGTCACAATGACAGAATAGTCAATTATCACCAATGACTAACTGAAGTATTGACCGACTAAAAAGAGAGTTCAGAAATGACAAAATACTTAGCTGTCAAGAGCTAAAAATATAATTAACTAATACTTATCATTGTTTTAATCAACAAGATAAAGCCGAAGATAAGTAAAGGATTTAAAGTTGCTTTGTCCAGTTGGCAAGAAGATCTGTATGAGATAAAACTGGAGTTTTGCTTTAAATATAATTGGCGAGAATTGTAGATCACGCCAAGATCAAGAACCTAGAAAAGGTGATATCATGTCTATAAAGAGACAACCTAATTCATTACAAAGGTGGTGAAGGGGAGTGACAAGACAATAAATGCTTAAGAGATTCTAAAGGAGAAGAAAGTTTTCATTCAGACGCAATCAATCAAGCTGAGGAAAGAGCAAAATTCTGCGAACACCAATGTACAGTGATACAACATCACAGAGCAGAATAGTGTGGAGCAAAGGTATTGAATTGACAACATTGATCAAAAAGGTAATGCACTTACAATAGATATGAAAATCTACAATTCAAGTTGTATACATGAACAAATCAATTTACTATTTTAGTTTAACCATTGAAGCATCAAGTCTCTTAACCGAGAAGGACTTAAAAGTCTTTTGTAATTGAGATACATCCCAAGGAGTATCAAAAAGTTTTATCATACAAAGTAGCATTGGATATGCTCGATACCTATTGATAGGCCAAGTGAGTGTTAGATCAAGGATGGTAGCATTAGATGTCAGATACTAAGTAACAAACTATTCTTTAAAATTCTCTAACAAGGTCACACCTAATAATTTGTTTGTAACCTTTAATAGGGTTGGCTCTTAACTGAGCTCACTTTAGAAGAGTGAAAATTTGGAGTACCGGTCCTAGTGGTTTTTCCCTTAACATTGTTTCCATGTTAAAAATCCACATGTTATGTGTATATGAGTCATTACTTTATTTTTTTGCATTTCACTTAAGTAAATCTGGATTGATCGGTATACACTAGTTATTTACTGTGTTTCGGTAAATAGAAAGACTGCTTGTCGGTAAACATACAGAAGAAGATTTTACAAAGAATTTTGACAAGTAGTAATTTGATATAAGTATTTCAAGGCATTCATCTTATAGGACTGAAGATAACTAGAGGTATAAATTTGTGGTACTAAGTTTGGAGGGTTGATTTAAGGATAAATTTTTGAGGCCACTGATTCACCCCCCCTCTCAGTTATTACTAACAATTGGTATCAGAGCTTGTGTGCTTAGAAAGGGATTTTAACAACTCAAGTTAAAGATCACAAGATGAACAGATGAGATGTGGCCAAGTTGAACAAAGATAACTTTGCTTCATGGCAAAGCAGAATAAGACTCCACTTATCAAGTAGTGGAAATGATGTTACTCAATACTTAGATACTAAATATGTGTTGCCCACAGGAGAACCCATAGTTGAACAAATGAGAGAGAAGCATGAGCACAACTGCATGATGATAGAGCTTGCTTCCTCACTCTCTGATGTTGAATTTGAAGATGTCAAAGCATGCACAACTGCAAAGCAGATGTGGGACAAATTGAAGCTTGTACATGGTGGTGATAAAAATGTTCTAAGAGCCAAGGCAGAAAGCCTTAGAGGAAAGTTTGATGATCTCATAATGAAAGAAGGTGAAAACATCACACAGTACAACACAAGAATCAAAGAGGTAGTCAATGCTATCTAAGGAGTTGGAGGTGTACTAGATGAAGATATAGTGGTAAGTAAAATTCTAAGAACCTTGCTGCTTACTTATGCTATTAGAGTATCTTCCATACAAGAAAAGAGAGCAGTAGCAAATAGCAATGTTACTCTAGACAGTTTGATTGGAAGACTGATTTCATTCGAGATAAATTTTTTTGATAATAGTGTCTTACCAAACATAGAGTCTGCATTCAAATATTCTTTGAGAATAAGTAAATTAAGTCATAAACACAATATGAGAAAGGATAGTGATAGTGAAAGTGAAGAAGAAGATCTTGATGAAATTGAAGCACTTATGGATAGAAGAATGCAGAGAGGAAAAGGTAAATACAAAGGTAAATTACCACTTGTATGTTTTAATTGTAAAGAGATTGGACACTTTGCTGCAAGATGTCCTAACAGAAGAAAAGATGACAGAAGTAATGATAGGTCATTTGAAAATAAGTTTGACAGAGGTGATTACAGAAGAAACCGACAATCAGAAAGAAGAGATACCTGAGACTACAAGGACAAAGGAAAGAAGGCCAGTTACCTAGCTAAATGCAAAGATGATGATACTGACACCGAATCTGATGAAGACATCGAGATGGTGTTTGTGGCAGTAAAAGATGATTTAGATGATGATGAAGAAAGGTATTTAGAAACTGCACTCATATCTAAAGTTAGTAAAAATGATGTCTGGATCATAGATAGTGGCTTCACTCACCATATGACCGGTGACAAACAAAAGTTTGAGACTTTTGAATACTATAATGGTGCTTCAGTAAGAATGGGTAATGACACACCTTGTCCAATTGAAGGTAAAGGAACTATAATGTTGAATAACTTGATAAAATGTGAAAATGCTTATTGGGTGAAAGGATTGAATTATAATCTATTGAGTGTTTCTTATTTGAATAATTCAGGTCACAGAGTGGCATTTGAAAATAAGAAGGAAAATATCTTCAATAAATCAAGAAGTCTAATTGGTACCGGTGAGTAGACAAAAGGTAACTTATTCTATCTGAATGATACTAACACCACTTGCTTAATGGATAGAAATGAAGGCATATGGTTGTGGCACAAAAGATTGTGTCATGTAAACTTTGACAACATGATAAATATAAGCAGAAAGAGAAATGTAAGAGGCTTATTGATGATGATTATGCCATACAATAACATGTGCAAAAATTGTCAAAAAGGTAAGATGACAAAGTCTAGTTTCAAAAGTAAAAACCCATACATCTGATGCCATTCTAGAATTAGTCCATACTGATCTATGTGGACCCATGAGAATAAAGAGTTATTATGGTGATATATATTTTATTCTCTTTGTTAATGATTACTCTAGAATGATGACAGTTATGTTTCTAAAAGATAAATCTGAAGCATTCAAGATGTTTAAATGGTACAAAGCAATGGTAGAAAAACAAAGTGGTAAAAAATTGAAATAGAGGAGGGGAATTTATTTCAGATGAATTCACTAACTTTTGTAATGAGCATGGAATCAAAAGACAGGTCTCTGCATCGAGAACACCACAACAAAATGGAATTGCTGAAAGAAGGAACAGATCCATTGTTGATTGTGCAAGGACACTGATGATAGAGAAAGGCATCACCCAAATATTCTAGAGGGAAGCTGTCAGTACTGTTGTTTACACATTGAACAAAGTACAATTGAAGAAAGACACCAAGAAGACATCTTATGAGCTATGGTATGGTTACACACCCAATGTAAGTTACTTCAAAAATTTTGGCAGTCAATGTTATATCTTAAAAGATGATAGAAATGGAAAACTTGACTCTAAGAGTGATGAAGAAATCTTTCTAGGGTATTACACCAAGAGCAAGGCTTATAAATGTCTCAACAAAGCCTCTAACAAAATTGTTGAAAGTGCAAATGTAAAGATAGATGAATTTGCAGAGGAGAATGAAAAGGAAAGCACAAAATAATGAGAGGACTACAACAGGTTTGTCTATAATGAAGAACCTGACACTCTACCCAAGCAACAATGTATAGCTCCTGAGCAACAGATTATTGCACCCGAGCATCAGGCTGCAAATATCGATAATCAAGAAATTGCTCAAGATGATGTACCAAGCGATGAAGTTCAGAATGAAGGAAAAGTTGATAGACAAAGAATTGAACCTGTACTTGCCAGATATGTCAGAAGGAACCATCCAAAGAACCAGATCATTGGAGATAAGAAGGGTGGTATGAAAACTAGAAGTAAGTCTCTAAACACAAGATGTCTTATTTGTGATTTTGAGCCAAAATATGTCAATGTTGCACTTGATAATAATGAATGGATTAGTGCTATGAATGAGGAGATTGAGCAGATTGAGAAAAACAAGACATGGACACTTGTACTGAGATGAGATGACAAGAATGTCATCAGTACAAAATGGATATTCAGGAATAAACTGAATGAGAATGGAGAAGTCACCAGAAAAAAAACAAGACTAGTATGCAAGGGGTATGCACAAGAAGAAGGGATTGACTATGGAGAGACCTTTGCACCCATTGCTAGGCTAGAAGGAGTGATAATATTACTTGCTTATGTTGCATGTAAAATATTCAAGGTATACCAAATGGATGTCAAGTCTACATTCCTAAATAGAATACTTGAGGAAGAGGTATACATTGAACAACCAAAAGGGTTTGTTGATCCATACAAAAGGAACATGGTATGTAGAATACACAAAGCCTTGTATGGATTGAAACAAGCACCCCAAGATAGGTATGAAAGACTTCATTCCTATCTCATAAGTATTGGATTTGTAAGAACTAGTGAAAACAATAATCTTTATCTGAAGGAGGATACTGATACTAGCATTTTGATTACTGAGATATTTGTTGATGACATCATATTTGGAGGCAATGATATGCTATGCAAATCATTTGCAAATGAAATGAGAAAAGATTTTGAGATGTCTATGTTTGGAGAGGTCAAGTTCTTTCTTGGTCTACAGATCATGCAACAAGATGAAGTTATTTTCATTACACAATCCAAATACATCAAAGAAGTGCTGAAAATATTCAAGATGGAAGATTCCAAACCAGTTGGAACACCGATGACAAATGGATGTAAGATAAAAAAGAAGGACAAGTCATCAGAGGTAAATCAGACTTTGTATAGGTCAATGATTGGAAAAATCATGTATATTGTACATACTAGACCAGATATTGCACATGCAGTAGGAATAGTTACAAGATTTTTTGCTAATCCCAGGGAATCACATATGATTGTTGTAAAAAGAATCCTAAGATATATGACGAATAACGAGGAATATGACTTATGGTATAGAAGAGAAGGCAAATTTGAACTTAAGGTCTTTACTGACACTGACTAGGCTGGAAATATTGATGACCAAAAGAGAAAAACTGGAGGAGCATTCTTTATGCGTGACAAACTTGTCACATGGATCAGCAAGAAGCAAGGATGCATCTCTCAGTCTACTACAGAAGCAGAGTATGTTGCTGCTGCTGTAAATTGCTCAAATATTGCATGGATCAAACAATTACTAGAAGGTATGCATATGAAAATTCTTGAACCAGTAATTATCTATTGTGATAATACCAGTGCAATAAACATTTCCAAGAATCTATTCATGCATGCTAAAACAAAGCATATTGCCATCAAGTATCATTATTTGAGAGAACAAGTTCAAGAAAATGAGGTGATACTTGAGTATGTGCAATCAAAGGAACAATTAGCTAATATCTTCACCAAGCCACTACCCAAGGATGCATTTGAGTACTTGAGAAAGAGACTAGGGGTCAGACCCTTGTCTACTGGTTAGTAAGATGACTAGAAGGCTGCATCAAACTACATATTATCAAAATATCATTCATGTTGATGCAAGAAAAGAAATGGAATTCAAAGATACATCTATACACATCAAGGTATTTATCTACTTTGAGCACCAGGGTTTTTGTATTGTTGATGGATTAGGAAATTCAAGGAATATATTATGGATAGAAAGGATTTGTTTGGCATCACTTTCAAAATATTTGTTTGGCATTGCTGTTAAAGGGAGAGATTATATCCATTATCACCTTAGGGAGAGATTATATCAGGAGATATTATATCCATCACATTATCCAAAGGGAGAGACGTAAATAGAAAGGGAGAGTACATACAAAGGGAGAGAATTGCTGACAAGAGACATCAAAAGAAAAGAGAACAGTGAAAGGGAGAGAGTTTGACACAGGAAAAGAACACATCACATCCAAAAAATGATTCTACATCTATCTAGTGAAGGGATTGAAGACAGAGAGAAAGCTGCAAGAATCAAATCTAAGCTTATATGAGCTTACCAAGGACCATATATTTGTATCGCTTATAGTACATAAGATTGGTAGTTTGATGAAATTCAACTGTTATATTTCATATTATATTAGTAATAATATAGTGTGATAATGTAGTGTGTTGCCATCAATGCCAAAGGGAGAGATTGATGAACTATAACTGATTGAATGTTTGAAGATGTTAAGTTGATGATCATAGAGACATAATAAAGTTTATGCAAGACATTAAATTAGTTAATGTATTGTATTGTCATTGATGTCAACTTGATATAATCTATATGGTCATGGACATACTACTATAGACTTCAAAGAACCGATGAATCAAAGGCTATGCTATCAGTAATGCATATAAGTCAAGTATTCACAAAGTGACTGTATACACCGACAGACAGAGTAAAAGAGCAAAGTCACAGTGTTGCCTGACAAGAAAATGCACAACATTACCGATGAACAAAGTCACAGTGTTTCCTGATAAGCAAAGCACAGTGTAACCTGACGAACAAAATTACAGTGTTACCTGACAGACAGAGATCTCAAAGACAACTGAAGTCACACTGATGGAACAGTCATTTATCACTGATGACTAACTGAAGTATTGACCAACAAAATAGAGAGTTCAGAAATGAAAAAATTCTTAGTTGTCAAGAGCTAAAAATAGACTTAACTGATAATTATCATTGTTTTAATCAACAAGATAAAGCTGGAGATAAGTAAAGGATTTAAAGCTTCTTTGTCCAGTTGGCAAGAATATCTCTACGAGATAAAACTGGAGTTTTTATTTAAATCTAATTGGCGAGAATTATGGATCACGCCAAGATCAAGAACCTAGAAATGGTGATATCATGTCTATAAAGAGATAACCTAATTCATTACGAAGGTGGTGAAGGGGAGTGACAAGAGAATAGATGCTGAAGAGATTTTGAAGGAGAATAAAGTCTTCATTCAGACCTGATCAATCAAACTGAGGAAAGAGCTAAATTCTATGGACACCGACGTACAATGATACAACATCATAGAGCAGAACAATGTGGAGCAAAGGTATTGAATTGATAACATTGATCAGAAAGGTAATGCACTTACAATAGATCTGAAAATCTGTAATTCAAGTTGTATATGTGAACATATCAATTTGTTGTTTCAGTTTAACCATTGAAGAATCAAGTCTCTTAACCGAGCAGGACTTAAAAGTCTTTTGTAATTGAGATACATCCCAAGGAGTATCAAAAAGTTTGATCATACAAAGTAGCATTGGATATGCCGATACCTATTGATAGGCCAAGTGAGTGTTTGATCAAGGATGGTAGCATTAGATGCCAGATACTAAGTGACAAACTACTCTTTAAAATCCTCTAACAAGGTCACACCTAACAGTGTGTTTGTAACATTTTATAGGGTTGGCTCTTAACCAAGCTCACTTTAGAAGAGTGAAAATTTGGGGTACCGGTCCCAATGGTTTTTCCCTTAACAGGGTTTCCATGTTAAAAATCTATGTGTTATGTGTCTATGAGTCATTACTTTATTGTTTTGTATTTCACTTAAGTAAATCTAGATTGATCGATATACACTAGTTATTTACTGTGTTTTGATAAATAGAAAGACTGCTTATCGGTAAACATACAGAAGAAGATTTTACAAAGCATTCCGACAAGCAGTAATTTGATATAAGTATTTCAAGGCATTCATCTTATAGGACTGAAGATAACTAGAGGTATAAATTTGTGGTACTAAGTTTGAAAGGTTGATTTAAGGATTAATTTTTGAGGCCACTGATTCACCCCCCCCCTCCTCTCAGTTATTACTAACAGTTATACCTATATAAGGGGTTTTTGGTAATCAAGTAAACAATAGGTTAAATGCACAAAGATATCAAGAAATAAGATAATAATATATGGGCAGGCTACTCTAGCCATCTACTTCACAAGATTGGACACTTTTAACACTATACCAACAATAAGATAACTTGCAAATATGAGAAATCTGATTTGTAACAATAAGTTGTACAAAATGCACTCCTAAACTAATCAAATATAAAAAAAGGAAAAACTATTGAGGGTGATTAATAATAGATTTCAAAAAAATAAAATAATAAACAACACCTATGGATATCAACAATTTAAATCCTTAAACTTGTATAAAGAAGATTATATTTTATCTTTCAACCATGAAATTACAAATTAGAAACCCACAATTCATAAAAGCATAATGTTATCTTCAAAGGGAACAAAAATGAATGATTTCAAGAAAAAAATCATCAAATTGCAAAGCAATACTAGTCATGCACATATGCAAGACAAATTTATCCTTAAAGGCACAAGTTAAATTGATCAAACTAAGTTATCCATAACAACAAGTTGGAATTCAACAACTAATATGAACTAATTCAATGGCTAAGTAAAACACCATGAACACACATAGGGATCCTAAATCTAATTTTTTAATTCAAATTCGCAAAGTCAATAGCTAAGCACATTGAGAATGCAACACCATATACTTTTAGAGTCTGAAATAAATATTTCCTAACCCTTATTACATTAGAAATCCCAGTTTAAATAGATTTTAATAATCAAAAATTTGAAAACCCTTAAGAAAACTTAGAGACATGTCTATAGGAATCTAAGAAGAGATCCAAAGTTGAAAACTACCATCAAACACAAAAAATGGGCTTGTTCTTTTCCCGCATTCTTCATTTTCTAGCAAATACAAAACCATAAAAAATGATCCCAAAATGCATCTCTGTAGATTTAAAGATGTGGTACAATCTATGGGAAGGTAGTTCTTAAGGTGTTCACAGCCATGGGGGCTTCACTTAGTGAACCTAAATCATAGCACGTGCATTTGTGACATACTAAAGAATCCCCCTATTTTCAAAACATATTGCCTGAAACTCCCTTTTTGTCACCCCCACCAATACCCCTCCAATATCCCCCACACCTATTTTCCTATATAAACCCCCACCCCCCCAAAAAAAAACAAAACAAAACAAAAAAAACCCCTCCCTCTT
>MU224858.1:11002972-11067249 GCA_018584345.1 Thuja plicata
TTCTTTTGATTTTAATCCCTTTTATGTTGTTGTTTAAATGTTAATTAGTTATAGTCATCCCAAAGGCTTCATACATTATTATGAATAGAAATGGAGATATGGGATCTCCTTGTCTTGTGCCTCTAGATATTTCAAAGAAGCCTTCTGGGGTGTCATTCACTAAAATAGACATTATTGGGTTGCTAAACATTCAAATATAATATTAATCCATTATTTAGATAATCCAATCAACTTTATCATATTATTTTTTGATATCTAATTTTATGAGCATGCTTGGTTTTGAATTATGTTGTACTGAATGAATTAATTCCCGAGCTATAATTATTCTATCAAATATGGACCTTCTACGAACAAAGTCAATCTTCTCTTCAACAATAATTATGGGTAGCAACAGTTTGGTATACAATATTACATAATGATATGGGTCTATACTCATGTAAGTTTTCATATTTTTATTTCTTTGATATTAGTGTAATGAAGCTAATATTGATCTCTCTTAAGATCCTACCTAAATTTCTTGCACATTCTAAGGCCTCTACCATCTCTTGGCCCATGGAGTGCCAATATTTTTGGAAGAAGCGGGCTGGAAAACCATCTGGACCCGGGGCCTTATCTAGGTAAAGTTGTTTGAGGGATGATTCTATTTCTTAATAAGTGAATTTGTTGTTCAATTTATTATTCTTCTGTTTAGTTATTAGCTTTGGAATATTCCTAACTATGCTAGTTTGGGCCTCTATAGCTGACCCTTCATAGTTATTTAAAATATTTTTATAAAAATTGGTAATTTCTTCTGCAATAAGATTTGAATCTTCCACTTATTTCCCATATGAATCCCTTATTTTAGAAATTATTTTGATACTATTCTGGTGCTATTATGGAAAAAATTTGTATTCTTATCTCCCTTTTCCAACCAGGTCTCTCTCGATTTTTGTTCCATAAGATATCCTCTTTGGCTAATATATCTTCATATCTCTGTACAAGCTCTTTTTTTATTAGATATCTTGATTGATCCTTTCCTAATTAAAAAATTCTCCATTCAGATTTTCCATTTCTTTTTCTAGTTTCTCTTTGGTTGCAAAAATATTTCAAAATTGTTCATTGTTTCATTGAAGCAACTTTCTTTTAATGGTTTTCAGTTTATATGTGAAACAAAAGAGTTTTGATCCTATCACTTCCTCTTCTTTACACCATCTCTCTATCATATCACAAAAAAATTCATTGTTCATCCACATTTTTCCAAATTTAAAAGGACATCTTTTGCATCTAGATTCTTCTATAATGTTTAATTGAACGGGGAAATGGTATGATCCTGAATTAGGAAGGATCATTTCCACAAAATTATAAGAAAAACTAGATAAATTTCATTTAAACAAGAATCTATCTAATTTCTTAGCAATCTATCTAAATCCCGATCTCCGGTTATTCCATATATATATTCCATTGTCCATTTTTATGTCCATGATGTTACGAAATTTAGTCCATTCCCTAAAGCCAATTAATGATTGGGGTTCTTTCCTAAATCCTCTTGATTTTTTTAATAGGTTCAAAATGGCATTGAAGGTGCCATCCATAAAATAGTTATTACCTGGGAACAAAGGATAGTTGATTTCCTAACTCCTCCCAAGTGAGTTTCTTCTGTTAATTTGGAATTAGTCTATATATGTTAAAAAATGTGAAATTTATATTGCAAATTGGTATTTTGATGCTAAAACAAATACAATTATTTATGTTGTTTATTACCTCTAATACTACTTTTCTAGGATCCCATATCATGCCCAATCCCCCTGATGTGCCATCCACCTCTACAAATTCCCACCTCCAACACACTATCCTTTTCCTAAATTCTCCTGATTCAATTTCATTCAATTTGGTTTCTTGGATTAGAATTATTTTTGCATTAGCTAAGAAGATACAATATTTAATCAAACATTGTTTGTTAGGGGAATTCTGACCCTAACATTCCATGTAATGATCTTCATTGTAAGGTGGGAAGGAACTTCCCATTAAACATAGTAGTGATCTTGGTTTGATAAATGGTTGCACCATCTTTATTTCTTAGCTCATTCAAAGAATTCCTCCCTCTCTTCTTAGGAGATTTAGCACAGTTAGTTTTTAGCTTGCTAGAGAAACTCTGGCATAACCCTAATATTTCCACTGATTTTTCTACTTTTGTTGCCTTGTAATTTTGAGGATTACCATCAACCAATTCTCCTTCTTCTAGATCCTCCCCCAATAGTTTAATAATTTGATTCATTTTAAAGTTATTTTCCAAGTTTTCCTCTCCTTTTTGTTCTTCTTCCCATAGTTCTATAATATCTCTAATGATTTGTTATTTTTCCAATCTCTCCTCCTTAGATTCTAATAGCTCTTCCTCATCTATGTAACCCATAGCTTCATGTTCTACATCAACCTCAACATCAATGTTTAATTCTTGTTCCTCATTATTTGTGCCACACCAATCAATTTTTTGCCTTTCCATCTAACGAGATGTTTTCATGAATTGTTGCTCTCTTGCTTCAATTTGGACATTTTCCTTGTCTATTTTTTTTTTTTTCTGTTCTTTAGTATTAACAGGGGTGGTTGTGATTGTTTTATCTTCCTCCAAATCCTCTCCTACTTGATCCAATATGGAAATTTCCTGCTCGACTTCTTCTTGGAAGATTTCAGTATCTTGTAGGAGCTCTTGTAAAGTCACCTTACTATGAGCTATGAATTTCTTCTTATCCCTCACTAGTTTAGGGATTTGTTGGTGCATCATATTTCATCTTAACACCTCTTTTTTAGTTTCTACAAAACCCCCCATTTTTCTTTATTGAAATAAATATATATTCCCAGTATTAGGGGAGGTAAATTTGTTACAGTCTTATTCTCCACATTTCTAGTTTTTAGCATAATGTTTTGTTAGAGTATATAGTTATTTTCACTTATTAATTATATCATGTTGACATTAATTATTAAGTTAGTTGTACTTTATTTTTCACTTAAGCTTTCTCTTAGGTTATCTTTTTCCCTTTTTAGGGTTTCATTCACCTTTAAGGTTGAATGCTTGTAATTCTTTTTGAAGACTCTTGGAATACATTTGAGCTCTCACTTTTTGAGCACAGAAGGGTTTCATCTTTTTCCATCTTTTGCTTCATTCTTTGTAACAGGTATCTTGCATGCAGATTGGTCTTGGAAGTCGAAGCTGTATTTCTTAGTTTCTACATGGTATTAGAGCCATTCTGCTGTTGCTTGTTCGAGTTCTTTTGTAGCTGTGGGTCAAGCATCTTTTTTCTACTTTTTTCTATTGTTTTTATTGGATTTGGGGAGTCTCATTTTTTTGGTCACTTTGGACAAAAACCGACCTCATGGTTGCGTCTGAAAGGCCTAAAAACCCTAGTTTCCATATAAAACATGACCTATTTGGCCTCCGGAGCATCTAGGAGAATTTTTTTGCCCTACTAGGGCCGTACAGGCATGAAAATAAAAAAAATTCATTTTTTTCGTTAAAAAAAAAATAACCATTTAAAAATAATGCCTCCTGCGTTATTTCAAACACACCACCAGTGCTCAACCCGGACGCCGCCCGCGCGCCACCCTCCGACCACCGCGCCACCACCAGACCCTACCGCCACCGCTGCCCCGCCCGACCGCCACCGCCGCCCAGCCCAGCCACCACCTCCACCGGTGCCGCTGCCCACCAACCACCTTTGCCTGGCCGGACATCCTGTGATAGCCATACGACCGTCAAAAATTTTCACGGGACTATTGTTTTCCAGGGATCTTGTCTTTTTGGGGTACCTGTTCCTTTTTGGTCCTACAGGGCTCATACAAACTCAAATTTTTGACTTCTATATATCATTGGAAATCTCTTTCCAAGTTCGTCACTCTCATCTAGGTTTCATTTTCTAATTTTGCCATTTGCTTGTCAGATTTTGTAGTCAAAGATGCACCTTCTTTTGTGCTCCTATTCTGCTTCTGGAACTCAGGTTTTTTTCTCATTTCTTGTGCTTTCATAGTAATTTGTGGTGTATGGGGGATAGTATTATACATTATGGGGGGTGCATTTTACTTTCTACAATTTCCTTCAGAAAGACCCTTCTACTTCTGTCTTATTCTTCTCTCAACGTCGGACCCCTCTGTGGCTCGGCTGACACCGCACAATTACCACACCTGGAAAGCACACATGACCAGGATACTCATGTCACGTGGATTATGGTCATGCCTGGATGAGCACCAACTTGTTCTGCAGTGCCCATTTAAGGTCCTTCAGCATATGAACAAAATGGATGAAGCCATGGGCTTGATTGCACTGCACATTTCTGATAGTCTCTTGTTTCATCTGGATGGTTTGACCACTCCTCGTGCCTATTGGGGAAAGTTTGCAGATCTATTTGGCACAATGAATCAGTTCAGGGTTCTCCAGATAGATGCAGAGTTCACCTCCTTGGTACCTGAATCATTCACCATCATTGAGGACTTCCTGATGAAGTTCAAGTCTCTTTGATCTATTTTATAGGTTGCTGGAAAGACGAATTCAGATGATGAGTGTATCTTTCTGATACTCTCAAAGCTTCATGGCCCTTATTAGATTTTCACTTCTACCTTCTAATCCACTATGGATGCACTAGGTGCATGTCATGTTATGCCCTCTTTTGAGACCTTCTGTGACAGGTTAACTCATGAGCAGTCCAAGCTCAGTCAGATGGAATCTCTTACAGGTTCAGAGTCACAGGCATTGCTTGCCAAGACATCTCAGGATACACAAAAGCTGAAGCCAAAGTAGATATCTAATTCCTCTTCTCAACACTCTACTAGCCCACCATCTTCTTCTAAGAAGGAGAAATAGAAGACTGAGAACCCTACATGTTCCTATTGTCAGAAGGGGCCTCATGATGAGTCACATTGTTTTCAGAAGAGATTTGATGGCTATGAGAAACAGATTGCAGATTTGCAAGCTCTCCTTCAGAAGAGAACTATTTCCTCTCCATCCTCTTCCACCTCACAGGGGTCTGCTTTTTATTCTTCTGCCTCATCTTCAACATCTTGACAGGATTTTGGACAAGGTCATGCATTATGGGCTTCCGTTGCATCCCCTTCCTAGGTCCCTTGGATACTGGATTTAGGTGCTTCTCACCATATGGCGTCTTCTCTGGAGATCTTCTCTTCTATTGAGGCTTATCCTATTCCCCACATTCTCATGGGGAATAACACTGTTATGCTAGTCTATGGGAAAGGTTTTGTATGCATTCAGGATGGCACATTCAATGATGTATTGTATGTTCCATCTCTATCTGCAAACCTTCTCTTGATTTACCAAATTACACATAGTGGATCAGGGAAGATAGTTGAGTTCATGTCAGATTCAATCTTCATTTGGGATAGTGCAACAGGTGGCATTGTTGCTACAGGAACAATTGATCATTCCACCTGTCTCTACACCTTTTTTCACTTTGGTCCACCATCTCCATCATCAGAGCACAACTCTCCTCTTATGCGAGAGCATCATGTGGGACAGTCAGGTCACTTGAACCTCTATGTTGTTCCTGAGACCACTTCTATCACTCCCTCACCTAATCTTATTGTGGTTTCTTCTCTTCCATAGGACTCTTCTTCAACACTGCCAGACCCTCCAGCTCCATTCATCAAGCCACCAGGTGCAGTTGTTAAGGATTCTACAGAGGACACTCATCTCCTCTTTTCTGATAGTGTCAACACACCTGTCATACCACCTACTTTGGGGGTTCCCTCCCAGGATCCTCATGTCTACTCCTTTGAGCATCATCTCAGCCTTCCAGTGACACCTCATCTTTTGAGGTTACCTCTTTAGTGCTCACTTCCTTTCACTCCTTTGTATTTGCGTCATGGTGGTTTGTTCATTGATCTAGGGGTTCTTTCATTCTGGGGGGGCTTTGGAGCCTTGACCCTCTCTCACAGGGGGGTTGGCAGCATGCATTGTACTTATGGCTTTGAGAGAGTCTCTTGAAGTCATTTTTGTCTTTTTCTTGCTTTTCTATCTCTTTTTGGAGAGGAGTTTTTCCCACTGGGTTTTCTCCTTTGTCTCCGGTTTACAGAGATTTCCTTGTATTGGGTACCTAATCAGGCCTTGTTGTTGGGACCCATTTTCCTGCTTTCATAGCTATGCTAGGTTAGCTTACCTCCTGAGCTTCACTTAAGGGGGGGTGTTAGAGTATATAGTTATCTTCACTTATTAATTATATCATGTTGATATTAATTATTAAGTTAGTCATACTCTATTTTTCACTTAAGCTTTCTCTTAGGTTAGCTTTTTCCCTTTTTAGGGTTTCATTCACCATTAAGGTTGAATGCTTGTAATTCTTTTTGAAGACTCTTGGAATACATTTGAGCTCTCACTTTTTGAGCACAGAAGGGTTTCAACTTTTTCCATCTTTTGCTTCATTCTTTGTAACAAGCATCTTGCATGTAGATTGGTCTTGGAAGTCGAAGCTGTATTTCTCAGTTTCTACATGTTTGTCTCAGCTATTGGTCCATCAAAAAAGGAGGGTTTGATAATCCAATTTCCCTTCTCATTTTTAAATTCTAAATCTTCTAAGAAATTAATTTTAGGGCCCATATCTAAAAGGAATTTAACTTCTTTTGATTAACTTCTACCTATAATACCTCCACAGCCTAAAATCAAACCTATTTTTTTGCCAATGATTTCTGAAGTATCGGGAAATTGATATTCAACCAGAATCCTACCCAAGTTAATCCATTTTGGCATTCTTTCCAGTTTATATAATTTATGACTAAAATTAGGTTTCTAGTCGATAAAATAGAAACAATACCCTTTAAAAAAATTTAAATTGCCATATAAGATTTCCTTCTTAACTTCTTTATTTTTCCAGATAATAAACAAGAAATCATTATCTAGGGTAAATACACTTACCAAATTGGGAAATTTAAATTCCCACAACTTGAAGATGCTTTCAATGGAATGGTTTTTGCCACTCTATACTGTGAAGATTCCTTGGGCTGAGTATTCAACCCAAATATTTCTCAGGGCATCATAATTTATTTCACATGTTTTGTTCCTAGGTGTTTCGATCCTACTAATTGTTGTTGTGTTTTCCCTAATTCTGTGTGCTTTCCTAGACTTCTTATTTTTCCCTAATTTTGTGTGCTTTCCTATACTTCTTATTTTTCCCTAGAGAGATACAGTTGGCTCAAGTGGCAGGATTTTGTGTCTTATGGTGTACCAAGTGATGATTTTTCATAGCATTTTCCTGATTGTGCAAATTTTTGCTGGCAAAAATGCTCCAACAATTATTGCCCAACATGATACAATTTACTTCACAAACAAAACTAGGCATTTTATGCCTTATCTCCCAAGCCTTTGGTGAGATTCTTCTCCTCCTGGATTGGACTTCATGGCAGTCATCCTCCACATTTTCCATGGTGGGATGATATTGTTGTCTCCCAATGGGAGACACAGTAATTCACAAATCTAGATATTTTCACTTCATACTTGCAAAGCTATTCATGTAGAAGTTTTAAAAAATTATGTTATTTTTATTGTTCTTGTGTTGTTTTATTAAATTATTTCTTTTTGAGAGGCTTATATTTTTTTTCTTGTTTATTTCTATTTTGTTCTTGCTAATTATTTCTTTTTGTTGTTGCACATTTATAATTAAATAATATTGATCCTAGCAAAAAAAAGGTTTATGAAGTCTAAGTTTTTTCTTCATTTATAAAATTTTTACTTCTTCCTAATGATGAATCATAGAGAGTGATTCAAAACATTGATTCATAAAATACATACAAAGTGTCTCCGAAAAGCTTGATCAATAATTTATGGGCTGTGAAATATTAATACCTACTAGTAAATCACCATGTTTGACCTCATTAGGACTAAATATTTAGGCACAAAAATATATTTTTAATTTTAATAAGTATTAATATCATCAATCAAAACATTAGCTTCTTAAATTGTAAAATAAACATGCTCAAAATTGACCCTACCTTCTAAGGCAATCTCCCAAGCTAGCATGAAATCGTGAAAACTTACTTCTGGGTGCATATCAAATGGATGAACTCTACATGAATTAGTTGCGACAAGTTCTGATACGTGCATGGAATACCCATGAATTTATATTTCTTCATTAAAATTTGATACCAAATGAATCACTTCGTCTACCTCATCTGATGACAGAGGTGGGAAGTCATCTTGTTTATTGATTGGTAAGGCCTGGGAATCCTCTTCCTCATGACATGATTTGTTGTCTTCATCACTTTCCTGAAAATTACCATCAAGGTCATGAGACTCAAGGGGAACATCATCATCAACAATTTTTGAGCCATTAAAACATGATAAAATAATGTTTGTCCTATATGATTAATTTGAATGTATTAGATTAGTAACAATAGAATAAAAAAATACTCCCTTGTTACACATTTTTGTTTGTGTAAGTGGTTTAGACTCCGAGACAACCTTTTGATCATCTTCTTGAACCTCTTGTACCTTCTTCATTCAAGTTTCATCATGCATATCCTACTGCAACATGATGTTAGTCTCATTTTCATCAATATAAGAAGAAAATGTATCATGACTTAACTCACCTTATACTTTACTTTCATGGCTGATTTAGGTTTGATATGATTGATTATCAGAGGAATATGGAATGACATGAACACTTAATTGACCCTTTATCTATGAAAAAACAAATTCTCGCTTTCTTGATTTATATGACAAGTTCTACCTATTGTTGCAAAATTTGATTGATAGTCAAACTCATTCAATTAATCCTCATGGTTATCATGAGTTTTATTCAACTATTTTTCCTTGTCCACCAAATTATGTCAGTTTTGAATACGATCATTAATATCCCCAAAATTGCATTGTGTATTCATTTCTTGACCTATGTCAAAAGATACATTCATTGTCCCTACAAATGGATTACCCACTATCTCATCCAAAAGCATGTCATTCTTTGTTCATCATGATTAAAATTCAAAAAATAAAGGGCATCATCATTCATGGTTTTATTATAAGAGACTTTTTAATTTCCACTTGTCATGAAAATATCTACGAATGCATATATAATTTCACTCTCTTCATCTAGTGGATCCAAACAAGAGAGAGAATTTTTTTTAGACAATGAATCCATTTTAATGTTGTATGTAAAACTATCATGAAATAATAACGAGTTAGATATTGCCGCATTAATTTTCTCACCATTTCATATTGTCTCACTATCATTCTCTTGTATTTTGGTCACTTCATCTTCTTCATTAGGTCGACACATATCTTCCAAATTCTCATGGATTTGATCTTGTTTTCTTTCTTCCTTGGTTAATTGAATATCCCAATAATCCTCTACATGAATTAATACCTCTTTAATAGTCATCTTTCCTTTCAAATAAAAGTCTATTTTTCTAAGAAAAATATGGCAATCAATCTCACAATGTTTGCTTCTAAGGTGCATCCTACATCCTTCATGTTGGAATTGTTTTTGTCTGAGGTGTTGACATTCATGTTTTTTCATTGATGTCAAGATATGGTTCAATTGGTTTCATCAGGAGTCTCAGACAAACTGGTTATGACTAGAACAAACCAGGGATGTACAGACAATGTACGATGTTTAAGAGTATGCGAGCATGGATTTGAATAATAGGAAGTATGTATACCTCATTTCTAATGTCATTGGATTGCATGTGGTTATTTGCATGAATTATGGATGTTTTGATGATGACTGGCTTTAAAATAGTGACACAGGATTATGATAGAGTTAGTCCCTATGTTTTTGGGATAACTTGGATGCGAGCATGCAATATGTTATGCAAGATTGAGGCGTGGAAGAAGACATGTTGGAGAATTTTATTTGTGATTATTGGGTTTCTAGGTTCTTGGTGACATCATCTGTGACATGTGATCTTGCAAAGACCTATTTATGGCCGACTACAGTGGTGTAATGGGTTTAGAAGATGGTGAGCTTGGATTATGGATCTTGGTGCGTGATTGATGATTTATACTTAATATTTACTTCTTTAAGGTATCACGTGTATCTTATAAAGGGTTAATGTATTTATTTGTGCATTGGGAAAGTCTTAAAAGGTCTACCTAATTGCTTGTTGTAAATTGTATAAGGGAAAGTCATTTCCTATTGTTGTGACATGGAAGTGGAATGCGAAGAAGATGTGGATGTGAATTCTGATGATATAGAGTAGTGATTGTAGTTGTAATGAACTTCATTGGAATTGTATAAGAAAATAAAGTTCCTACCAGTTAGTTCATTGTTATAAGTATATCTCTATACTTTCTTTTTGGATAGTGGATCCAGAAGGTGGGTTACTTCATATTTGAGCAATGTTCTTGAGCAGTGAGCCTCATTGTATTACCCCTAATAGGGTTCATCCTTTTACATGGATTTGTACTAAATGTAATACTCAGCTCCTAATAGGGCTAGATCTCCTAACATGTACATTATCCTCTTAGTAAATTATTTGTGGGTGCTAATTCCCACCGAGGTTTTTCCATTAACAAGGTTTTCCTCAACAACAAATACTTTTGTTATGATTTTCATTAAGTAATTGGTGTTTAAGTTTAAATTTTATATTAATTGGGCACACAAATGATTCACCCCCATATCAGTTATGCTAACAATTAGTATTAGAGCTTGTGGTCCTCTGAGCAAAAGCTCAACCGCTTGAGGAAATTCTAAGATTGCCTTCTATAGGAAGGAAAGTCCAAAATTTGATGCTGAAAATTTTGACAGTTAGAAAAACAAGATGAGAACTCATTTGATCTGTTTGGGAATTGAATACTGGATGATTACAAGGAAGGATGAACCAATCAAGGCTGAAGATAATTTAGGGAATGCTACTAAGGAAGAAAATAAATTATTTTCTTCCAATATGGTTGCAAGGGAAGCACTAATAAGTGTGTTCTTTGAGGCAGAATTTACAAAGGTTAAAGATCTTGATTCAAATCACAAAATATGGACAAGTCTAGAGGCTCTATATGAAGGAGATCAGTCCTCTAAGTAAGCCAAATTACACAATTGGAAGGATAAAATGGAGACTCTAAGGATGTGAGATGATTATAATGTTAGAGCATATGTACAAAGGGTTACGGAGGTTGTTACTGCAATCATAAAATTGGGAGGCACATATATCAAAGATGAAGTGATCACAAAGATTCTTAGATCTTTGACACCTATTTACAAGACTAAAGTGCAAGTGATAGAGGAGGTCATACCACTGAAAAAGAGTTTCAACAGAGAAGTCTTGATTTCTAAGCTAACCACCTTTGAGAATGCAAAGTTAAAAGATGCTTTACCCAAAGTAGAGTCTACATTCAAGGCTAGTGTTCATAATAAAAAAAACCTTATCAAGCCTTGTGTTCTCTAGCATAATAAATAGACATGAAGAGCTTGGAGAATATTTTGATGAGTGGGCAGAGATTAAAGAAGTAGAAGGGAAAGTGGACAAAATTCTGGCTCTAATAGTAAGAAGGGAAAAGAGAGGTAAGGGTAAATTTGAAGGGAAGTTATCCCTGACCTATTTTTCTTGTAATAATTGATGAACTATAACTGATTGAATGTTTGAATATGTTAAGTTGATAATCACCAAGCTACCGAAAGTTAATGCAAGACATTAAATCAATTAATGGATTGTATTGTCATTAATGTCAACTTGATATAATCTGATTGGTTATATACAAAGTGTCAAAGAATTTAGAGAATCAAAATGATAAAGGTTATGATTTCAGTAATGCATAAAAGATAAACATTCACTAAGTGACTACAAACACTGACATGCAGTGCACCCCGACAGACAGAGAAACCCGAAAGGAAAGTCACAATGATGGTTGAGAAAGAAACCCGAAAAGAATTAACGATGAGCAAAATTACAAGCATTACCGACAAGCATAACTTCATAGTGATGCCCGATGGAAAGACAACGCCGATGGAGAGACAACCTTGACAGAGATGCCCGAGGAGAATTGAAGTGTTGACGGAAGCTAACTAAGAGTTTAAACACCAAAAGGAACTAAAGTTCAGAAATGAAAAAAGACTTAGCTGGAAAGAGCTAAATAAGGAGTTAACTAGTTGTTAATATTGTTTTCATTGACAAGTTATAGCCAGAGATAAGAGAAAGATTTAAAGTTGTTTTATTCTAGTTGTCAAAGAGAAATCTATGAAATAAAATTGAAGTAAAGCTTTAAAGCAAGATTGGCTAAAATTGTGAATCATGCCAATAAAAAGAAAGTCAAGAACTAAGAAATAATTATATCATGTCTATAAATAGACAAGCTAATTCATTGTGAACTAGGGGTGAATAGAGAAGAATGACATTGGAGATAAACTGGTGAAGAACAACTTCATATAGTCCTGATCAATCAAGCTGAGGAAAGAGCTAAATATTTCTGCAGACACTGAGCAACAAGGAAGCATAGCATCACTGAGAAAAAATAAGTGCGGCAAATGCATTGAAAATATACATTGATCAGAAAGGTATTATGAGCTTACAATAGATCTGAAAATCTGCAAGTCTAAGTTGTATGTATGAACAGATCATTTATCGTTCCAGTTTAACCATTGGATCAGAAATTCTCTTAACCGAGCAGGACTTAACAATCCTTTCTATATTGAGATACATCCCAAGGTGTATCAAAAATTTTGATCATGAAGATAGCATGAGATGCCAGATACTATTTGAAAAACTACACTAGGTTTGGTCATAAAAGGTAGCATAGAGATGCCCGATATCAAGTGACAAACTATTCTATTTAAATCCTCTAACAAGGCCACACCTAACAGTGTGTTTGTAACCTTCAATAGGGTTGGCTCTTCATTGAGATCACTTTAGAAGAGTGAAAATTTTGTGTTACCGGTCCCAAGTCATTTTTCCCCTAACAAGGTTTCCACGTTAAAAATTCATGTGTCAATGTGTTTATGAGTCATTACTTTAGTGTTTTTCATTACACATAACTAATCTGGATTGATTGGTATACACTAAGTTATTTACTATATTTTAGTAAATAAAATACTGCTAATTGGTAAATAGTAAGAATAAGGTTTAATTGTGAACTCCAAGCAGTATTTATTTGTTGAGTTTATTTGAAGGCATTCATTTTGTAGGACTAAAGATAACCAGAGGCTTATAATTGTGGTAATAAGTTTTTTGGGTTCAAATTATTGGAATATTATTGAGGCCACTGATTCACCCCCTCTTATTTATTCTAACAATTGGTATAAGAGCTTGTGTGCTTAGAAAGGGAGTTTAATAGCTCAAGCAAAAGATCACAAGATGAGCAAATGAGATGTGCCCAAGTTGAACAAGGACAACATTGCATCATGACAAAGAAGGATAAGACTCCACCTATCAGGTATTGCAAATGATGTTGTTCAATACTTTGATATTGAATTTGTCTTACCTATAGGACCTCACACACTTGAGAAATTAAGAAAAAGCACGATCATAATTGCATGATGATAGAACTTGCTTCCTCTCTCTCTGATGCTAAGTTTGAAGATGTCAAAAACTGCACCTCTGCAAAGTAAATGTGAGATAAACTGAAGTCGGTACATGGAGGAGATGCTAATGTACTAAGAGCTAAGGCAGAAAACCTAGAGGTAAATTTGATGACCTAAGAATGAGAGGAGGAGAAAATATCACTCAGTACAACTGCAGAATAAAAGAGGTAGTCCATGCTATCCGAGGAGTTTGAGGCATACTTGAAGAAGAGACAGTGGTAAGTAAAATCCTAAGAACCTTATTGCCTGTATATTCTATTAGAGTATCTTCTATACAAGAAATGAGAGTAGTAGAAAACATTAATGTCACTCTAGATAGTTTGGTTGGTATACTGATTTCATTTGAGATGAATAACTTTGATAATAGTGTCTTTGAAAATAAGTAAGTCAAGTCATAGACACACTATTAGAAATAATAGTCAAAGTGATAGTGATGACCAAGATCTTGATGAGATTGAAGCACTAATGGCTAGAAGATTGCAGAGAGGCAAATGTAGATACAAAGGTAAATTACCACTTGTATGTTTTAATTGTAAAGAGGTTGGAAACTTTGCTGCAAGATGTCCTAACAGAAGAAAAGATGACAAAAGTAATGATAGATCTTATGAAAATAAGTTTGATATAAGTGACAAAAAAGATTACCGAAGCAACTGACAATTTGATAGAAGAGATACCCGAGACTACAAGGACAAAGGGAAGAAAGCTTGTTACCTAGCTGAGAACATAGATGAAGATACTGCCACCGAATCTGATGAAGACATTGAGATGGTATTTGTGGTCATGAAGGATGATTCAGATGAAGAAGAAAGGTATGTAGATACTGCATTCATATCTAAGGTTAGTAAGAATGATGTCCAAATTATAGATAGTGGTTGCACTCACGACATGACCGGTGATAAACAAAAGTTTGAAACTTCTGAGTACTATAATGGTGGATCAGTAAGAATGGGTAATGATGCACCTTGTCCAGTTGAAGGTAAAGGAACTATAATGCTGAATAACCTGATCAAATGTGAAAATGCTTACTGGGTAAAAGGACTTAATTATAATCTATTGAGTGTTTCACAGCTGAATAACACAGGTCACCGAGTAGCTTTTGAGAATAAAAAGGCAAATATCTTTATTGAATCATGAAGGTTGATCGAAACTGGTGAACAGAGAAAAGGTAACCTTTTCTATCTTGATGATATAAAAACTACTTGTTTGATGGCTATAATTGAAGACATATGGCTGTGGCATAAGAGATTATGTCATGTGAATTTTGACAACATGATAAAGATAAGCAATAAAAGGAAAGTAAGAGGCTTACCGAGCATGACAAAGCCCGAGCATACCATGTGTAAGAATTGTCTAAAAGGTAAGATGACAAAGTCTAGTTTCAAGAGCAAAGCCCATACATATAATGCAATTCTAAATTAGTCCATACTGATCTATGTGGACCTATGAGGACAAATAGTTACTATGGAGATAAATATTTCATTCTCTTTGTAGATGATTATTCTATAATGATGACAGTTATGTTTCTAAAAGAAAAATAAGAAGCATTCAAGATGTTTAAATGGTATAAAGCTATGGTAGAAAAACAAAGTGGTAAGGAATTGAAATTCTTAAGATTAGATAGAGGAGGGGAATTTATTTTTGATGAATTCACTAACTATTGCAATGAGCATGGAATTAAAAGACAAGTTTTTACACCAAGAACACCACAACATAATGGGATCGCTGAACGGAGAAACAGATCCATTGTTGATTGTGCTAGAACACTGATGATAGAGAAAAGCATCACTCAAAATTTCTGGAGAGAAGCTTTTAGTACTACTATCTACACATTAAACATAGTACAATTGAAGAAAGACACCAAAAAGACACCCTATGAGCTTTGGTATGGTTACACACCCAATGTAAGTTACTTCAGAATCTTTGGTAGTCAATGTTATATTTTAATAGATGAAAGAAATGGAAAGCTTGACTCCAAAAGTGATGAAGGTATCTTTCTAGGGTATTCCACCAAGAGCAAGGTTGATAAATGTCTTAACAAGTCCTCTAACAAGATCATTGAAAGTGCAAATATCAGAATAAATGAATATGTAGAGAAAAATGATGAGGAAAGAAAAAGAGAACCATAAGACTAGTACAGGTTTGTTTACACTGAAGAACCTAACACTCTACCCGAGAAACAATGTATCACTACTAAGCAAAAAAACATTGCACTCGAGCATCAGGCTGCAATTACCAAAAATCAAGAAAATCCTCAAGATGATGTTCTGAGTGATGGAGATCGGAATGAAGGTCAAGAATGATCAAAATGATGGATAAAGAGTTGAACCAAAAATTTACAAGTATGTCAAAAGAAATCATCCGTAGAATCAGATCATAGGAGACAAGAAGGCTGGAATGAGAGCAAGAAGTAAGTCACTAAACACTAGATGTTTACTTTGTGATTTTGAGCCTAAATTTGTTAATACTGCACTTGAAAATGAAGAATGGGTCAGTGCTATTAATGAAGAGATAGAATAGATTGAGAAGAACAGTACATGGACACTAGTACTGAGACCAGATGACAAGAATGTCATCAGAACCAAATGGATATTCAGAAATAAGTTGAATAAGAATGGAGAAGTCACAAGGAATAAAGCAAGATTAGTATGCAATGGGTATGCACAAGAAGGTAAATATTATGGTGAAACCTTTGCACCCGTTGCTAGACTAGAAGGAGTAAGAAACTTACTTTCTTATGTTGCATTCAAAGGATTCAAGGTATACTAGATTGATGCCAAATCTGCATTCCTAAATGAAATACTGGAAGAAGAGTTATACATTGAACAACCATAAGGGTTTGTTTATCCAGACAAGAGAAACATGGTATATAGACTACATTAAGCCTTGTATGGATTTAAACAATCACCTAGAGCCTGGTATGAAAGAATTCACTCCTATCTCATAAGCATTGAATTTGTAAGAACAAGTGAAAATAGCAATCTGTACTTAAAAGAAGATATCGAAGGTAATATTCTAATTGCTGAAATATTTGTTGATGATATCATATTTGGGGGTAATGATATGTTATGTAAATCCTTTGCTAATGAAATGAGAAAAGAATTTGAGATGTCGATGTTTGGGGAGATCAAATTCTTTCTTGGTCTACAGATTCTTCAACAAGCTGCAAACATATATATCACTTAGTCCAAATACATCAAGGAAGTGCTGAAGATATTCAAAATGGAAGATTCCAAGCCAGTTGGAACACCTATGGCAACCAGATGTAAGGTGACAAAAGAAGACAAATCAAATGAGGTAAATCAGACCTTGAATAGATCAATGATTGGAAAACTAATGTATGTTGTTCATACCAGACCAGATATAGCACATGCAGTTAGAATAGTTGCAAGATTCTCTGCTAATCCCAAAGAATCACACATGACTACTGTCAAGAGAATTATGAGATATATAAAGAACACCGGGGACTATGGCTTATGGTATAAAAGAGAAGGAAAATTTGAGCTTCAAGTCTAAACAAATGTTGATTGGGCTGGAAACTCAGATGACCGAAAGCGCACAACTCGAGGAGCATTCTTCATGGGTGATAGACTTGTCACATGGATCAACAAGAAGCAAGGATGCATGTCATAGTCTACTGTAGAATCAAAATATGTGGCTGCTGCTACAAACTGCTCTAACATTACCTGGATAAAACAGTTACTAGAAGGTATGAATATGAAAATTATTGAACCAGTGATTATCTATTGTGATAATACCAGTGCAATTAACATTTCTAAGAATCTAGTCATGCATGCTAAGACTAAGAATATTTCTATCAAGTATCATTACTTAAGAGAACTAGTGCAAGAAAAAGAGGTGATACTAGAATATGTTCAATCCAAGGAACATTTAGCTGACATATTCACCAAGCCATTTCCTAAAGATACATTTGAGTACCTGAGAAATAGACTAGGGGTCTAACCATTTTCTATTGGTCATTAAGCTGACTAGGAGGCTGCATCAGCACACACATAATCAAAATATCATTCATGTTGATGCAAGCACAAAGATGGACTGAAAAGATACATCAGTACATAGAAAGGTACATATCTACACCAAAAACTAGAGTCATTGTATTGGTGATGGATAGAGAAATTCAAGGAGTATATTATAAAAAGGTGAAAGGATATAACTTTGGCATAATCAAAGTTTACTTTGGCATTGTTGTTAAAGGGAGAGAAGTTCCTGAGAAGTTCCTAAGGATTCTAAGGGAGAGATTATAATTATCCAAAGGGAGAGAATATCTAGAATATCCAAAGGGAGAGATTACATATGAAATATCCATCATGACTATCACAAGGGAGAGAAGATATCAAATGTAACCTGTAAGGGAGAAATATATCAAAAGGGAAAGATGACTTATTGCTTTGAAAGGAAAAAGAGATGATAAAGGAGAGGAAAATTCAAAGGGAGAGACAACATCAGAAAAAGAATTAGAAGCTGCTACATCTATCCAATGAAGGGATTGAAGATTGAAGAAGGCACTCTACACGAAACAAATCTAAGCTATATGAGCTTACCTAGAGCCATACATTTGTATTGGTTATAGAATAATAAGATTGGTAGATTGATGAACTACAACTGTTATATTTCATGTTGTATTAGAAATAACATAATGTGATAATGTAGTGTGTTTCCATCAATGCCAAAGGGAGAGATTGATGAACTATAACTGATTGAATGTTTGAAGATGTTAAGTTTATGATCACCAAGCTACCGAAAGTTAATGCAAGACATTAAATCAATTAATGGATTGTATTGACATTGATGTCAACTTGACATAATCTGATTAGTTATATACAAAGTGTCAAATACTTCAGAGAATCAGAATAATAAAGGTTATGCTTTCAGTAATGCATAAAATATCAGCATTCACTAAGTGACTACAAACACCGACAGATAGTGCACCCCGACGGACAGAGAAACCCGAAAGGAAAGTCACAATGATGCCTGAGAAAGAAACCCGACAAGCATTACCGACGAGAAAAATTACAGGCATTATCAATGAGAAGAACTTCATAGTGATGCCCAACAGAAAGACAACCGTGACGGACAGACAACCCCGACGGATATGCCCGAGGAGAATTGAAGTGTTGACTGAAGCTAACTAAGAGTTAAAACACCAAAAGGAACTAAAGTTCAGAAATGAAAAAAGACTTAGCTGGAAAGAGCTAAAGAAGGAGTTAACTGGTTGTTAATATTTTTTTCATCGACAAGTTAAAGCCAGAGATAAGAGAAAGATTTAAAGTTGTTTTATTCCAGTTGTCAAAGAGAAATCTACGAAATAAAATTAAAGTAAAGCTTTAAAGAAAGATTGGCTAAAATTGTGGATCAAGCTGAGGAGAGAGCTAAAATTGTGGATCAAGCTAAGGAAAGAGCTAAATATTTCTGCAGACACGGAGCAACAAAGAAGCACATCATCACTGAGCAGAAAGAAGTGGAGCAAAGGCATTGAAAAGATACATTGATCAGAAAGGTATTATGAGCTTACAATAGATTTGAAAATCTACAAGTCTAAGTTGTATGTATGAACAAATCATTTACTGTTCTAGTTTAACCATTGGATCAGAATTCTCTTAACCGAGCAAGACTTAACAATACTTTCTATATTGAGATACATCCCAAGGAGTATCAAAAAAGTTTGATCATGAAGATAGCATGGATGCCAGATACCATTTGACAAACTACACTAGGTTTGGTCATAAAAGGTAGCATAGAGATACCCGATATCAAGTGACAAACTATTCTATTGAAATCCTCTAACAAGGTCACACCTAACAGTGTGTTTGTAACCTTCAACAGGGTTGGCTCTTCACTGAGCTCACTTTAGAAGAGTGAAAATTTTGTGTTATCGGTCCCAAGTAGTTTTTCCCCTAACAAGGTTTCCACGTTAAAAATTCATGTGTCAATGTGTTTATGAGTCATTACTTTAGTGTTTTTCATTACACATAACTAATCTAGATTGATTGGTATACACTAATTTATTTACTGTATTTCGGTAAATAAAATACTGCTAATTGGTAAACAGTAAGAATAAGGTTTAACAGTGAACTCCGGGCAGTAGTTATTTGTTGAGTTTATTTGAAGGCATTCATCTTGTAGTACTGAAGATAACTAGAGGCTTATAATTGTGGTAATAAGCCTTTTGAGTTCATATTATTGGAATATTATTGAGGCCACTGATTCACCCCCCCTCTCAATTATTCTAACAATAATATTGGTCATTTTGCATCTAGATGTCCTACAAGGATTCCTAAGTATAAGCCTAAGTTTCATAGGCCTGATTACTCAGAAGATTAGGAATGCTACTATGCTAGTGAAGGTGTTTCTGATGATTATTGTAGACATCTAAAATTGTCGTTTCACACTCATAGTAATTTAATTAACATTCCCTTAGCATCATAGTTAATTCTAGCTAATTAACTATTTTTGTTATATTCATCTATTGATTTAATTAAATTACTTTAGTATTCTATGGTATCTAAAGGTAATTTAAATACCCTTCCCTAATATATTAAATTTAAATTTAATATATGTTTCTCCACAAAATCCCCCTTTTAAATAAATTCTAATTTATTTATTTTTCTCCACACCCTAATATTCTTCTAAGCTATAATTAAATTTAAATCTAATTTGAAATTAATCCTAATCCAATCTAGAACGCTACCCTAAGCCTACTCTACTCCTACTCTACACCCATCACCTCACTCTCTAAACCTAATTTCCCATTAAAAAACCCACTAATCCCACTTAATTAGGCTAAAAAGGTGATTCCTAACCTTTTTAGTGATAATGAGTTGCTCACAAATGTGTGAGAAACTCATACCAAGGAAGCCACCCAACTTCCTTAAATTTTCTTACACCTTTGTCCCCACACTTCTTTCTCCAAGGTTGCTCACACATGTGTGAGAAACCTTGAGCCTCTCAAAACTTAAAGGCTTGGATTGAATTTTTGCATGGCATGTCCTTTTGCCCTTGTGTCCTCCATGTGGCATCTATGTGGATGCCACATGTGCTCCACCTCACCCAAGCACTTTCCTTCCCTCTAAAAATCTATAAATAGGAGTCTTGCCAAGAGAAAATCATCCATTATTTTTATGCATTTGTTATCATGCTAACATAGCTCTAGAATTTGCATTGTATTTTCATGTTCTTATTTCATTTCAATCTTAAGCACTTAGATATTACATGTTAGGAATCAATGGAAAATAAATCTTAATCTTGCTTGATCTTTCATACCATCTTAGCTTAGTATTTGCATTTGTATCTCTTTGTGGAAGCTTGGGGCAAATTTCTTCATACTTTGTTCTTGAGTTCTTCATTTCATTTCAAATAGATTGCATCTTAAATAATCATACATATCAAGTGGGATTCATATTTTTGTGTTGGGAGAGCACACCCACAATCCATTTTATGAGCAAATCTAATAATTCTTTAATAGGGTGCAACTTATTGTAGCTCAATCCGATGTAATTTGGATTTCTTTGTTTGTTTGTTTCTTATTACATGATTTAAATCTCCATATGTGCTAACCCGCTAATGTTTTAATGTTTGATCTTGATCCCAATAGGTTGAAGATTTCCTCATACACAATGATGAAATTATATTTATTGCTATTAAAGATGATGAGCCTGTTCATGAAGAAAAATCCCTAGTATCACATGTTGAAAAGAAATCAAAATGGAACATTGATAATGGATGTTCACATCGTATGACTGGTGATAAAGATATTTTTTTAATTGAGTAAATATGATTGTGGTGTAGTCAGATTTGGAGATAAAACCCCTAAGTTGATCATTGGACTAGGTTCAATATCTCTTAATGGGAACACTAGCACTGATGATGTCTTACTTGTTGATGGACTTAAGCACAATTTCTTGAGTATTGGACAACTTGTAGACAAGGGATATCACTTACAGTTCATGAATGGAAAATGTATTATTAGAGGTTAGTCTAGAAACTTGATCACATCAGGTACTAAATCAAGAGGTAATATGTTTGAGCTGAATAATACCGAGGCAACCCATTTTTTTGCGAAGGAAGATAACAATTGGTTATGGAATAAAAGGTTTTGTCACATAAATTTTGATAATATTGTAAAGGCCAGTAACATTAATGCAGACAAAGATTTGCCAAAAATTTTGAAGCCTACTGACACTATGTGTAGAGAGTGTGTGATGGGAAAACACACTAAGAGCATCTTTAAGAGAAAATCATTTAGAACGAGAGAGAAGTTGGATATGGTACATGCATATCTCTGTGTTCCTATAAGAACAAGATCTTAATACAGTGAAATGTACTTTATACTCTTTGTTGATGACTATTATAGGATGATGTGGGTTGCATTTCTTAAAGAGAAATATGAAGCATTTGATAAGTTTAATATTTTCAAAGATAAATTTGAGAATGAATCTGGTTTGAAGATAAAATGTTTAAGTTTAGATAGAGGTGGATAATTTACATTTGATATGTTCAATGATTACTACGAAGAGCGTGGGATATACAGACAGACATCTGCTCCTAGAACACCACAATAGAATGAGATTACAAAGTGAAGCAACAAGACTATATTAGATGCTTCTAGGACTATGATTCTTGAAGGAAATGTTCCACATATGCATTGGCAAGAGGCAGTCAGTACTATATCTACACTTTGAATTGAGTACAAATTAGAGAACGTATAAATAAGACACCTTATGAACTTTGGTTTAATAATACTCCCATTGTGAAATATTTCAAAATATTTGGTAGCAGGTGTTACATCGAAAGGGATGATGAGATAGGAAAGTTTGATGCTATAAGTGATGAAGGAATTTTCCTTGGATATTTACAAAATGTAAAGATTATAGATGTTTCAATTTAAGACTAAGGAAAATAGTTGAAAGTGAAAATGTGAAGATTAATGAAAGGTTTCAAATTCAAGATAGAATGTATGAGTGTGATCAAAATTCAAAAAATAGGGAGATTATTGCTAGACAAGAAGAAAATCAAAATTATGAGATTTACAATGAAATTGAGGTATGCTTGAGTGAATCCACTAAGACTCTGAAGTATGTTAAGAGAAATCATCCAGAAGATCAGATTATTGGTAATGCTAATAAGAGCATGATGACAAGATCAAATCTTAGGAACAAACTTTGTTTGATTTCACAAGTAGAACCTAAGCCTAATGATGAAGCATGAAAAGGAAAATCTTAAATTAAGGCAATGCAAGAAGAATTGGATCAAATAGAGAAAAAAAACACTTGGGGATTAGCTCCTAGACCTAAGGGTAAGAATTTTATTGATACTAAATGGGTTTTCATAAACAAAATGAATGAAGAAGGCATGGTTGTAAGGAATAAGGCTAGATTGGTTTGTAAAGGCTATTCACAACATGAAGGAATAGATTTTGAAGAAACATTTTCCGTTGTTTCTAGATTAGAAGAAGTGAGATTGTTCCTTGCTTATGCAGCACATAAATACTTTAAAGTATATCAGATGGATGTGAAGTCTGCATTTCTAAATGGTGACCTAGAAGAAGAAGTCTACATTGAGCAACCTGATGGTTTTTATTTAATAGATGACAAATTTATGGTTTGCAGATTGAAGAAGACATTGTATGTTCTGAAACAAGCTCCTAGATCTTGGTATGCTCAGTTAGACAAAAATTTATTACTTCTTGGTTTCATTAAAGGTAGTGCAAATAGTAATTTGTACTTAAAAACTAGCATAGATGGAATCTTGATTATTGAGGTATTTGTGGATGACATTATTTTTGGAGGCAATGATGAAATGCGCAAGAAATTTTTTGAAGAAATGAAAAGTGAATTTGAAATGTATATGATTTGTGACATGAAGTTCTTCCTTGGTTTGTAAATTAATCAAAATAAACATGGCATTTTTATTGCTCAAACCAAGTATATTTAGGAGTTACTAAAGAAGTTTGGGATGGAAGATTGTAAACCTATTGGAACACCCATGGTTACTCGGCAAGCTTACTACTATTGATGAATCCCAAAGCATCATTCAAGTAGAATATAGGTCCATGATTAGAGGTTTGCAGTACTTAACTCACACTAGACCAGACATAGCTAGTATTGTTGGAATTATTGCAAGGTTTCAAGATGATCCTAAGGAGACTCACCTTGTTGTAGTTAATATGATATTCAAATATCTGAAAGGAGCATTGGAATATGGATTATGGTATGAAAAATCTGATGATTTTATTCCTTGGTTTGTAAATTAATCAAAATGAACATGGCATTTTTATTGCTCAAACCAATTATATTTAGGAGTTAATAAAGAAGTTTGGGATGGAAGATTGTAAACCTGTTGGAACACCCATGGTTACTCAACAAGCTTACTACTATTGATGAATCCCAAAGCATCATTCAGGTAGAATATATGTCCCTGATTAGAGGTTTGCAGTACTTAACTCACACTAGACTAGACATAGCTAGTATTGTTGGAATTATTGCAAGGTTTCAAGCTGATCCTAAGGAGACTCACCTTGCTATAGTTAATATGATATTCAAATATCTGAAAGGAGCATTGGAATATGGATTATGGTATCAAAAATCTAATGATTTTACACTGCATGCTTATACTGATGCAGATTGGGTAGGTAGTGTTGATGATAGGAAGAGGTTGTGGTGGTGCATTTTTCCTTGGAAAAAGGTTGGTTTCATGGTTAAGTAAGAAGAAAGGCTATATAGATCAATCTACTAATGAATCATAATATGTAGCTGTTTCTATAAATTGCACACAAGATGTTTGGATGAAATAGATTCTTAAGAACATTGGGATAACCTTTGGAGAGCCAGTGGTTATACATTATGACAATACAAGCACAATAAACATGTCAAAGAATCATGTTATGCATTCAAAGACTAAAGATATTTCAATCAAGTATCACTTTTTGAGAGACAAGGTTGTATAAAAGGAAGTTAGATTGAAGTACATCAGTACAAAGGAGAAAATAACAGATATATTCACTAATCCTTTGACAAAAGATGCCTTTGATTATGTTAGAGATATGCTTGGGGTGAGAACCCCTCCTCGTGAGAACTAAATGATGCAGGAATGCATCAGTCTAGTAGCTATCAGAGCTATACTATTCACTGGACATAATGCTTGGGTCTACTCCTTAGGGGGAGTGATTGCAGAAGCACACCATAACATATTTGGGTGATCAAGCACCTAGTTTGTTGCAAGCATGAAGATTTTAAAGAGCTACACCTTGTAGTGAAGGAATGTACAAAGAAGGAAACAAGCTATGATACCCTTTTTCATTGATGTCAAAGGGGGAGAGATATAAGTGAAAAATCCCTACTATTTTAGGGGGAGCTATGAAGAGGATATTGAGAAGATTGTATTAAAGAAGCTACTAATGGGTTGATGGATTTTCACATGTTTTTCCATCAATGCCAAAGGGGGAGATTGTTGGAATTGTTTCTATTTCAGGTGTTGATATTCATTTTTTTTCATTGATGTCAACATATGATTCAGTTGGTTTCATCAGGAGTCTCAGATAGACTGGTTATAACTTGAACAGACAGGTCTAACATGGATGTACATACAGTGTATGATGTTTCAAACTAAGCGAGCATGGATTTGAGTAGAAGGAAGTATGTATACCTTATTTCTAAGGTTGTTGGATTGTGTGTAGTTATTTGCATGAGTTATAGATGTTTTGGTGACGACTGGCTTTAGAAAAATGATAGAGGATTATGACAGCGCTAGTACCTTTTTTTTTGGGATAACTTGGATGCGAGCATGTGTTATGTTGTGTGAGCTTGAGGCATGGTAGAAGACATGTTGGAGAATGTTATTTTTGATTCTTGGGTTGTTGGGTTCTTGGTGACGTTAGTTGTGACATGTGATCTTGCAAAGACCTATTTATGGATGACTACAATGGTGTAACTTGTTTAGAGGATGACAAGCTTGGATTATGGATCTTGGCACGTGCTTGATAATTTATAATTAATGTTTAATTGTTTAAGGTATCATGTGTATCTTAGAAAGGGTCCATGTATTTATTTGTGCATTTGGAAAGTCTTAACAAGAAGACCTAATTGCTTGTTGTAACTTGTATAAAGGAAATTCATTTCTTGTTATTGTGACATGGAAGTGGAATGCAAAGATGTGGATGTGAATTCTAATGATATAAAGCAATGATTTTAGTTGTAATTCACTTCATTGGAACTGTATAAACAAATCAATTTGTTTTCATTCATTTCATTGTTATAAGTATATCTCTATACTTTCTTTTTGGACAGTGGATCTAGAAGGTGGGTTTAACCTTCACATTTGAGCAGTGAGCCTCATTGTATTACCCCTAGCATGGTTCATCCTTTAGCAGGGATTTGTACTAAATGTAGTACTCTGCTCCTAATAGGGATATATCTCCTAACAGGGACATTATACTCTTAGTACATTATTTGTGGGTGCTAATTCCAACGGGGTTTTTCCCTTAACATGGTTTTCCTCGACAATAAATGCTTGTGTTATGATTTGTATTAAGTAATTGGTGTTTAAGTTTAAATTTTATTAATTAGGCACATAACTGATTCACCCCCCTCAGTTGTGCTAACACTTCCAACCATGCAAAAATTGATAATGACATATCAATACCCTATTCTTGCAACCTCTTGTTCAATCTTCTTTGTTCAAGTGGAATTTCTGCCCAACATGAATTATGAGTAGATGCATCTTCATTATGTGAACCTTTCTCATTCTCAAAAGAGTCACCAAAATTACCTTGTGAAGATGAAAAAAATTCCTATCTTGTTGATCCTTCATGGAAATAGAACTTTGAGGTAGAAATTTATATGCATCATTCTATTTGATTTGGCCGTCATTTCTTTATACTTCATGACTATTTTTTTGTAGAAAAATCACTTGATAACTTGAGTTTTTTATTGTGATCAGCTTTTAGATCCGTTTCATGTTCATTTTTTTACAAACTATCATACTAATATGATTGACCAACAATCTTTCCACTTGAAACATCATCAAAATTTGATGGATTGAGCATTAAATTATAACAAGATTATGAAAATACAGTCAAAGGAACATCATTAGAAGGTAAAATACTTATATCCTTGGTTTTAACATGTGCACTTTGACTACAATTTTGACCTTCAAAGTGTATGATATGGTTTTTTCTATTAGTTGCTTGCATAATTTGGATACTAGACATGTTATAATTGACCAAATAAGATGATTGTAACTGATTTGATGCATTGACTGGATTGACATAGGGTTCTAATAGTTGGCAACATTAAATCAATTTCATAGTAAAACTCTCATCTTGATTATTTGTACCATTTGCAATGTCACATCCACTTTGTGAAAAAGTGCCTTTTTGAATGCACATCATGCAAGGTAGTAATCTCACAAAAATATCTAATTGTGATTGCAAATGATACATTCAAGCACCATAAATAATGTTATTTTAATGTTAAATCATGCACCATCCTATTTTAATCTTGAAACCTTTGATACATGAGAAGAAACCTATGATTAAATTGGAAAATTGACTCTTGAGGTGTCCTTCTCATAGTACAAAAATAAAAAAAATGTATCTTGTGCACCCACATTAAGATCAAACTAAATTAAGAATAAATTTTGTAATTCAACACATGAGAAAATATAATTGGATGATAGAATCACATACAATTGAAGTGCTACACCTTTAAATATTCTAAAAAATAAATTGCAAACAACATCTTGATGTTCAATGTTAAGAAAACCATTAGATCATTGCCAATCCCTACATGGTTTGTAGCATTTTGTCCACTATTGGGGAAGAATAAAGGAAGCCTATTATGTGTATGTAGAGGAATATCATGGAGACCTCCTAGTATACACAAAGGACTACCCAATGAAGGTAGACCTCACCAATATCTAACCCATTCAAGTGTGCATGTAATTATGAAAAACATTTGTTCAACCCTCCTTCTTGTGCCTCTTCTATTGAGGGGTGTTTTGACACACTCGTCAACATGTAGGTAGAACACCAAATGTAACACCTCTCCTTAAAAAGATGAGATTCAAGAGGTTGATAACCCAAAGGTCCCTTTATGTTAGGTCACGACAATGATGGACAATTCAGTGTCATATGTAGTTGTACCTATATAAGGGTTTTTTGGTAATCAAGTATACAAGTGGTTAAATGTACAAGGAGACCAAAAATTAAGATAATGATGTATGAGTAGGCTGCTCCAATAACTTGCTACACAATATTGGGCACTTTTAGCACTATATGAGAAATAATAAAACTTGCAAATATGAAACACCATATTTATAACAAGTTGTTGAAAATCCACTCCTAAACTAGTCAAATCTAAAATAAAAGGAAAAAATATTGGGGTGGTTGACAAGAGATTTCAAAGAAATTAAATAACAAACAACACCTAAGGAAATCAACCATTCAAATTATTAAACTTGTATAAAAGAAGACTAAATTTGACATTTTAACCATAAAACTATAAATTAGAAACTCACAATTCATAAAATCACAATGCTATCTTCAAAGGGATCAACAATGAATGATTTTTCAAAATTCATCAAATCGCAAAACCATACCACCCATGCATATATGTAAGACAAATTTATCCTTAAAGGCACAAATGAAAATGATTAAACCAAGTAATCCATCACAACAAACTAGCATTCAAAAGCTAATACAAACTAATTCAATGGCTAAGTAAAACACCATGAACACACATAAGGCTCTGGAGTTTGAAATTTTTATTCAAATTTGAAAATTCAATAGCTAAGCACACTGAGAATGGAACACCATATGTTTTTAGAATTTGAAATGAATATTTTTCAACCCTCATTCCATTATAAACCTAGGTTTAAATAGAGTTTTATAATTATAAATCTACAAACTTGTAACCAGGGTTTATGGACATATTTTAGGGTTGAAATAAAATAAAAACAACAATTTAACTACCTAAAACTACTCCTAAACTATTACACAATGGATATAAATTTTTTTTATTGAGTTTAAAACTCAAAAGGGCTTGCATTAATGTATAATTGTTCCCTAAAATCATGGGATGAATCTCTAGTTCGAGCAATTGGAATTGAACTTGTCCAGTCTTGTGTTTTTCTTGAGTTTTATTATTAGCAAAATGAAGCTTCATGTCTACACGACCCTTAAGAAGACCACTTTTCTTGCATTTTCTTGAGATTTACTATCAAAAAACTGAAGCTTCATGTCTACACAACCCTTAAGAAGACTCAAAGACATGTTTGTAGGAATCTAGGAAGAGATCCAAAGCTGCGAATTGCAATCAAACACCGAAAATGAGCTTTCTCTTTTCGTGCATTTTTCATTTGTCAAAAAATGAAAAACCATAAAAAATGATCCCAAAATTCATCTCCATAGATTCAAATATGTACTACAAGTTTTGGGAAGGGATTTATGAAGGCTTTGACAGCCTCATAGATTTTTTTGATGTCTGGGATCTTCATATCTCCTTTTGCACAATAGGAAGGAGTCGGTAAAACATTCAAGAGTTTTATTGAGCTAATTAACTAAGAGTAGGAAATAAACTATTTAAGTACAAAAAGTAAAATAAATAAATGCACCATTAACATCACATTATTAAAAAGAGCTTATAGTTTATCCCTAAATATCTAACTGAGTGTATAAATTATCAAGTTTAAATCCCCTTTTGTGATCAATCATTTTTGGGGGTTCGAGGATGCCAACATCCCCAAAATACCTTTTTAGAAGTCAAAGAGAGGGATTTGAATTTTTTTATTTTTATTTTTTATGTTAGGGGTTGTGGATGTTATCATCCCCAAAAATTTTTGAGGTTAAAGGGTGTGGCACCCCCATAAATTTTCAAAGATGGGGGGTGTTGCATCCCAAATTTTTTTGGGGATTGAGGGTGTGGCATCCCTGAAACTTTTTGAACATGGGGGGTGTTGCATCCCTGTAACTTTTCAAAGGTTGGGGATGTCGCATCCCTAAAAAATTTCAAATTTTAAGAGTGTTGCACCCTTGAAATTTTTCAAAGGTCAGGTGTATGACATTCCTAAAATGGTTTGAAGGTTGGGGTGTGACATCCCAGAAAATTTTCAAAGGTCAAGGGTGTTGTATCCCCAAAATTTTTTGAACCACTTATCACCAAAAAATGAAGTGTTTTGAGGATCAATTATTGAGGCTCCTTGACACATAGAGTAAAAGGACTCAATAATTAGGTTTTCTAAGACTTTTTATTCATGGCTTTGATGCTCAAATGGTTTTCAAATCTGATTTTCAATCTTTTCTTTATGGTACTAAGGGGACTAGGTCATCTAGAAATGCCTTTAATAAGGCAAACCTATCTTGTTCATTACATGATTTTTTACTTATTGAGAACTAAAGATACTAACCCTAAAATAAACACAAAACAAAGAAACCTTAACCAAGAACAAGAAGGAAAAAAAACAAAAAAAGAATCCTTGAACATACAAAATAAATAAAACAAAAGGAAAAACAAGGAACAAAAAGAAGCAAAAGAAAAGAAAAAAGGGGGGGCTGGTGGTCCCAACTTGGTCAATTGATCAAGAGGGGTGTGAGTTGTGAGCCACAATAGTTACAATTATTAAGGTTTATGGATTATAAGGGGCACCCCATGTCCTTCAAAGGTCAGTGTTTGATAGGATTTTTTTCGTAGAGATTGTTTGGTAGTTGAACAAGTTCAATAAGACTCATTTTAGAAATAATAAGAAAATATCCTTTCTCATTGACACTCTTATGTTTTCTAATTTCCATGTTACTGCAAAGGAGGGTTTTGAATTTTTAGATATATGATTGCATTATTACATATTGGGGGTAGATAAATGGAGATATGACCAAGAGAGGTTCGTCCCTTATTCAAGATTTTATAAAACAATTGTCTACTTAGGGTCATGTTTTCCACCCAATTGAGTACCTAATAAGGAATTGTGCCTCTAAGGCCAAAATGATGAGGAAAATATTTGGGGAAGAATTAAAATAGAAATACAAAAAGGAATGAGGGCTAATCCCTCTTATTATGGATCTTGTTTGGTAATTATTGATTTATTCCAAAGGATCAAGGTGATGATACAAAATGAGTCAAAATTGTTGACAAATGTGCCAAATGTTCCATTAGAAATTTCAACACAATCATCATCATCAACCTTCCACTTCAATAAAAATTTCAAGGAATGAGAGCCCAAGGTGTGTAACACCAATAAGGTATATTTTACCTCTCCCCTTACCATCCCCAAGTTTCTCTGTAGATGAGGAGGATCTAATAAATAATGATGAGATCATGGAGATCATTAATCATCATCTAAAGAATGAATTAGAAAAGTATCCTCCAAATTTTCCAAGGATAATTTTTGAGACATCAAATTAATTCTTAGATAATGTCAAAGTATTGGCTAGTGATAGATTCCTAACTAAAGAAAAAAATTGTACAAAAGAGATAATTCGACGAATTTGTCCTAAAGGTCAAAGGGGAAGAAATCCAAAACAAAGTTGTTATGTTGAGCCTAGAAAACAAAGAGAAAGCAAAAATAGAATTTTAGGAGGAATTGAGGAAAGAAATGGAGAATATGACTCCATAAAAACTTAGGAGATTGTCAACTAAATGGTTTCTTGATCTTGGTTGAATGGAATATTTCCTCAATAATTGCATTTAATACCATCAAGAAACATGCGTTGACATGTTAAATGAAGAGCAAGTAAATGAATTTTACTTTGGATGTAGATTTAATCCAGACTCAAATTCTCTAAAATGGTTACTCAAGAGCCCAACTAATTTAAAGGTGGAATTATTGTATAGAGATTAGAGGATATATACCTGGATATGAATTCTAGATTGTTCACACAAGCTATATACTTGGCTATGAACTCTAGAATGTTCACACAAGCTATGAATTCTAGAATGTTCACACAAGCAGCTACAAATAAGATGACTCTTGAGATGCATAAGACATATAGGGAAAATCTATCATTACCATAAAGGTTATATATAGAAACAAGTTCCCTCCTTCCAATAACACTCCCCTTACCTTCAAGAGAGGAAATAAAATTGAGATGAGAATTGGAGACAACAAGAATAAGGTAGATGAAATCACACAAGAATTGAAGCAAGTAAAATTTAGTTTTGTCACAAGTATATTAAATAAGAAATTGGAGAAAATAATTATGCCTGTTGACACAACATGAGAAAATAAAAATAGGAGGATTCTATTAATTCACTGAGGGATGAATTTACAAAAAATAGGAGGATTCAGATCAAGACGAAGAGTTGGGAAAGACACATGGCTCCAAAAATAAAAGTTTTTAGTATTATTTTGAAGCATACATAACTTGATGGAAATTATTTAATTCATTTGTCAATATTATGTGGGGCTTATAAGGAAATGACGAGTCTGATAAGATCCCACAAGAGATTTCATGATTTCATTATTAGAGAAATGAATAATTTGGGAAACACGATGGAACAATGGAAGAGTAGGTAGAGAAAAGGAAAGAGTTATCATAGATAACCAATCCCATAATCCTTCAAATTAACGAAGATGAACACAAGGTAATTGATAATTTGAGAAATACCATTGATGAGCTATCACAAATTGAGTTTGGGATGATAATATTGAATGCCTCAATTGGCCAAATTACTATAGTGGAATATGCTTGAATGAAGAGGAATGCTATTTCAATTTGCATGTCAACTCAACCAACTACAAAGTCACTGCACTTGCCACCTTAGCTGACTATTAGCTCCTTTCATATTTTTGATCAAGTGAGCTTGGAATCTCATAATGCATTATCATTACTCAATCACACACTCCACCCATTCAATTGCAATAAGTTAGACATCAACCAAAACTAGTTTTGGAAAGGTGGATAATATTCCTTAAATTTCAGCTTCCTATCAATAGCTTCAACAACTTCAACATTCTATATGTCATTGGGAAAGCTTCTTTTTTCTTCTTCTATCTCAAATATGTCTTTGGCATATTCCTTGATTGCCAAATGTAAACCTGAAACATGTATATGTCTCAAAGATTGTGTTGATAGGGTTTTGCTGACCGGGTCCGCCAACAGTCATTAGTTGTCACTAGGTTCCGGGGATACTAACCAACTCCACCTGCAAAGGTTGTCCGAGAAAATTAAATTCCTCAGGCCTTCAAGCACCTGGGTGTCGGGTCATGACGATGCGGGGATCGGTTGGGAGAAGTGACTATTTTGAGGGGGATAGCTGGTTTCTTCAACTCATTCTCTCCGGAGATTCAGTAAGGTAAGGTTTCCCCTAGCATTCTACACTTAGCAAATAAAATGAAAAAGATCCTGTAGGGTTAGAAATACTTCATCTAACTATAGTCATGTTTGAACATTCAGAACATCAATAATACTCTGACATACTACACTAAATACCGAAGAAATAAATAACCATCAGTTAGAACTTCATCAGTAGTGAGGGAAAAGAGGTCATAATCTATTTTAACATGTTAGAGTAGAAGACATAAAGAACATAAAGCATGAAATACCATGAACTCAGAAGTAGGAATGCCAAAAACATCATTGCAGAGAATTATTCCTTCTTTATTAATGTCTCTTCCAGAAAGCACTAGTGCATGATACAATGGTGGCTCCAGGAGAGCATCTAACTATTGAAAACAGAACAATGGAGCATTGAGCTCCGCAACTAAAATGAGAAATCACTTTGCTATAACTGTGGACAACAAAATCATCAATTTCGCCGACCCTTGGAAATGGGCTGGTCTGGCTATTTATACAACTCCCTTCCAACCCTAACCCTATTTTACATCATGTTTCAATAAAATACAATATCTAGGGGCCGGTACTACCTGCACCACCCTACAAAAGACCTTGAGATGGAATAGGCCTGTCATGTCAGAAGAATGAGACAAGAATATATAGCGGAAGAATTGGCCTCGAGAAGAGAGCCAGGAAGGAGAAGGAAGAAAGCAGGTCCCCAGGGGATTGAGGCTACATGCCTCATAAATGGGAAATGTGGCACCCTGTCTCTAATGTGCCAGGTGTACTCTTGAGCGGCGCCTCGAGAAGACCATTCTATCAGAAAACCAACTGTTAAGTCGACGCCTCCTTGATGTAGCCAACCACCTTCTGACAGCCTTTATTAACCGCTTCTAAAAGTGACCAGTCAGCCTCGGGGACTGGGACATGGATCACTTGAAAGAATACAAAATTTTGGACCCGGGACTCTGGGATCCAAGAACTTACATCCCCAAAAGAATAAAGGATACCCAATGTTTGAGTTTTCCCCGGCCCCCCGGAGAAAGCTCAAGGTTGCTTATTATCATTGAAAGCCTGGAGGAGGCGGGAAATGCCATCTTCATCTATATCTTTTAGGCTGGCCCTTTGGTACTTGGCCACTTCAATTTGTTCCCCCAGGTCTAGAACATTCACTTTAAACTCATCAGCCATTCTTCCCGCGTCATGACCACTAAGTATCATGCGAGTTAACTTTGCCATCTGGGCCCCATCTATCCCCTCCGGGGATTGATACCGAGACTTCATTATTTCATCAAAACTCCCCAAAACTGAATCTTTGGGGGTACATGTATCTGTGCTAAGGGGATCAGCCCCGGAAGTCTTTATTACAAAAGACTTATACAAATTGAAATAATATTTCACGGTGTTAACCTTATCTTGCAGAGACCCTACCAGTTGCTTGATCACCTCCAATGTGAGGTCAAGTCTGGAGTGCTGGGTTCTCACAAAATCAAATGATTCATCCCCTAGAATTCCACATTCAGAAATCATATCTTCTCCCAGGGTAAGGAGTTCTTCTAGCTCCACCTTCCATGCCTGATAATTCTCGGCATCACCCTCCCACAGTTCAATAAGAATCTCTGCCTGGTGTATAACCTGCCGGGCTGTATATAAATTTGGGAGGGTGGATACCAGGAAACGCCGGGTGTTTCCTATCTGAAGGGTGACCCACTCGTCCACTGCCTGGGATTTCTTCTTCATTACTCGCAGGGAATCTATGTCACTCTGAGGTAGATCCTTAGAGGTGAAGGCCTCCGAAGGAGTGACATTGATGGGTCTAGCCAGCTCGGTGAGCAACCCCATAAGGTTTGCATTCTTTTCCTTTTCTTCCTTGAGCCTCTGGGATTCCTTCTCATAACGGGCCTCTACTGCCCTAGCTGCCTCCTTCAGCAAGTCCACCTTGCCCTGCTTTCCTCTTTTACCCAGCGGTACCTCTGCAATGTTATAATCTCTGGGGTCTGCGGTTGCTTCATCGGCGCCTGGGGGAGGTGTTGCCACAACGACAACTGTTTCTTCACCCGGCCTAGTTCGAAGAGTGTGAACTATCCAGACTTTCTTGGCCTTTGGCAGGGCTTGGACTTGGGCCATCATTTCAGCCAGGGAGAGAGGAGTCATGAGAGTGGATGAAGCTTTTCTTTTCCTGCTCTCTATCAGCCACTGAGGCGGTAGGGGTGGCCTTCCTGCCAGAATTTTTTCCCTTGATTCTTCCCCGGCGTCTTGTGGCTATTGTTCCTCAGTGACGTGGACCTCATCCATCCCTCTTCCCGCATCTACTTCTTCTGCAGCAATGTTTTCTTCATCAACCTCCATCTCCTCAGCCTTGTCCTCTATATCTATTTCTTTGTCTAGACTTTGGTAGGCTTCCTCAGGGATTTCTTGTTCCTGCTGCTCTTCCTGTTGTTCTTCTTGTTGTTCTTCTTCTACTGTCGGGGCCTCTTCCTCTATTGGCACCTCTTTAGGTAGTAGGGGAGGTGTTGGGCTGAGATTTAGAGATTGGGTCGTGGTAATCACCTTCCCAAAGGTTGATCCCGGGAGTGGCCCTTGGAACATGGCGGCTGGGGTTACGGTTATTCCCGAAGGTCCGGTTTCCCCAGTAGATGCCATTTGTTCACCTTGATTTTGTTGGTCCACTCCTGGACCTTGCATTGCTTGAGCCCCAGAGGAAATCTCCGGCCATGGCTCTTTTTCTTCTACCTGCTTTTCTTGTTCCTGTGCAGGTTCTTGTTCAGCAGCTTCTTGCTCTGCAGCCTCTTGTTCTGCCCCCGGGACCTCTGTCTCCGTTTGTCTATTGTCCCCCTGTAAGTTTATGAACTCATCAGCTAAAAATACATCATAAAATTCCTCTTGCGGAGGGGGACTGGCCGGGACTTCTGCAGGCTCTGTTTCCTTCTCTGGCTCCGGGGAACTGGAAGAGAGGATTTCCACTTGTTGGGCTTGGGACGTTCCCAACCCTGGCTCTACCTTAGGATTTTTGTGGAGCCTTTTCTTTCTCTGGGTTACCAAGGGTGGCCCCACATCTCTTATTGCTGCCGCCTCCATGGGATCCACCCCCGTTGCCTTCACCATTAAGGCTTCCAGCGACGGGGAGGAAGAGGGACGAAGTGGCCCGGCCATGAGCGGTGGAGTGGCCAGTCGTGTTATTCGTTGCTCCCTCATCTGCTGGGAGGCTACCACTGATTGTTTTATCTACTCTTTGATGGGGACTTCTTGTGCAGAAGGGTTTGTGTCTATTCTTTTTCCTTTTTCCACTCCCTGAGAAGAAGTCCCGGCCCCCGGAGTCAACTTTGCTGTTAGCTGTGGAGTTAATATTGGTGTCAGCTGGGCTGCTCGGCGGGTACTTCCGGGGCACACCTTCTTGAAATAGGCGTGACTTCACTCGACCACCTCTTGAGTGAAGTCCTCAATTGTGGGCCCTTCTTGGGCACTCCAGTTTACTGGTGGAAGAGTCCTCGTGTCGATCCCCTTCACCTTGTACTCGGGATCGATAGTGGGGGAAGCATCTGAGAAGTCTATCGGGAACCTCTGGAGCTTTAACTTCTGCATCATACCGGCCATCATTCTGATGTAGTGCCTGCTTCGCACCTCCATGTCATCTTGGCAATCTGCCCAGAAGTCGTCCATATGGATATGATGGGGCTCTGAAGCCCGGGGCAGCGCCATTGCTATCTTGCCATGCGGATCAAAATTTTTCTGCACCAAATAAAATTCCTGCAAGTTGTAACTTTTAAGTTCATTGTCCGCCTCCTTTGCGGCGGCCAAGCTACATGTGTAATTCCCACAGGTGATTGGGAATTGGATGTTGGGTATCTTTTTGAGGGAAAAAAGGGCATGCACCTCCATTATTTGCCTGTAATACTCCAAGAGCACGATTTTGTTCCCACAGTATTTAGGCAATAAGTAGGCTTTTCTGGAGAAGTCGGTGACCCTAATGTAGGTGTGCTGTTGGAACTGAATGTAACAATGTCCATAACTATGGACCAAATTCATCGCCTCTGAAGACAGGCGGTATCTAGCATCCCGAGTGGGTGTAAGCAGATGATAATAAATGAACGCGTCATTTACCTGACAAAAATTGGAGAAGCTGGCCTCCCATTGAATTTGTGGGAAATGGTCCCACGATGCCTTTTGTCTCAGGAAAATCCCGAGCACGCCATCTATAAGTAGGCCATGGGCGTGGGGCCTCTATTGTGCTAGGGCCCAGAAAACATAGGAAGACATGTAAAATTTCTTCTTCCTGTTCAGCTGCTGGAACTGGGAGTCGACATGGTTGGAGATTATTGTTGCCTAGTCAAAGTATCTTCCCTTGGTGGAGATGCCGAGGAGGAAGTAGTACATCCATCTAGAAAATTCTTGGGCGGAGGGCTGCCCAAAGACCCGGGTCAATGCTATCATTCCCATTTGAATGCTTTCCTTGAACTCAGAGCGTGGAATTTCTATCTTCATTCTTTTAGGGTCCCTCTTTGGGGCCTTGAGCCAATGGGTATTCATGTATACCCGGGCGACATCCTCCAGCTGTGTAAATTGGGCCAAGGCATCAGTCCTTGTAACCACCGAGGTCTTATCAAATTGTGGGATTCCTAGGCTTGCCTGGAATGTGACTGGGTCGAGGGATACCAAAGGAGTGGGGTATCCCGTTGGTTCTGTGGCCGTGAGTATAACAGCCCGGACAGAAGAGTTGTAGTTGGTTGCCAATGTCAAGATAAGCTCTGGAGATTTTATGGAGCACGGGAAACAAGCCACCCTAAGGATTTCAGAGTTCCCGACGTTGATTGCCAGCTGATCTCCAGCTTGTCGCTGGATGTGCATTATTTTCACCAAGGCCTACATCTCCGGCCATGTTCCGACGCTGGTGTCGGTTATAAGCTTAACTTTGGACTCGATCTTTGAGCCCATAATGACATTGTCTTGCATGAATTTCATAGTTAGGGGCATCTTCTGCAAGGATTTCTCCATTTTAGACTTTACTGCTGCCCTAGTGGCTGCTGCGAAAGGTAGCTTTGGACTTCCGGGTGGAGAAGATGCGGATGCTTCAGACATGTTTGGGAATTGAACTATGGGAACCTACGAGACAGAGCGACTGTCAGAATGTATTAATCAAAATAAATATTCTGGGGTCCGGAGATCTTACCACCGCGATGCTTGCTTTTCCTGAAAAGTTAGTTTCTTTCAAAAATAACCAAAAAGCAAACGCATCACAAACTTAAGATTTTATTAAACACCCATGTCCAGGGATTTTATCACACTTGGTAAAGACATGGGATGGATGATGGTAGGAGACTCGGAGCCCAGAGAAGTAACCATTGGCGAGGACGTGTAAAAAGGAAAGTCATCAAGCCCACATGGGCGCCACGTGCGTAGGTATTAAATGGAAGTTATGGCGATGATGGCGGAGCCAACTGTCCAAACGCATGAAAATTGAAGGCCACTTGGCTGGAATTGATTGTGCGCATGGGACATAAATGAGGGTCTGACTGGTTTTATGGAAGAGAGAGAAAATTGCCTATTTGAAACTAGCCGAGAGCCGAGTTTCAAACAGGTGGTTTTCTGCCCTGAAATGAGTTCATGGGTGGAAAACCAGCAACACAGGTGACTCGACCACCTTTTCAAGCCACCTAGAAGGATATACATGAAGGCTGAGGGATATATACATAGAAACAGAGGGATATACAAAGACTATACACAAATATACACACATATACACAAATATACAATGCAAAATGACGTCCGCAAGAAACCAGACAAGGCAGAGTATATACATCTATCCACAAACTGACTACTTCTACATAGAGGGTGAACAACCCTCTGGCAGAGCCAACCCACCAACGGGTGGCAAAACCAGAAAAATAGGAAACAAATAAAATAGAAAGACGACGAACGAAAACAAGACAAAAGAAACACCAAACAAACCAGAAGGAAACAGAAAGGCGGGAACAGAAAAAACCAACCTGAGAATGCCGAAAGGTGGAGGAAAGGAGTTACCGCGGGAGCTCTGCAACAGCTTTAGTTGTCAAATGGTCACAATCGCCACCACGAAGCACTCACAATCGCCTGGAAATGACTAGAAGTGTTAAGCGCTGATTATCACTAACTCTCTGCAAATTGCTCTGTTAATCGCTTTGAGTGCTCAAAAGTTTTAATCGCGGTAAATGTGAAAATGACAGATAAGTTCTATTTATACCCGTGATAAAAAGGCTAATCCACCTCCTTCCGGCAATCTTCGGACAAGCAAACCTCCGGACCCCGGGCCTGGGGATTCCCCGTGATGATATCCTTAAGAACATTATGGCGAAGAATCCCGAAGTCCGGAGTCTGGTTCCCAACGAAGGACAACCTCCGGGATCGGAGTCCCAGAGATGGAAACCGAACAAACAAAACACAACGGGGAAGAAAAAACTCGGAGAAAGAAAACAACAGGGAAAGAAAGACAGGAAAAACTGCAAGCAAAGAGAAACAGAAAGAAAAAAGGGGGACCTAACATTTTGCACACAAAATGTAGGGATGAGGATGCAGGGCATAACAAATGGCGACTATATGGGACAAATACCTTAGCGCATTTGAGAACTATAGAATCTCTGTTTAGCAAAATTGGAATAAGCCACTTCCCGAAACGTCTGACAGGAAAAGAGCAGCATATCTAAGAGAATCCAACCACACAGAAATTAGTCTGGAGTCCTTCATCAGCGGTGTCACGTGTGATTTTGAAGGAAATCAAGCCGATGACCTTTGGGAGGAGTAGAGAAGAGGCACTAATTACATCAAACTAGTCATCAATTTTCTCGCTTCCCCCGGAGACCAGAGTTTTGTCCCGCTTTTCCTCTTTTGTTATTTTGTTTGTTCCTAGGTGGGGAAGGCGGTACTTCTTTCACCATTAAGCTTAAGCTTAGCTAATTTCAATGGCGGTACTTCTTTCACCTGTCCACCTACACTTAGATGTTCGAAGAGGGGATAAAACTTTGGGCCTGGAAAGAATTCCTTAAAGTTTCAGACCTGGGTCAACCAATCAGTACAACCGATCTACCCTCGGTGTGTCTGATTACTTGTTCCTTATATTAATTATGTTCACTGATTGCCAGACCACCAAAGACAACACCCGATGGAGATTGCTCAAAATGTGCTATAACCTGTGAAACAACCCCGGAGACCAGGCTGACTCCACTATGCTAAAGATAGATTCTAGAGTTCACCATGTCGTAGACATCGTACTGGAGACCAGAGTTTATGTGAAGCATTACAATTCCTGCAAGACAGAGAAAAATGTTAGGACCGGAAGAACACCAAAAGATGAAAACACCAAAGACAACAAAAGAGGACTGCCCCGGAGGGCAGCCGACAAGGCTATTTACAAGACAGGGTACCTCACAATGAGGCACCCGGAAGAAGTATTTACAAGCGAAAGGCTTTACATATAATACAGCTTTGGACAAAATTACCCTATTCGAAGTAGTGTTTGAGAAACTGTCCATTAACAGGCAATGCGACAGGTTCCCCAGTCAGGGTGTTAAGGCGGTAAGTATTTTCCCCGCAGATTTCTGAGATTAGGTATGGTTCGAGCGAGAACTGTTGGAACTTGGTATGCTTTCCTTTCTTCTCCTGGGCCTTGTCCCACAATAGGACCAAATCCGAGATCTGAAAAGCCTTGTATTGGGCTCTTCTATCAAACTATCATTTTACCACTGCTTGGTGACGCGCGAAATGTTCAAGAGTTACGTCTTGCTGTTCTTCCATTCGTACTAGATTTAAGAGCCAAACCTCCACAATGTTGTCCCTATTGCTAAATTCCTGCATAAACTATAAAACTGGGATCTGTAAGTTGACTGGGAATACAGGGTTCTGACCATAAACCAGATGGAATGGGGATGTTCCAAGGGCGGCCTTGACATGAATGCGATCCGCCCAGAGGGCGAATTTCAACTTTTGAAGCTAATCCTGGGGGTTTTGTTCGAGCAGGTGTTTGATTACTTCAAGTAGATTTTTGTTTATTGATTCAGCAATGCCATTTTCCTGGGGATAGTAATTGCTGGAAAACTTCAAAGTGATCCTCTGATTGTAGGTCCATTCGAGTAACTGTGCCAAAGAAAATGCCAGACCATTGTCACATACCAAAGCAAAGGGCATTCCAAACCGTGTGACAATGTTTTCCTCCAGGAATTTGATGACTACGCCTGCCGTGTTGTTTTTGCAAGGTATAGCCTCAGACCACCGAGTGCAGTAATCAGTAGCGGTGAGAATGTATCGGTGGCTGGCAGACGAGTTGGGGTTGATTTCCCCAATGAAGTCAAGTGCCCACTGGGCGAAGGGTCTAGCTTCGTAGACTGGTTGTAAAGGCATAGCTGGGTTACGCTCATGATGCGCCACGATTTGGCAAGTATGGCATTTCCTAACATGAGTGTAAACATCCTTGAATATATAGGGCGATTAGTATCTATCTTGAAGGATCTGATGGGCCGTGGCATCGGCTGAGCCATGCCCGGTTCCAAACTGCCTGTGGAATTCATTAATCACCCCTACAGCTTGGTATTTGTTGATGAACTGAAGGTACACTCCCTCATAGTTTCTGCGGTAGAGCGCAAGTTTTTATATCATGAAGTGGGCACTTTTCATCTGCAGGGCGCAGCATTTGTGGGGAGGTAATCCCTCCGGGCATTTATTATTTAGTAGTAGATATACCAAATCGGTATACCACGGGTCTTGAGTAATAGACTCCACTATGTAAGTTTGACATTCTATGCGGGGAGTCTCTTCTGCCATTGCTCGACTTAGTCCCTGACCCTGGACTATCTTCATGGGCTGCATTTCTAAGTCATACTCTTGGAGGATGGCCATCCATTTCCCCCATCTCTCGCCCAATTCACTCTGCATCAGCAGAGACTTGACGGCCTGGTCTGGAATGATAGTGTGTACCTTGCTCCGGAGAATATAGTGCTGAAATTTATTCATGGTGTGAACTAGAGAAAAGGCCTATTTTTTCAGTGATTAATATCGAACTTTGACATTCTTGAAGGGGGAGCTCATGAAAATTATTGGTCGTTCCTCCCCTTCAACCTTTTGAGTCAACACTGCCGCGGTAGAGTGCGGTGAAGCAAAGGAGTAAATGTAAAGCAGAAGGAAATAGTCTGGACTAGCTAGGACAGGTGCTTCCGTTATTGTCTATTTGATCTCGGCGAACGCCTACTTTGCTTTAGGACTCCACTCAATTTTGGTGTCCTTCTTCATCATCTCATTGAGCGGTTTATCTATTTCTGTGAACCCTGTGATGAACCGCCGGACGAAGTTGATCTTTTCAAAGAAGGATCGCATCTCTTTCTTGCTGCCAGGCATTTGTAAGTTTAGCAACACTTTGACTCTATCAGGGTCTATGGATATACCCTTCTCAGAGATGATATGACCGAGCAACTTCCCCTCAATGACCCCAAATATGCACTTCTTAGGGTTGAGGGATATTCCATACCGGCGACATCTCTCGCAGATCTGAGCGAGATGGGCGGAATGATCACGCATGTCCCGAGAAAAGATGGTCAAATCATCCATGTAGATGATTATGCACCGATTTAATAGGCCCTCAAACGCAACGTCCATGGCCTTTTGAAATGTAGCCCCTGCATTAATCAGACCAAAGGGCATTCTCCTATATGCAAACGTTCCCCACTTGGTGGTAAATGTTGTTTTCTCTTTGTCTTTGTACTTAACCATGACCTGGTTATATCTCGAGTATCCATCCAAGAAGGACATCATCTGGGATCCATTCACTATCTCCAACACCTCATCCAACGAAGGGAGAGGGTGATTATCTTTCTTAGAGGCCTTGTTCAAGTTTCAGAAATCCACGCAAAAGCGGATCTCACCGTTCTTCTTTCTCACAGGGACTAGGTTGGCAACCCATGTTGTGTGCCGGATTGGGAAGATTATCTGGGCTGACAATAGTTTTTCTACCTCTTGACGAATCAAAGGCTCTATCAAGGGTTTGACCGATCTTTGCTTTTTCCAAAAGGGCTTAGCATCAGGTTTTAGAGGAATAGTATGGGTCATGATGGATGTGTCATATGTTTTCAAGTCTTCATAACCCCAGGCAATTACGTCGATGTATTCTTAAAGAACTGCAAGAATCTTCTCCTTTTCCTCAGGGGAATAGGAGGTACCAATGTGAATAATCTTTTCCTCACCGGGCTGGCCGATGTTAATCTTTTTGAACTTTCCTCCCTCAGAGGAGGATGACACCTTCTCCCGGGCCCGAGGGTCTGAGTCGAAGATTCATTCCAGTGCAACCATCCCTTTTGGGATGGTGTTAGTAGGCAGGTCCATGATCCCATTGTCTTCATCACCCTGCCCAGTATCATCATGGTCTCGTTCTTCCACTATCTGATTTTCAAAGACGCCAACATTCGCCATGAAGGCCAGGATATGCTAATCATCCTCAAAAACCTGAAAGTGGGTGACATTATCTAGAATGGACGAGGTGGGGACCATCTCGACTGAAAATCTCCAGAGTCGCAAGATGGCCATTGGCTCAAGGGTGCTGGTAGAAATGGTGAGGGCATCCGGGACATAGTTTTGTTGCCGGGGAATGAGGTCAATGCCGAAGGCATCAAAATCTTTAATAAGGCTCCAAGCCCGGTTGCGGTATGCGGCCAACCTTTTGTCGTGACATATGTATTAAATCCAGACTTGTTTAACAATCAACTCTGAATCACCCAGAGTCTGGAGGAGGGTGACACCTTTCCTTAACGCAAATAAGAGTGCAAGGACTAAAGCCTTGTACTCTGTGACATTGTTTATATAGTTAAACTGCAGTCTGTAGGACGTGAGGAAGGACTTCTCTCGTGGGTTGATTAGTTCTACCCCAGCCCTGCAACCTTGTTTGGATTGGGACCCGTCGAACTTGAGGGTCCATAAGTCATTGTTCGTAATCTAGGGCTGGGGAAGGGGAGTAGTCTTTGGACTATTGTTGGGAGGCTTAGGGGTTCCCTCCTAGTTTACTGGCATGAATGTAGAATTTACCTCTGGAGGTGTTTGGATTTGGGGTTCCCGGGGAGATGGCACCAGAGGAGCACATCTTGCAGGAGCACTGAGCCCCGAGGAATTAGTTACATGTTGTTTATTCTGGAAGGCATCGAGGTGCCGGTTAGCGACCAAAAGACACGGCCCACACTCGAGCTCTGAATGTTTCTGATAGTGTACCCGGCACCAAGTGCCGGACAGGAGTGTAGAAAGGGTTGCTGTGGCACCTTGAGAGTCAACCTCAACTCTCATCCTTTCTTCTAGGTCCTGGGCTCTCTACAGCACTGTGGGATCCTCTCCAGGGATGAAATCGAATGTTAAAATTTGAAAGGGTCAGTACACCCACAGGGAAGTCTCAGAGAAAAAAACCTCATTGACCCTTCCAACCTTGGTAAGGGCCTGTTTCATCCGGGGTTCACTTTTGACCCTGATTTTATTTGATTCTCCTTCCCATAGAAGCCTTAAGTAGGTGAAGTTGGTCGAAAAGTATCCATTCAAGGACTTAGACCAATTCTGACTTAATAACATCCCGTAAGTCTCTGGGATGTCCACCACTTGGATGTCAATGATGCTGGCTATCCTGGGGTCCTGGATAAGCTATATCTTGACGTTCTTCAATTCCCCCACCATTTTTACAGCAGTCTTATCCAATTGGATCACTGCACCATTAGATGGGGTGGGATGGAATCCGAGCTTCTGACAAATGGACAAGGGCATGATGTTACCCGAAGCTCCGGAGTCTACTAAGAAGTTGTGTATATTTTTGCCTTGGATATTCAGGCCTAATAGGAAAGGAGGATCCTAATTATTCCCTCGAAAGATGGCCACGTTAGCATCTTCAAACGAGACAGTCTTGGGTGGGCGGCTGAAGGCTTCCGAGTTCCCCAAGAGCTTCAGAAGAGACTTCTTCTGCTCATGATAGTTTAGAAAAACCTCCATCAAGGTCATGGAGGTGGTGGTCTGTTCTAACGCCTTTGTAATGTCAAATCTTCCTCCCGGGAACTGGTGGTTTTCCTCGGCTAGAGCTTTTGCTTGGTTAGAGCTAGGACCTTTTGGAGGAGCGGGTTGGTCAGTCATGTTATTCCAGGGAGGAGGAGTGTCTTTGATAGGAGGTGTGGGCATGTGAGTTGGTCCTTTACCAACCTGAATCCAAGTATTATATGGAGTCTGCGGGTTAGTAAAGGAAATGGCCTCGAAGGGCGGTATAAATTCATCAAAGAATCCCTGTAGTTCAGATTCTTCCTCATCTTCCCCGAAAGTTTTGAAGAATATGGTCTCACAAGTGAAGGCACTGTGGGTTGGATCTTGGACAGGAGGTTCTGGAGGGGTGGTATCATGTGACTGCTGACTGTCTAGCTGGGATATCATGATGACCTTTTCCAAGGTGGCACAATTCACCTCATTGTGTGAACCCGTGTCGTGCAATCTACACCAATTAGTCATGGGCTGAAAGTCTGCAACTGGTGTGAAATGTGATGGTCCAGCACCATTTTAGTTGGCATTTTGGTTCAGAGGCGGGCCTTTGGTGTTCGCATTTTTATTCCATTTCTATTGATTGGGCCTAGACCCGCTATTGAAATTTTTTCCCCCAGCGTTGTTGTTTCATTGGCTGGAGAAAATGTTTCCCCTCTGGGAATTTTAATTCTGGGGTGCGTAGGACCCCGCCTTCAGTTGGCCCATGTCCACAGTTAAGGTAGACAACATTCACCAGAGGGATTTGACCTTGGCGGTCAACTGAGTGTTGGTGTCACAATGTGACAGTTGTTGTTGTTGGCTTCCCGGGAAGGCAGCAGTATTAGTCAGAGTCAAGGACGGAAATCCTCCAGTCGCAGATGACTGAAAGAAGGGCACTCCGGACGGTTGTGTTTGAGACTGTTGTGCCTGCTGCGGCTGATTCCAAGGGAAAGCTTCCAGACCTGGCATCATTTGGGTCTGCGTTGGGTAAACATACCGGGCCTGCTGGTCTATCAGGGGTGGCGGAGGATTCATCGCCATCGAGGGGGCACCCATCGCCAGATTGGGGTTGTATCCCCCGGCATACACGGTTCCATCGGGGACCATGTTGAAGGGCGTACTCTGCCCAATCCCGCCCGGGGATTTATTGAGACCATGGGACAATTCTAAGGCTAAGTTGTAAACTTTTTCCAAGGTGTCCCAGTTTCCCGCGGTGGTTGTTCTCCAAAGGAGAGTGGCAACGAAAGGGTCCATCGTGTTAAGATAGGTCTGTATGGTTACTTCTGGGGATGGAATAAAAGGGCCCGTGCACCGCTTCAAGGCACACTGGAACCTATGGTTGAATGCTGTAAGAGGTTCACTGGGCTCCTTCCTAATGGAGATGAACTGGCTATGGGACTAGGCTGGGTCCACATGCACGCGAAAGGCAGCTAGGAAGGCGTCCTCCATGTCCTGCCAACTGTTTATGGAGTTGGCAGGAAGGTTAAGGTACCAGTTCAATTCGCCTTGCCCCAAAGACAAGGGAAACATATGAGTCACAACATCTTTGTGTTGGATCTAATGTTGATTCATGGCATCTTTGTATACCTATAAGTGTTCTTTCACGGTCTGTGAGCCCAAGTGCTCATACCGTGGGTAGATCTTCTCCGGGTGAGAGGGTAAGTTGTTGATTGTGCCTGGAAAAGTGCCCATTGGGGATCTGATGTTTCTAAAATACGCGGCCATTGGGGGAACTATATGTTGGGTAGTTTGAGTATTGGTTCCCGGGATTGCCTGGGAAGATTGGGTATTCCGAGGTATGCTAGACCCCTAGACAATAGCGGCCGGTATGAATTTAGAGGTCTATTTCTTCTGAGTAGGAAGCTCGAGTTTGACAAACCTTCTGAGATTCGGGGCAGACCTAAGGACTCATTCAAATTTCACAGGGGAGAAAGACCCAATTCCGCTGAAGGCCTGCCTCTTAAAACTATAACTCAGGGAACCCTCAGGAGGTGTAAAATTAGAATCTCTGGAAGGGGATGAGTTCATGCCCTCCTTCTAGCACCAGTTTTTGTTGACCGGGCCCGCCAACAGTCATAAGTTGTCACCGGGTTCCGGGGATACCGGCCAACTCCACCTGCAAAGGTTGTCCGGGGAAATTAAATTCCTCAGGCCTTCAAGCACCTGGGTGTTGGGTCATGATGGTGCGGGGCTCGGTTGGGAGAAGTGACTATTTTTGAGGGGGATAGCTGGTTTCTTCAACTCATTCTCTCCGGAGATTCAGTAAGGTAAGGTTTCCCCTAGCATTCTACACTTAGCAAATAAAATGAAAAAGATCCTGCAGGGTTAGAAATACTTCATCTAACTATAGTCATGTTTGAACATTCAGAACATCAATAATACTCTGACATACTACACTAAATACTGAAGAAATACATAACCATCAGTTAGAACTTTATCAGTAGCGAGGGAAAAGAGGTCATAATCTATTTTAACATGTCAGAGTAGAAGACATAAAGAACATAAAACATGAAATACCATTAATTTAGAAGCAGGAATGCCAACAACATCATTGCAGAGAATTATTCCTTCTTTATTAATGTCTCTTCCAGCAAGCACTGGTGCGTGATACAATGGTGGCTCCAGGAGAGCATCTAACTATTGAAAATAGAACAATGGAGCATTGAGCTCTGCAACTAAAATGAGAAATCACTTTGCTATAACTGTGCACAACAAAATCATCAATTTTGCCGACCCTTGGAAATGGGCCGGTCTGGCTATTTATACAACTCCCTTCCAACCCTAACCCTATTTTACATCATTTTTCAATAAAATACAATATCTAGGGGCCGGTACTACCTGCGCCACCCTACAAAAGACCTTGAGACGGAATAGGCCTGTCATGTCAGAAGAATGAGACAAGAATATACAGAGGAAGAATCTACCTCGAGAAGAGAGCCAAGAAGGAGAAGAAAGAAAGCAGGTCCTCTAGGGATCGAGGCCACATGCCTCATAAATGGGAAATGTGGCGCCCTATCTCCAATGTGCCAGGTGTACTCCTGAGCGGTGCCTCAAGAAGACCATTCTGTCAGAAAACCAACTGTTAATTCGATGCCTCCTTGATGTAGCCAACCACCTTCTGACAGCCTTTATTAACCACTTCTGAAAGTGACCGGTCGGCCTCGGGGACTGGGACACAGATCACTTGAAAGAATACAAAATTTTGGAACCGGGACTCCGAGATCCAGGAACTTACGTCCCCAAAAGAATAAAGGATACCCAATGTTTGAGTTTTCCCTGCCCCCCCGGAGAAAGCTCAAGGTTGCTTATTATCATTGAAAGCCTGGAGGAGGCGGGAAATGCCATCTTCATCTATATCTTTCAAGCTGGCCCTTCGGTTCTTGGCCACTTCAATTTGTTCCCCTAGGTCTGGAACATTCTCTTTAAACTCATCAGCCATTCTTGCCACGTCATGACCACTAAGTATCATGCGAGTTAACTTTGCCATCTGGGCCCCATCTATCCCCTCTGGGGATTGATATCGGGACTTCATTATTTCATCAAAACTCCCCAAAACTGAATCTTTGGGGGTACATGTATCTGTGCTAAGGGGATCAGCCTCGAAAGTCTTTATTACAAAAGACTTATACAAATTGAAAGAATATTTCACAGCGTTAACCTTATCTTGCAGAGACCCTACCAGTTGCTTGATCACCTCCAATGTGAGGTCAAGTCTGGAGTGCTGGGTTCTCACAAAATCAAATGATTCATCCCCCAGAATTTTGGATTCAGAAATCATATCTTCTCCCAGGGTAAGGAGTTCTTCTAGCTCCACCTTCCATGCCTGATAATTCTCGGCATCACCCTCCCACAGTTCAATAATAATCTCTTCCTAGTGTATAACCTGCCGGGCCGTATATAAATCTGGGAGGGTGGATACCAGGAAACACCGGGTGTTTCCTATCTGTAGGGCGACCCACTCGTCCATTGCCTTGGCTTTCTTCTTCATTACTCGCAGGGAATCTATGTCACTCTAAGGTAGATCCTCAGAGGTGGAGGCCTCCGAAGGAGCGGCATGGATGGGTCTAGCCAGCTCGGTGAGCAACCCCATAAGGTTTGCATTCTTTTCCTTTTCTGCCTTGAGCCTCTCAGCTTCCTTCTCATAACGGGCCTCTACTACCCTAGCTGCCTCCTTCAGCAAGTCCACCTCGCCTTGCTTTCCTCTTTTACCCAGCAGTACCTCTGCAACGTTATAATCTCCGGGGTCCGCGGTTGCTTCATCGGCGCCTAGGGGAGGTGTTGCTACAACGACAATTGTTTCTCCACCTGGCCCAGTTTGAAGAGTGTGAACTATCTGGGATTTCTTGGCCTTTGGCGGGGCCTAGACTTGGGCCATCATTTCAACCAGGAGAGAGGAGTCACGGGTGTGGATGAAGCTTTTCTTTTCCTGCTCTCTATCAGCCACTAAGGCGGTAGGGGTGGCCTTCCTTCCAGAATTTGTTCCCTTGATTCTTCCCTGGCGTCTTGTCGCTGTTGTTCCTCAGTGATGTGGACCTCATCCGTCCCTCTCCCCGCATCTACTTCTTCCGCAGCAACATTTTATTCATCAACCTCCATCTCCTCAGCCTTGTCCTCTGTATCTATTTCTTTGTCTGGACTTTGGTAGGCTTCCTCGGGGATTTCTTGTTCCTGCTGCTCTTCTTGTTGTTCTTCTTGTTGTTCTTCTTGTTGTTCTTTTTTCTACTGCTAGGGCCTCTTCCTCTGTTGGCACCTCTTTAGGCAGTAGTGGAGGGGTTGGGTCAAGATTTAGAGTTTGGGATGTGGTAATCACCTGCCCAAAGGTTGCTCCTAGGAGTGGCCCATAGAACGTGGCGGTTGGGGTTAAAGTTATTCCCGAAGGTCCGGTTCCCCCAGCAGATGCCATTTGTTCACCTTGCTTTTGTTGGTCCACTCCCGGACCTTGCATCGCTTGAGCCCCAGAGGCAATCTCTGGCCCTGGCTCTTTTTCTTCTACCTGCTTTTCTTGTTCCTATGCAGGTTCTTGTTCAGCAGCTTCTTGCTCTGCAGCCTCTTGTTCTGCCCCCAGGACCTCTGTCTCCATTTGTCTATTGTCCCCCTGCAAGTTTCCGAACTCGTCGGCTGCAAATACATCATCAAATTCCTCTTGCAGAGGGGGACTGGCCGGGACTTCTGCAGGTTCTGTTTCCTTATCCAGCTCTGGGGAACTGGAAGAGAGGATTTCCATTTGTTGGGCTTGGGATGTTCCCAACCCTGGCTCTGCCTTAGGATTTTTGTGGAGCCTTTTCTTTCTCTGGGTTACCAAGGGTGGCCCCGCATCTCTTATTTCTACCACCTCCATGGGATCCACCCCCATTGCCTTCACCATTAAGGCTTCCAGCGACAAGGAGGAAGAGGGACGTAGTGGCCCGGCCATGAGCGGTGGAGTGGCTAGCCGTGTTATTAGTTTCTCCCTCATATGCTGGGAGGCTGCCACTGATTATTTTATTTGCTCTTTGATGGGGACTTCTTGCGCGGAAGGGGTCGTGTCTATTCTTTTTCCTTTATCCACTCCCTGCGAAGAAGTTCCGGCCCCCGGAGTCAACTTTGGTGCCAGCTGTGGAGTTAATTTTGGTGCCGGCTGGGCTGCTCGGCGGGTACTTCTGGGGCACACCTTCTTGAAATAGGCGTGACTTCGCTCGACCACCTCTCGAGTGAAGTCCTCAATTGTGGGCCCTTCCTGGGCACTCTAGTTTATTGGTGGAAGAGTCCTCGTGTCGATCCCCTTCGCCTTGTACTTAGGATCGATAGTGGGGGCGACATCTGAGAAGTCTACCGGGAACCTCTAGACCTTCAACTTCTGCATCATATCGGCCGTCATTCTGACATTGTGCCTACTCTGCACTTCCACGTCATCTTGGAAATCTACCTAGAATTCCTCCATATGGATATGATGGGGCTCTGAAGCCCGTGGCAGCGCCGTTGCTATCCTGCCATGCGGATCAAAATTTTTCCGCGCCAAATAAAATTTCTGCAAGTTGTAACTTTTCAGTTCATTGTCCGCCTCCTTTGCGGCGGCCAAGCTGCATGTGTAATTCTCACAGGTGATTGGGAATTGGATGTTGGGTATCTTTTTGAGGGTAAAAAGGGCATGCACCTCCATTAGTTGCCTGTAATATTCCAAGAGCATGATCTTGTCCCCACAGTGTTTGGGCAACAATTAGGGTTTTTCGGAGAAGCCGGTGACCCTAATGTAGGTGTGTTGTTGGAACTAAATGTAATAATGTCCATAACTATGGACCAAATTCATCACCTCTGAAGACAAGCGGTATCTAGCGTCCCGGGTGGGTGTAAGCAGATGATAATAAACGAACGCGTCATTTACCCAACAAAAACTGGAGAAGCTGGCCTCCCATTGAACTTGTGGGAAATGGTCCCATGGTGCCTTTTGTCCTGGGCCAATCCCAAGCACGCCGTCTATAAGTAGGCCATGGGCATGGGGCCTCTGCTGCGCTAGGGCCCAGAAAACATAGGAAGACATGTAAAATTTCTTCTTCCTGTTCAGTTGCTAGAACTGGGAGTTGACATGGTTGGAGATTATTGTCGCCCAATCGAAGTATACTCCCTTGGTGGAGATGCTGAGGAGGAATTAGTACATCCATCTAGAAAATTCTTGGGTGGAGGGCTGCCCAAAGACCCAGGCCAATGCTATCATTCCCATTTGAATGCTTTCCTTAAACTCAGAGCGGGGAATTTCTATCTTCATTCTTTTAGGGTCCCTCTTTGGGGCCTTGAGCCAATGGGTATACATGTATACCCGAGCGGCATCCTCCAGCTATGTAAATTGGGCCAAGGCATCAGTCCTTGTAACCACCGAGGCCTTATCGAATTGTGGGATTCCCAGGCTTTCCTGGAATGTGACTGGGTCGAGGGATACCAGAGGAGTGGGGTATCCCGTTGGTTCTATGGCCGCGAGCATAACAGCCCAGACAAAAGAGTTGTAGTTGGTTGCCAATGTCAAGATAAGCTTCAGAGATTGCATGGAGCATGGGAAACAAGCTGCCATGAGGATTCCAGAGTTTCCAACGTTGATTGCCAGCTGATCTCCAGCCTGTCACTGGATGTGCATTATTTTCACCAAGGCCTGCATCTCCAGCCATGTTCTGACTCTGGTGTCGATTATAAGCTTAACTTTGGACTCGATCTTTGAACCCATAATGACATTGTCTTGCATGAATTTCATAGTTAGGGGCATCTTCTCCAAGGCTTTCTCCATTTTAGACTTTACTGCTGCCCTGGTGGCTACTGCGGAAGGTAGCTCTGGACTTCCGGGTGGAGAAGATGCAGATGCTTCAGACATGTTTGGGAAACGAACTCTGGGAACCTATGAGACAGAGCGACTGTTAGAATGTATTAATCAAAATAAATATTCCGGGGTCTGGAGATCTTACCACTGCGATGCTTGCTTTTCCTGAAAAGTTAGTTTCATTCAAAAATAACCGAAAAGCAAACACATCACAAACTTAAGATTTTATTAAACACCCAGGTTCGGGGATTTTATCACACTTGGTAAAGACACGGGATGGATGATGGTAGGAGACCTGGAGCCCAGAGAAGTAACCGTTGGCGAGGACGTATAAAAAGCCAAGTCATCAAGCCCACGTGGGTGCCACATGCGTAGGTATTAAATGGAAGTTATGGCGATGACGGCGGAGCCAACTGTCCAAACGCGCAAAAAGTGAAGGCCACTTGGCTGGAATTGATTGTGCACATGGGACATAAATGAGGGTCTGACTGGTTTTATGGAAGAGAGAGAAAATTGCCTGTTTGAAACCGGCCGAGAGCTGAGTTTCAAACAGGTGGGTTTCTGCCCCAAAACAAGTTCATGGGTGGAAAACCAGCAACACAGGCGACTCGACCACCTTGTCAAGCCACTTGGAAGGATATACATGAAGGCCAAGGGATATATACATAGAAATAGAGGGATATATAAAGACTATACACAAATATACACACATATACATGAATATACAATGCAGAACGACGTCTGCGGGAAACCAGACAAGGCAGAGTATATACATCTATCTACAAACTGACTACTTCTGCACAGAGGGCGAACAACCCTCTGACAGAGCTGACCCACCAACGGGAAGCAAAACCAGAAAAATAGAAAACAAACAAAATAGAAAGATGATAAATGAAAACAAGACAAAAGAAACACCAAATAAACTAGAAGGAAATAGAAAGGCGGGAACAGAAAAAACCAACCTAAGAATGCCGAAAGGTGGAGGAAAGGAGTTACTGCGGGAGCTCTGCAACAAATTTCGTTGTCAAATGGTCACAATCGCCACCACGAAGCACTCACAATCGCCTGGAAATGACTGGAAGTGTTAAGCGCTGATTATCACAAACTCTCTGCAAATTTCTCTGTTAATCGCTTTGAGTGCTCGAAAGTTTTAATCGTGGTAAATGTTAAAATGATAGATAAGTTCTATTTATACCCGTGGTAAAAAGGCTAATCCACCTCCTTCCGGCAATCTCCGGATAATAAAACCTCCGGACCCCGGGCCTGGGGATTCCCCGCGATGATATCCTTAAGAACATCGTGGCAAAGAATCCCGGAGTCCGGAGTCCGGTTCCCAACGAAGGACAACCTCCAGGACCGGAGTCCCAGAGACGGAAATCGAACAAACAAAACACAACAGGGAAGAAAAACCCTAGAGAAAGAAAACAACAGGGAAAGAAATACAGGCAAAACCGCAAGCAAAGACAAACAAAAAGAAAAAAGGGGGACCCAACATTTTGCACACAAAATGTAGGGACGGGGATGCAGGGCATAACAAATTGTTTGCTCCCTTATTATATTAAAGGAAATTTAGGGCCATTTTAAATGGCTATGAAATTCTTCTCTAGGTAGATAGTTTTATTTTTGTGTGAAATTTATTGCAATAGAAGAAAGTTGCATTCAAGACTTGTTAAAATTTGTGACACATGGTATCATGTCAGAAAATGAATATCAATGCAAAATATTTTGCAGAATTGTCTCTATGAATGAAAAACTAAAAACCATATGAATACAAAATATCGGGCATTTTTTCATTCATCTTTATTGTGTTCCTATAATGTGTGTGGTGTTTATAGCTTTCTTTTAAATAAAGAATCAAAGTCTTTGAATAATTCAAAGTGGTTTTAATTTTACGTTGTGGATCTTTGAAGTAGAATTCTACAAATTATGTGTTAGGATACATTAGGCATTAATGTTCATACAGTTATTTGACTTAGTATTGTATAATGGATACAATCATTCTCTACAATTTGACTCTATAACCCTAGAAGAGGCATTGGTCTTAAGGTGTTTCCCATTCTGGTTCAAAAACAAATTAAAATTACATATATTGTTTACTTTTCATGTTGTCTTAGGAGTAGATTAGATTACAATAGTTCTCAATACTATTCAGGACATGATACTATAAATAATTAAGCCAATTTAAGTGATATCTATCATATCCTTGGTATATTTTCACCAACAACCCACTGCTAGTAACAATATCTAGTTTCTCAAAAGAAGTAATCATGGATATTGTCAAGGGAAACCCACCTAGGATTTGTAGGGCTTGAAGTTCAAAATATAACAATCTAGTGATTATTTCTTGTTGATTGGCCATTGATCCAAAACCTTAAGCATATAATTTGGCTACCTCATAGAGTTTCTTGGGAAATCATTTGGAACAACCAATAACATGTTTATATAAAGCTAACATGTTTATGGTGATGCTACAACTTAATATTTTTATGCGGGACTTACTCAGGTCTCTTCTTTGGGAAAACTTCACACAAATAGAAGACTATGCATATTAGGTAACACAGTCTGACTCTTTTCTGGATACTTTAGGATGTATCTTTCTAGAACACATATGTTTTCTATAGTTGGGGTAAAATTTAATGTCTAAAATTGTATGCTATGCAATTTGACATCACATATGTCTTACCTTTAGTTACAATCAAGATAATTATGCTCTCTTTCTATATTTAATTTTTAAAAATAATTCTTATTTCCAAGTATGTTTGTATTTCATAGTGTTGTGTCCAATTTTGGACCAAACGAACACAACCCATGTAGATGTTTGTGTGACATTCTAGTGTCCAATGAAACCAATGACCATGCTAATTTTTGGGACATTACACTTGTCAATGACATTGAGAATCATCTTAATTTTCTAATTCATATTCAAAACTCTTTCTTTTGCCTCCAAGAACAAATCTTGAACTTCACTCTACACAACTTCTAATATTAAAAAACTCTTGAAAAACATTCTTGTACTCTCATAAACACAACAATCATTTTTAGCTCTACATTCCATTCTTTGGAATTCCTTCATCACTATGCTACCTTGAAGCAATATTGTCATCACATGAAAAATATCACTATGGCTTTGGAGACCATTTCTACTATGTAGTTGTACTTGCAGGTTGCTTGACTTCTTGTGCATGAGTAGTGTTGGAGGAGCTATCTAGAGAGAGTTTTAGCATTTATCTGATGATCTTTTACCTTATTTTTTCCATTTCAAAAACTTAGTTTTATTTATAGCATTCCTTTTAGTTATTCTAAGTTGTTGTTCATTTACGATTTAGTGTTTCTCAAACTTTGGATATTGTGTAGGCCTTTCTATATTCTTTGTGACAGTTCTTGATCTTTGTCCATGCGAGTCTCTAACATGTCACACTATCATCTCAGCTTCATGCAAATGTCTTGGATAGAGATTCAATTGAGCTATCTAGCTGATCTATATGGTTTTTACTTCACGTTCTTGAGGTCCCAATAATTTTATAAAACCTTGAATATTGAAAAACTCACATTTTGATAATAAAAAGATAAACTTGAAGGTCATGATTACTTCTGAATTTATCTAAGTGGAGGGTTGAAACTGAAGCTCTCAAAGGACTTATTATCCTTCATAGTGATTCATGTTTCTCACTCCACACTCACCATCATAAAGGAGAACCATGTCATCTTTTTGGAATGTTTTGTGCCTTATACTTGTTTCATGTTAGTCCTCCTTTCATTTCCTCTTTGTATTTTGGTGATGAACTATATAGTTTATATTTTCATCTCATTTTACCAAACCTTCAATTATTTGCTTTAAGCATTCATCATTCGTGAGTATTAAGAGTGAGTGATGTATGAGAATTGGAGAATATTAATTTTAGTGGAATATTTGCATCCATCCCCTACACCAACTCAAAGGGAGTAAATTTTGTGGATTGTTTTTAAGTAATACTATGTATGCCCAGAGTAGTGCGAGTATCTTTATATCACCCTCTATTCTATTGCTCCTACTAATTTTAGTTAAAGTGGTTCCTATAATATTTTTTAAGGCTTGCCCCATTATCTTGAGGATGATAGAGCATGTTTCTATTACTTATTATAAAAAAAATTAGTAACTCCAAAATCACCTTATTCAAAAATTATTTCCCTTGTTCACTTGTTATACTGAGTGGGAAACTAAATCTAGTGATTATATTCTCATATAAGAACTTTGCATCAGTTTTGATGATGTAATCCCTAGCAGGTTTTGAGTTTTCCAATTTGGTGAGATATTCCACATTGGATATAATGAATTTATCTTTAGATAATTTTTTTAGTGGGTCTAGTGGTCCAATAAGTTTATAAGCATTTTTCAAATGACACCTAAGATAATACTAACGACACATAAATTTTATCCCCTATCCTCTAAGAAATATAACACTTAATTAAATATGACTTTGCATGCTTGTATAGATTTAGCCACCAGAGTCTTGTGAACTTTTCTTTCTTTGTGATAAAATCCCTTAAATTCAATTTAAAAATCTACAAGTTTAAAATCTTATATGCATAAACGAAGAAAATGTACTAGATTAGTCAAACAATAATTACAATTTATCAAATTCTTTGAAATAATATTTGTATGTCAAAGAATATACAGTTTACAAGAAAAAATAAAGCACATGGATCTAAAATCATGGGATGCACATACTTTTAAATCATTTTTTTTATTTTTTACATATAAACAAATTTGCTTCTAGGCACATTATAACTTTCTTTTGCAAACTACCAACCCTTAGAGTTGGATTTTCCTTTGGAATTCAAACCAAAGTGTTGGACTTGCATGTCAATGATTAAAGACACTTTAATAAGTAATAAAAAACTAATATCAAGGATTCTCTCCATTAGGTTTGCGCATTTTTAATTTTCTAAAAATATGTCACAATAATGTAAAGTTCTCTCTTACCTTTCTAACGATGTAAATTTTTTCTATATTTTAAATAAATTAAAGTTTTTATCTTCTTGTTCTTTAGCCTATGTCTTTCTTTTTTTCTCAAAAACTTTGACTAGTACTTTTGTGTCATTTTTATCCATTCATCCAAATCTGAAACAAATTACACTTTAAACTCTATTCTATATACATTATTGTTTTACTACTCTATTCTATATACATTATTTTTTTACTAGTTATAAAAAAATAGAAGGGAGCATGCTCAACTTTCAATTTTTCAAGATGCGTCCACTTTACAATTTAGTTAAAATCATGTTTTTAGTCAAATATTAATAAAAAACATAAATTACATGTAATTAATTTTTCACTTAAATGATATGTAAGAAATCTTAAAAAGTCAACACTTAAGGGTGAGCACACTAGATGTTATATTATGTTTAACTAAGAAAAATAGGAGCAATTTGCAATCTCCCCTTTTTTAATATTTTCATCTTTACCATTTAAAAAATAATAATTTAGAAAGTAGAATATGAATTCTATGATTGTGTTCTTATAACATCTTCAAATTTTGAGCATGGGATATCTTCAATATCTCATCTATAATTTTAACTTATTAAAAGTGATTTTTACCTCCTTTTAGTCCCACATTCCCAAGAACATACCCATATTAAGAGTTAATCTCATTATAGTTCACAAAACTACAAGTGGGGGTGGTGCTAGATAATCACTGAAGGTTTTTCATACCAAGAAAAGTAAGGAGTGTCTTATCAACCATGTCGTATTCCGGTTAAGCAACAAATCAATAAATTTTGTAAGGGCACGCAAGAAGTATGGTTGTAACGATCCACATTAAATCTAAATCAAATATTAGGGCTTCTACCGAAAGTCCTTCTCACCAATGAAAGAATTGATCCCAAAGATAATTTACATTCCTTTGATGATTCAATAGATATCAATTATTCATTTAATTCATTGATATCATATATTATGTATTGGTCCCAAAGCTAGTTTACATGATTTTTACTTGTTTTTCTTGATTCAACCCTTTATGAATATGGCATAATATCATCTTGATCTCTTGTATATTATCCTATACTACAACAAAGTAGTTGCCCAACACATTGAAATCTCTTCATATATTCCTAACATTTACCCATCATCAATACCACACAAATGTCACAAAATTCAAATCATTATTCATGCACGTCATATCCACATACATTTCACAAACCAGTAAAAATATTCATTCATGTACTAATTGTATTTAATAATTTACATACATCTATCTAAAATCCTATTGTCATGGTAACATGTAAAATAAGTGTTTATCAATCCATAATTCATGTCTATCATAAAAAATATACATCATAATAATCAATACATCTATGTATAATAAAATATGTACATCATAACCAAATACTCATCCAAAAATCTATAATCATCACATAAACATCAAGTGAGTGATAGATAATCCAATTATATTAATACAAATGTAATATCACACAAAAGATGAATCTATATATGAACATGTCAAACGTTTGTAAATCATGTGTTAAAATATATAATGTAGACAAACAATGCATTACATCATTAATGACAAATTTTGATCCAAAAAATTAAACCAATATACATATTACCCCCACCTTAGTTATGGCTCATGCTATCACCTTATGATCCTAATTGTCATGATGGATGCCCCCTCATAAGCAATCCCCTTGCTACAAATCTAGAAACTAAATAGAATGTCTAAAAGCTAATATGCTACAAGTATAATGGAAGCCTCCACTCGATCAATATGAATTGCTTGTAGAAACTCCTAAAATACTAAGTCTCTCACATGATCCTTTATGTATCATGATTCCCTTTGTATATATACATAAGTTTGTGACATCCCCTATGGTCCTAATAATTCCTTGATTATTTCCAACCTCTACATCCACCTACTCTTTATCCTTCTCTAATCTATATTCACCCCTCTCCACATGTGCCCTACCCCTCTCTAATTGGGTCTATGATAACTAAGTTTAAAGATTATCCCTCTCCATCTATAGCTCATCATTCTCTACTTGTAGATTGTCCCCCCCACTTGGAATTCGTATTTATTGGACTACACTATCCTAAGCTACATATGGGCACTAATATCTTGCTCAAATAAAAAATAATATCTATCATTACAAGAGAGATATCTCATTGTCCCAAGCCTTTATCTCTTGACCTAGAATATCCACCTTGTACTTGAAGGTGCAAGAGGTGGACACTAGTATAAATATGGGTCCATCTAGGCCGAATAGCATATAAGTAATAGGTTTATCAAGTATAATATTATTGAGTGCAAGAGACTCTCCCCCACATCACCACCTCTAATAGTACCAAAAATACCATTGGCATCACTACATCTACTAGAATTGTTGCCACCACTAGTACTCTTAATTCTCTCCTCTACTAATCGTGTTATGGACACACCCTTATAATTGATGTTATTCTCTCACATAGAGTCCTTTTCAACAATGTTTGCATAACAAGCCTTGATCAATCCTATCATGTATCATATAGTTCTACAAATCTCACATCTACCATTTCCTATTAATAGTCCTAAGATACCATTTGCATCCTTGTCTAACTATCAATTACCACACAATTATCACCCAATTTCCCTTATTATCATGTCCCATTTATCACACATGAAAACACATGGGGCCCTGCTAAAATATATTCTTGTATATCAAACTATCTCAATATCTAATCTATTCAATACCTCTATATAGTATACCCATTATGGATAATGACATAGTTAATTAATTTTTCATATATCATATAATCTTTATTCTCCTCCCAATCCTCGATATTTATATAGGGACTTTACGTAATGTCATGTGGTGTTACTTTATTCAAGGAACACTGATGTTATTAATGTTCCCCAATTGTTATTTTGTATTTTCACTAAGCATCCTCCATTTGCATATGTAAGGTTCACTATCTCTATGGATCTCTTGTACCCCCTTTTAGCATCCTATTATAATACTTTATTCTGCCCACATTTGTGATATTGTTGCCATTTTTTCTTTATTTTTTATTGAAATGTTATTATTTCCATTACAATCTTAAAACTACCTTTATACATGCAAAAAACACTACTCTAGCATGTCATCCACACACTACCAACCCCATGTTAAAATTCTAACCTATCTTGCTAGGCAATAATATGTTGTTGGCAAGAGCCATCAAAACTAGGGGAAATTCCTCCATCATGTCTCTACATGAATCTAAATCCAACACTAGACTACACAATGGAATGATTGTGCTCCCCAATAATCTCTACATTAGTATATCCAATGTCTGATCTTAATAGTATACATTCTCTCCCTTGATCAAAATGAAAAAAAAATTCTTCTCACATCCTCCAATGTCATTGTCATCCTCACTATCATAAGGTAGAATGTGCTCATCTTCAAGTGTCACTAGTTTACCATTATTATCAATATTGTCTAATATTCACAGGTCTCTAGCATTTGTCTCAAATGGTATAATTCTACTCCATCCAAAAGTTCTCAACAACACCAAAATATAAAATCAACCTCCTATCACGTGTCATCAACATCAATAGTCACTTCTATAATCATCAAAATATTATATAAAAAGGTATCTTCTTACTAACAACACAAGCACTAAACTTCCAATCTCAAACAAAGGAACTCTTTAGGTAAACACCATGTAGGAGGGAAACAATGCTTCACTACAAAAGTTTGCACTAAAAAGGCAAACATTTCAATCCCCCATGAGAATGTCTAGAACTAGGTTGAAACCACCTTAATGTAACAATATTGTGTCATATGCTATAAACACTTTAATTTTCCACAAAAATGACAAGATGAATGTATCATCCTATTTTTACACACCAACTTAACTTTGACCCCTAATAAATGTTCATAACACGAATTTCAAGATTTAAATATGTTACACACTAGTGGCCCATCTTCAATCAATCACTTGTACTCCTTGGCCTACTAACTTAAATATTTTTGAGCTAGTCATCACTCCATTTTATACGAGCTATTTTTTCTCATGAGTTCTCACTCATTGTTTACAGCCGCTATCTAATCTCCATGCAAAATGCACTAAAAGGAAAAGATTTTTTTTTATAGAGAAAATCTATAAAATATCGAAAAAACGGTATTTTTTACGTTCATTTTTTATGGATTTTAAAAGATCCCCTTTCTACCTTGAGATGAGATTTTCATAATTTTCCACTTTTTGATTGGAGTTTTCGGGGATATTTTTTGGTGTTTTGACTTGCATTTTGTTTCCATGGATTTGTTTAGGTTTAATGCTTGTTTGGTTTTCAATGAAGGAATGATTTTGAATGCAAATATAAGAAAATAAATGACTGATAAAGAATTTCAGAATTTTGATTTTATAACAACACAACAATTATTGCAATTTTGAAAGATTTATTTCACCAGAAGGACAAACAACATACCAGGGGTCCAACACCTAGCATGGAAATGAGTGTTTGATCGGATGAATTCTAATTTATTGCAAAATAATGGTGTACAAGTATAACTAATGCCTCCAATGAGGTTTATTTTCTTCATCTATAATTATCAAAAATAATTATTGAAATAATGAATGAATTCTGTACCAATTTGTCAAGGCTCCTAGGCAAGATCACTGAATTTGCCTAATTTTCCACCAAGAATTGCTCAATTCAATCACATATTCATGAATAAGTCTGATAAATTAATTTATTTGTTGATTGCTAATGCTAATGAATTCCCTTTCTTATTCCAACCCTAATCTCTATTGTATGAATTATTTGATATCCTAGTCGCCTCCAAAGTGGTACGACTAGCTAAGAGAGGCCATGTGAGGGTCAGAAAGAGACATGGTTGCCTTAATTGCCTTCAAGAAATAGATAAAATCTTCAACTTGCATATAAGTTCCCTTTAAATGTTGAAGTCAATCTGAATTGAAGCCCAAATAGGAATTCTGGTTGAATTTCTCCATCTTGTGAATTGGGGTATCGTCCAATTTCACCTATTCTTCATGGAGTTTTGCGTTCCTCAAAGTTGCAAAGATGTTGAATTGAGTTGCAGGGCTCAATCTCCAAAATTTCATTATAAAAATGATTCAAAAATGTCAAAATGAATGCTCCCCTTATTGGTATATAACCTCTTAACCCTAAACTTTCATTTTTACGGTTCTCTCTTTTACTTTTGAAACTCAATGCCACATTCTAATTTTTTCATTAAATTTGTTTTCCCCTCCAAAAGTGGCATCCAAGCCTAGGAATTATTATAATTTCACTTGATAACATATTTCCTTTGTTTATTTTGTGCAATTAACTTTATAGTGAAATATTATAAAGTTACTTTATAACTCAACTTTATGAAGTCATAGCTTGCATTTTAATAATAAATTCTCCCCTATTAGAGAAGTTTGATCCAATAACGGTCGTATTCATCATTACTAAAGTTTCCCTCTTTTAAAAAAAACTTATATCTATTTAGGGAGGCGTTCCATGGGGTCTTTTAGGATACTTTATTACATTATTATAAATTGATGGGTAAGCACACAAAGATGGGGGAACAAAAAGGGGGTATAAGATGCCACTTTTTTTTATTTACTTATGAAATTACCAAACTCTAAACTTTGATGAGGAATTGAAGATAGTTAGACTCAAAATTTAAAGATGCAAAAAGAACAAGAGTTGTAGTACTCTGAATCTAGTTTCTAAACTACTAATTTTTTAATGCTAATTTTTTTATGAATAAATGTTTTTTTATGAATTTTCGAAGTGGACACATCTTGAAAATGTGAAATTCATGTGTGTTCCTACTAGAAATCATTGAAAACTAATCAAAAATCAAAACTTATTTTTCCTTAAAAGTGTGTAGAATGGAGTCTAGTTTCTAAAAAAGTAACCTTTTTCAAAATATGATGAACGGGCCAAAATCTAAGCCCAAAATACTTCATGTTGGTTTTTTGACAAAAATCAGACATACTTACAAAATAAATTAGAGATGAAAAGCTTAACATAATCATAATTTAAAATAAATTATATGGTTAGATAGATAATATAGAGATCTTCAACATCACATCATCTGATTTTATCATTGTTGAAGCACATGCAAACCTGACAGGGAGTACACACGAAAAATATGATTTTTTTGTATGTTTGTTGGAAATCACGTCTTAGACTTGTTTGAATCCTCGAAGCCTTTGGGTTGGATTCATAAGGTAAATCCAAGCCTTATTCTTTGTGGATTATAATGTAGTTAATAGGGCGTTCACCCTATAGGGTGTACGCACTATGTAAATCAAAATGTTGTAGAATGGTGCATTTGGTGCAATATCACACTTGCAGTGTTTTACATAGGGTGTGTGCACTATAGCACATAAACACTATCTAAGAATAGGAAAAGGATTGAGGGAGGGAGAGATAAATAGTGACAATGTGGAGAGATGGAGAGAGAAAAGGTTGACCACTTAAACCCCCCAAGATGTATGGTAAGGGGTCCTAAGGGGTCACAGGGGGTCCTATGATACATTAATGTGTCCTAGGACCCCTTGTGACTGTTTAGGACCCTTTAGGACCCCTTAACATACATCTTAGTGGTATTGAGGGGTCACAAAGGGTCTTTGAACACATTAATGTGTCATAGGAACCCTATAGGGCATATACTAATGTTAAAAAGACCCCTTAGGACACCTTACAATACACTAATATATGGTACAGTTTCATAAGGGTTCCTAGGACACATTAAGTGTCTGAGGATCCCTTATGACCCCTTAGGACCCTTGAGGACCCCAAAGAATACATCTTATGGGTCCTAAACGTTCCTAAGGGTTCATATGGGGTCCTAGGAAACATTAATATATCATAGAACCTCTTAGAAACCCTTATGACAACTAAGATGTATGGTAAGGAGTCTTAAGGGGTCATAAGGGGTCCTAGGACACATTAATGTATCTTATGACCCCTTATGATCTATTACCATACATCTTAAGGGTCATAAAGGGTCCTAAGTGGTCATAATGGGTCCTAGGGCATATTAATGTGTCATGGGACCCCTTAACAACCCTTATAATGCCTAAGATGTATTGTAAGGGGTCCTAAAGGGTCCTAAGGGGTCATAAGGGGTCCTAGGACACATTAATGTGTCATAGGACCCCTTAACAACCCCTAAAACCCCCAATATATATGGTAATGGATCCTAAGGGGTCATAAGGGTTCCTAGGACACAATAATGTGTCCTAAGGGGTCATAAGAGGTCCCATGACACATGAATGTGTCATGGGACC